>JADMLD010000376.1:0-313135 GCA_017589585.1 Phylloscopus whistleri | reverse complement strand
GACCCCTGACCCCTTACATCTTGACCCCCGACATTTTGACCCCTGACCCCTGACCTTTTGACCCCTGACCCATGACATTTTGAACCCTGACATTTTGACCCCTGACCAATGACATTTTGACCCCTGACATTTTGACCCCTGACCCCTGACCCCTGACATTTTGACCCCTGACATTTTGACCCCTGACATTTTGACCCCTGACCCCTACATTTTGACCCCTGACCCCTGACATTTTGACCCCTGACATTTTGACCCCTGACATTTTGACCCCTGACATTTTGACCCCTGACATTTTGACCCCTGACATTTTGACCCCTGACATTTTGACCCCTGACCCCTGACATTTTGACCCCTGACCCCTGACATTTTGACCCCTACATTTTGACCCCTGACCTTTAACATTTTGACCCCTGACCCCTGACATTTTGACCCCTGACATTTTGACCCCTGACATTTTGACCCCTGACATTTTGACCCCTGACCCCTGACATTTTGACCCCTGACATTTTGACCCCTGACCCCTACATTTTGACCCCTGACATTTTGACCCCTGACATTTTGACCCCTAACATTTTGACCCCTGACATTTTGACCCCTGACCCCTGACATTTTGACCCCTGACCCCTGACATTTTGACCCCTGACCCCTGACATTTTGACCCCTGACCTTTAACATTTTGACCCCTGACCCCTGACATTTTGACCCCTGGCATTTTGACCCCTGACATTTTGACCCCTGACCCCTGACATTTTGACCCCTGACCCCTGACCCCTGACATTTTGACCCCTGGCATTTTGACCCCTGACATTTTGACCCCTGGCATTTTGACCCCTGACCCCTGACATTTTGACCCCGACATTTTGACCCCTGACCCCTGACATTTTGACCCCTGACCCCTACATTTTGACCCCTGACCCCTGACATTTTGACCCCTGACATTTTGACCCCTGACCCCTGACATTTTGACCCCTGACATTTTGACCCCTGACATTTTGACCCCTGACCCCTGACATTTTGACCCCTGGCATTTTGACCCCTGACATTTTGACCCCTGACATTTTGACCCCTGACATTTTGACCCCTGACATTTTGACCCCTGACCCCTGACATTTTGACCCCTGGCATTTTGACCCCTGACCCCTGACATTTTGACCCCTGACATTTTGACCCCTGGCATTTTGACCCCTGACCCCTGGCATTTTGACCCCTGACCCCTGACATTTTGACCCCTGACATTTTGACCCCTGACCCCTGACATTTTGACCTCTGACGTTTAACCTCTGATTCCTGACCTTTGACTTTTGACCTTTGACCCCTGTTGAACGTTGACCTTTGACCGCTGTTGACCTTTGACCCCTGCTGACCTTTGACCCCTGTTGACCCTTGACCCCCGTTGACATCTGACCTTTGACCCCCGTTGACTTTGACCCCTGATGAGTTTTGACCTTTGACCCCTGTTGACCTTTGACCCCTGTTGACCTTTGACCTTTGACCCCATGTGACCTTTGACCTTTGACCTCCGTTGACCTTTGACCTCTTTGACAATGGTTGACCTTTGACTTTTGACCCCTGTTGACCTTTGACCCCTGTTGACCTTTGACTTTTGACCCCTGTTGACCTTTGACCTTTGACCCCTGATGAACTTTGATCTTTGACCCTGTTGACCTTTGACCTTTTTTACATTTGACCCCTGTTGACCTTTGACCTTTGACTCCTGTTGACCTTTGGCCTTTATTGACCTTTGACCCCTGTTGACCTTTGACCTTTGAACTTTGACTCCTGTTGACCTTTGACCTTTCACCTTTGACCCCCGTTGAGCTTTGACATTTGACCCTGTTGACCTTTGACCCCTGACCCCCGACCCCTGACCCTTGACCCCTGACCCCCACCCCTGACCCTTGACCCCTGACCCTTGACCCCTGACCCCCGACCCCTGACCCCCGACCCCAACCCCTGACCCCTGACCCCGGAACCGCCCACAACCCTAACCCCAGCCAATAGCGCTGGGTCGGGGGCAGGCAGGGAGCAGAGGCAAGAGAGGTGCCCAAAAATCCCCTCCCAAAAATTCTCTAAATTAAACGCCACAAAAGTCGCCAACCACAACTACAAGAACGCTGTCACCAATGAAATCCAAACCCAAAAAGCCTTTCTTTTAGGCTGTATTTCCACATTTTTAATATTTTTTATTTTTATATTGATATTTATCATTACAATTTATTTTTTATATTCCTATCTATGTATATCTCATAGAATATACGCAACATGTAATATGATCTATCGTATTTATATTATTGATATTATTTTTTGTTTTATATTTCTATTTTTAGAATTTATATTTCCTATTTTTGTATTTTTTTAAGCTCCTGTTTGTTTATATTTTACAACGACATTTTAAATTATATGAATTCAGTAACCTAACACAGCAGAAGCACAATTAATTACAATTAAATTAGCCTGGTTTTCCAAGGGGTAAAGATTTAATTCTTATTAAAATAATATTGGCATATTTTCTCTTTTTCTGTTTTTTTTTGGGGGGGGGCTGTTTTTCAGGGGGTTTGCTTTGGCATTTTTTTGTTTGCTTTTTTTTGGATTCCTCTGTTAGTGAACAATGAGCTTGGGAGAGTTACAACATCAAAGGGCTCCTTGGTTTTATTGCCATCTCTGAAATACACCTCCACATCAAGTCACTGCTGGTGATACTGCACAGGGGTGGAATGAGACCCGGTGGGGGTTCCAAAGAAAACAAACGGCACCACCTCCCTTCAGGTTTTTTAACGGAGCAGAAAATGCAGAGGTTTTGCTAACGGCACCCTCAGCTCTATGCACGTGTCCAGGGGTCATGGATGTCATTTTTCAACTCCTTTTTCGCCAACAGCCAAACTTCCAGACAGGGCAAGAAAGAGTAATGGGGAAAAAAAACCAGAAAGGAACAAAGCAAACAGGAAAAAATAAAACAAAAATACATAAAACAAAATAAAATTAAAATTAAAATTTAAAAATAAATTTAAAAGTAAAATTTTAGTAAAATTTTTTACTATAAAATTTTTAGAGTAAAAATATAGGAAGAAAAATAAGATAAATAAAATAAAAAATTAAAAATACAAACCTAAAAGCAAATAAAAATAAACAAATAATATAAAAATCAAAATTACAAAAGTAAAGAAATAAAAAAATAAAAAAGTACAAAAAAGGAATTTTACAAAATTAAATAAAAAATTAAAATAAAATTAGAGGAAATATAAAACCATTTCAAAAATACAGAACAAGAAATAACATGAAAAAATAAAACACAATAAAATAAACATAAAGCTTTAAACAAAAACCCAAAATCAAAAAGCAATAAATAAAAAAGTAATTTTAAAAGTACAAGACAAAATTAAATAAATGCAGCTCTCCCCTCATGCCACTGACTAACACAGCTCCAGGGCTATCCTGGATTCTGCAGGGGTAGGGAAAACAAACCCTGTACTTCCCAGAAAATGAAGTTTTCTAGGCAATCCCCAGTTTTGCTTGGACACAAATTGTATTTCAGTGGAAAGCTCACTGTGGCTGAACATCCAAATGGGCCAAGGCAGGAAAGAACACTGTGTCCAAGGAACAGCAATTAGGCCATTTAGGATTTAAGTTTTCATGGGATTTGTGTAATTAAAAATGCAGTACATTTAACTGGACAAAGAGATGAATTATGGCAAATAAACACTTGGCAAGTTGTCTGGTGCTGAACAACTCCTGATTTACCAATGTCAATTTGGTACATTTCCTTGGAAATGGGCCCCAGGATGTAGCAAAACTCCAACGAGGATGGAAAATTGGCATTTGCAATAAATATTCCCTTACTAAAACCAGAAAGAGGAAAAACATCAAATGAAAGGAAGGAAAAATAGCTAAAGCTCATCTTGCCTGGAAGACAAGCTCAGGCATTCCTAACAGTGAAAACTTTTGGAGCAGTCAGGAATTTGGTGGAAGTTCATGGAATGATGACTTAATATCTGCTTCCTCTGCTCGGATTTTAAAGGGAAGTGAGAACTAAACACCTCAAGTTACTCCTACCCCAGAATTGTCTGTATTTTGTGGGAGAAACATTGCAAAGAAACTCCATACTTACTTGTATCTGACATCTGAAGCTCTTAGCAGAGCTGGGAAGTTCCAGTGGAACAGAAGAGCCACCACAATTGCTGGAATAATAAAATTCAACTTGGCAAAAGTCAGGAACTTTATTTACAAATCCATGGAGGAGAAGGAGCAGGATGACACCAGGAACACACTCCAGCTGAAGGAAATCCAATGGACAGCCTCTGGTTACAGCCAAGCAGTTCCCCAGGAGTCAGAGACAAAAGTGGGAACCTTGGGCTGGGATAAGGCCTTCCCCTGCCTTGGCTTCCTTGGCTTTGCCAGGGCCTCTCTCAAAATTCCTACCTCACCGTGCAGCTCCTAGAAAACAGGAGAACCTGTGGAAACCACCCAGAAATCCACGGATTTCCAGTCCTTAAGACCCAAAGCGGCAGCAGAACGTCTCCAAACTGTACTGCAAACCAGCAGGTCTGAGGAGACGCAGGGATCTGTTCCACAGGGGACACGAGTGCCCCTCAGCCAGGCAATTATTTCTCTCAGCTCTTCCCTCTGCTCTCTGAGGACACCAGCAGCAGTTTTTCCCTGGTGTTCCCCTTTCCATCAATGCAGATTTCTGTTCTCCTCTGACTCTGTGTTCAGGAAAGAAAATAGGAATATTATCATTACACAGACTGTCCAGGAGGGTGTGACTGAGGCAGGATCAGCTCCCAGTCCACTGCTGCTTCTGGATTTCTGAGCAGTTCCTTCCCATCCTGCCCTTCCCAGCACCATTCCCTGGGTGCCACGTCCAGACACCTTCTCCAGGCAGCTTAACAAGCCACAGAAACCCAAAGAAAGAAGATCAAAAATCAATTCACGTGTTTCTAGTCTGGGGACAATGAGGGAGGTCTAAAACCTGCATTTATTTTAGAACAGTAGAGCAATTTTTTAATGACCTTGAGCATCAGTGAAGGGCAGCAAAACCTGATAAACTCCTTTACTAACTTACTAGCAGCAGAAAAATTAAGCTTTGCTGCTAAAAATTAAGGAGGTGCCATGTTGGCGTTAGTGCTTTTAACCTTCTAACATTAGAGGCTACTTGTACCATCAATTCATTATTGAAGCAGTCTACTTTAAAGTAAGACTTTTTACAATAAAGCTGGCAAAAAAGAGAGTCCCAAAATCAAGATATAAATCTCACAGCTATTAAAAAAATGTTGCCTTTGGTAAGTATACCTTGCCAGCCCCTCATCTTTTCAGTTCTTACCATTTATTGTTACCAAGTTGATGATTAAAACCTTGTAGAAAGCTCAAAAGATATCCAGGACAAAGCTATGCATTTTCCCAAGTACCCTGAGTGTGGAATGGCACCAACCCCAAGTGCTTGCTCCCTCAGCCCAGCCCAGAGGAGAGGAGGCTGCAGCTGCTCCCCGGGGGGGGGTTAGGAAGGCACTCCCGCGCTTGAAGCCGCTCGTGTTGGTGGCCTGCACTGGAGTGCCAATGAATGTGATTCTTGTCATCTCTTCGACACCATGATTGGACTGGACAGAAACTGAAAAGGGAAAAAGAGGCAAAAAAAGGACTTTGATTTCATCCCTGCATTAACACCGAAAGCATCAGCTACTCAAGACATGTGATTTGACCAAGGCTTCTGATCAGAACTCAGAATGTCCCCGTCTCTCTATCGCCAATATCAGTAATTCTTTAGAGAACACGGTTGTTTGCCTGGAAGTTTGTTAAAGCTCCCCCAGCTGGGATTTTCCCAGCTTCTACTTCTCACACTCAGCCAGCAAACCCAGGAGCTAGGAAGTCACAGTTTCCCTGGGATTTGGCTAGAAATTGAATTAATATCAAGTTATTGATATTTACTGAGGCCCCAGGGACACCTTCTGGGCAGCTCCTTCCCAGAGGCTCCAGAATGCTGTGGTTTGTCTGTTCAATTCCCAGTGCTCCCTCAGGGCAAAGGGGCTTCGAGTGACACCGTTGACACTCTGGAATTTTACAGAATTACAGAGAGGAACTGGATGATCCCATCTTCTTTAATGTCATCTGGGCCCAGCTCCAGGGCAGGTTCGCTGCGTTCCGCTCCCTCAAATTCCACCAAGTACGGGAGGCTGATGAAAATCTTGATGTATTTTGGCCCTTGCCCTGGGATAAAAGAGAGGGATGTGATTAGGGATCACAGGGAATTACAGAATCCTGTATCATTATGAAATTGTATGTCACAATTGTATGCCCACCCCGACCCCCCCCCCCCCAGGGACCCCCCCCTCTGGAGGGGGCCCTCCCCCCCACCTAACCCACCCCCCCGCGACCCCCTCCTAACGAGGGGGCCCTTTCCAACCCGCAGCCCCCCCCCCCCCCCCCCCCCAGTGAGGGGATCCCCCCCAGCCCCGACCCCCCCCGGGGACACCCCAGTGTGGTGTGGGGAACACTGCGGCCCCAGCGGTGTGGGGCGCTGTGGTGCTCCGGCCCTTGGGCTTTATGAGCTGGCACCCCGAGCCCCGCGGCTGCGGGAAAGAGGGAAAGGGGAGGACAGGGAGAAGGGAAAGCAGGGGATGAGAAGGGGCAGGATGGGGAGTCGGGGTGTGGGAGGGAAGCGGGAGGGGGGGAAGAGAGAGGGTGGACAGAGGAGGAGGAGAGCGGGAATAGAAGGAGGTAGCGGGGTAGGGAGAGAAGAGGAAGGAAGGAGGGGTCGGGTTTGAGGGAAGAGGGGAGAACAGTTTAGGGGAGAAATAAAAGGAATAGGGGGAGGAGGAAGGAAGGGTAGAGGGGGTATAGGAGGGGAGGAAAAGGGGTCGGCTGTGGGGACGAGAGGAAAAGGGGGGAAAGGGAGAGAAAGAAGGGGAATGCGGGGAGGAGGAAGGAGGGGGTAGAAGGAGGGAAAGGGGGAGCCCGGACAGCAGCCACCCGTCCCCAACGTGCTCCCAATGAGCAAATGGCGGCCGCCCTCATTGCGGGGGATTAAATCACCTCGGCCCCGCCCCGCGCAGGCGCCCTGGGGACCCGCGCACCTCAGCCGGGCCCGGGACCCGCCCCGCACACCTGAACCTTGTCCGGGACCCGGCCCCGGGACCGCCCGGGACCCGCCCCCGGTACCGTCCCCGGTACCGCCCCGTGCCCGCTCGAGACCGCCCCCAGCCCCGCCCCCGGGACCGCCCCGGGACCGCCCCCGTGCCCACTCAGGACCACCCCCGGGACCGCCCCGTGCCCGCTCGGGACCGCCCCCAGCCCCACCCCCGTGCCCGCCCCGGGACCGCCCCCAGGACCGCCCCCGTGCCCACTCAGGACCGCCCCTGGGACCGCCCCTGGTACCGCCCCCGTGCCCGCCCAGCCCCGCCCCCGACCGCCGCCGGCACCGCCCCCGGGACCGCCCCCGGGACCGCCCGGCCCCGGCCCCGGCCCCGCCCCCGGCCCCGCCCCCGACCGCCGCCGGGACCCGCCCCGCCCGGGGACCCCCAAACCCCTCGGCCTCCTCCTGGCTGGCTGCTGTCCTCCGGGGAGGCGAGATGGCCGGAGCAGCTCCGCCGACTGTCCCGTCCTCATGCTTTTCTGTTTTCCTCCATTGCAGCCACGCGGCAGGAAGGGGAGGGGCCACGGGACGGGACCGGGACGGCACGGGGGCCACGCCCAGGGGGGCGGTGCTGGCGGGAGCTCGGAAGCGAGAGGCCATCCCGCCCCTGCCTGTCGGGGCAGGTCCGGCTCCTGCCCGCCCGCACCGGGAAACGCCGCGGAAAATCCTGCCCGGGCGGCGCCGTGGTCAGGGTGGCGCGCACCCCCCGGGGCCCGGGGCGGCCACGGGCGGAGCTGCAGTACCGCTCTCTGTCCACCAGGTGCCAGCACTGCCCCCCGAGCGCACCCCGCGGGGTCCGGGGCGGCCACGGGCGGAGCTGCAGTACCGCTCTCTGTCCACCAGGTGCCAGCACTGCCCCCCGAGCGCACCCCGCGGGGTCCGGGGCGGCCACGGGCGGAGCTGCAGTACCGCTCTCTGTCCACCAGGTGCCAGCACTGCCCCCCGAGCGCACCCCGCGGGGTCCGGGGCGGCCACGGGCGGAGCTGCAGTACCGCTCTCTGTCCACCAGGTGCCAGCACTGCCCCCCGAGCGCACCCCCCGCGGGCCGGGCCGGGCGGGGAGCGGAGGCAAAAGAGACCGTGTCCAAAAATGCCCTGCGATAAATGGCCCGAAAGACCCCCGAGCACAACGACAAGAACCCTGCCAAATTCAAACCAAAAAAGCCTTTCTTTTAGGCTACATTTCAATAGTTGTTATTGATCTTTATCATTACCATTTTTTATATTCCTATCTATGCATATTATTTGTATTATAATAAACGTAACGTGCAATATGATCCATTGTATTTACTTCTATTGTTATTATTTTTGCATTTTATATTGATATTTTTATTATTTATGTTGTTCTATTTCTGTATTTTTTCAAATGCGTGTTTATGTTTTAAATGATATTTTAAACGACATGAATTCATTAACCTAACACAGCAGAAGCACAATTTATTGGATTTAAATTAGCCTGGTTTTCCAAGGGGTAAAGATTTAATTTTTGTTAAAATAATATTGGCATATTTTATCTTTTTGTGTTTTGCAGAAGCGGGGGGGGTGCTTTTGTGGGGTTTTCTTTGTTTGCTTTGTTTTGGATTTCTCTGTTAGTAAACAATGAGCTTGGGAGAGTTACAACATCATCATCCTTGACTTGGAGTTTCCCTGGGCACCAAAATCAGGGGGCCAACCCAACGTGGCCTGGAAGGGCCGTAAGATCCCAGCTATCCAAGCCCAAATTCCCTCAGGATTGGTTTGTTGAACCTTTTTGGGGTTAATTTAGCAAACTTAAGGGTTTGGTAATTTCATGATAAAAACAACCAGAAACCTGTAAAAAAGAAACTGAACTGAAACCAGCTGAGAGCCTTCCCTGCTGATGACTCATAAAAACAACTTGTTCAAAAGGAGCCAGGATTGATTTGATGCTCACCAACCCATCTGGCCAAGGTCAGAGTTCTCTGCCCACCAAGGACACAGCAACCAGCAGGGACCCTTCTCCCTCTCTCCAGCACAGCCTTCCTCCCTCCACACGCAGGGAACTGCAGCCACTCAGGCAACACTGACTCGGTCCTGGGCTGGCAACAGGAGAGGCACAAGGAATATTTGGAACTCATTACAACCTCAACACTCCCCAGACCTGGGAGAAAACAGTTCCCACACCACTCTTGGAATTTTCTTCCCTGTCCCTTCCAGCTTCGGAAGGTTTCTGTGGGAGCTGGGATTATCGGTGCAGTTCAGAAGCTGCATGTGGTGCCTAAAGCTTGGGAATGTGGTGCTCCCCTCATGCATTTTTATTTTTTTATGCCAAATATTCTCCCCAATTATCCACAATGTAGAAAGAAAAAACAGGGGAAAGAAGGAAGACCAGTTAATCCTGACACAAGGAGAGTTGGTTATCCCAACACAGTTCCAGCTGAAAAAAACATTTCTGCCACTCTAACAAAATCCACTTGATACTGTCTCAATTCAATAGCAGCTATTTAAACATTGTATTAAGAATCATAAGGACACAACGCTTGGAATTCTCAAAAACAGCCCAGCTTGGCTACTTTATCATCTGTCTTGGTTTGAAAGCCAGATATCTGCTAAGGAGGGGCAGGACCTCTCTAGGAAATGGAGTATTCAAATCCCCTCCCTCCAAATTATAATTTAGAAAATTAAAGGGGCTTTCAGGCAGAGGTATGCGGATAGGAATAACAGTTCCTTACTAGTATGTACAACAAGACAAACAAACAAACAACAACTATAGCATTAATAATAAACAGAACCAGGAAAAACCTCGAGGGGCTTTGTTTCACCAAGCTCGGAGCAGTCTGATCTCTCGAGAGCACCAGGCTGGAACGGTGGAAAAATCCCGGGCTGGTGGGTGAGATCAGAAGCTCCGCGGTGGTAGCTGGAAGGGTGGAGATGTCCGGGCAGGGCGGGGCTGCAGCGTAGCAAAAGGAGCAATGCCGAAGAACACGGCAGGGCCCGCCCAGCAGGGCAGGAGGAGGCAGCTCGGAGTTCCGGGGCACACGAGCTGATGGTGGCAGATTTCTCAGGACCGGATTTGCAAGCAGCAGCCTCCTGTCCTCTCTGCGATGCCGAGAGCAAGAGAGAGGAGCGGCCCCAGCCCCGTCCTTTACCTGCCCCAAAACTCGCGTTATCTCCCCCTCCCGACTTCTGGCCACCCCTTTGTTTTGGTCAAACACTCATAAAGCACCCAGTAGTTAATCTCCTAGCAAAAATTCTCTGGGTAAAAAAGGAACAAACCTAACCCCCAACACCATCCAAGGAATCAAGCTCTGCCGGCTTGAAACAGCACATTTGCTACAAAGCCGATAGAAAGTGCACTTTGCTGCCGGCACTAGAGCTGCTTTCACACACAGACAACGCGAGGCCGCTGCGAGTTGCCCTTTTGACAGCAGCTCCCTGGGATGTGAACAGCACGCTCACCTCCCATCTGGGTCAGCCCGGACTTCATCCAGCACTCAGCAAGAGCTGCAGGGAGCTGAAATTCTCCCTGGGACCCCCTGCCCGCAAACCGTGCCGCTTCCTCCCCAGCACCTCTCACCTCCTGGCAAAGAGAGAAGTTCCCTCCCTTCCTGCTGGGTGCTGCCGCCTCTACACAACTCCCGCCCTTAGGGGACCGTGTGGCGGATCCAAAGTAATTGTTTTTTAAAAAGTAAAATTTTCAAAATACAATTACACGTTATTCTTTCACACGCTCAATGTTAAAAAAAAGCAAGCCAAATGAAACAAAACCAAAACCAGAACAAACAAAACAAACCCCCCACCCAAAACCTACCCTTACATAACAAAGTTTGCTTTAGTCCAAAATGCTGCTGAGTTTCAAAAGAGTCTTTATCGTAGACTGCACAGCTGCAAAAATATACATTAACAACTACAAGACATTTTAGGACAGACAAGTGTGTTTGAAAATGCAAATATATTCCCATTTTATACTTTTCTCAGTATAAAACATTTGAAAGAAACTGTGTTGAAGTCAACAAAATAACATTATTAAACCCAACTCTGCTCTAAGGTGATCTTCAGTCAAAAACTTTACCCAGAAGCATATAGAAATGTATTTAGTATTTTATCCTAACCTTCTCTTCCCAAAAGGCCTCCAGTGTTCCTGCAGATTGGCATGGCTTAGGAAAGCAGTGAGAAGTCTTTATGTTTAGTTCTCAGAGAAAAGGTGCAACGATTTGTTTTTGTTTTTTGGGTTTTTTTTTTTGCTATTTCAGCCTTTGTGCAAAGGATGCTAAAACCCAAAGGAGAGAGTGATTTCAGTATTGCCTTGGGCCCTTGATTTAATGCTGATACAGTTCTAAAGGCCCTATTTTGACGGGACGGAAGAATCAAGAGAAAAGAAAAGATACAAGGAAGAAAAAAAATGTGTCACAACAGTGCAGGAGAGAGGGGGAGAGGCAGGGAGGACCCAGGACACACGAAACAGAGTCAAGGCCCAGGGGCCGGGGACTTGTTGCAACTCTGGCTGTCAGTGCTGCTTCTTTCCCCTTATGTGCCCCCTTCCTTCTTAGCAACTGAGGTGGCTTGCCTATCCTCCACCTAAGAATATTCTGAACATTAAGAATAGTTAGAACAGACAAAGCTGTAGCTTTAATATTAAAGTTAATAGCTGGAGTGGACAGCCCAAAGATCATGGGCTACCACATCTGGGTTTGCAGTTCTGCAAGTAATGTCTTCCTCTCCCATAGAAACTCTTCCCAATACTGAGAAGCCTTGCCTATACAAGAATTTGAGGACTCTGCATCATTACAATATACTATATCCTGTTTCACTGTATACAATACAGTAGGACTGTCTGAAACACTGGTAGGCATCTTACATCTCTCCTAAAAACCAAAGAGAAAACGCAGTGCCTTAGGACATCTAAAGAATGTGAGCAATCTAATGGATGGCACCGAGTTTGTCTTCATCAGCAGGGTTCCACCGAGTCCTGCTGTGCTGCTCCTGAAGTGTCTCAGGATTCAAGTTCCCTTCAGCCCAGGACCAGACAGCTCTCAGTTCCCAGGAGCAGATGCCTTCCTGTATTTGTGTATGAAAGCATCAGTCTTCCCCAGACTAACGGCATAGACACCCTCTGGCACCAGAGACCCAAAGAGTCTGCTGAGAAC
Organism: Phylloscopus whistleri; assembly: GCA_017589585.1. Lineage (NCBI taxonomy): Eukaryota > Metazoa > Chordata > Aves > Passeriformes > Phylloscopidae > Phylloscopus > Phylloscopus whistleri. Next base: position 300,908 of record JADMLD010000376.1, on the reverse strand, counting down.
GGATTCTCCACCATCCTGTGCCAAGGACGAAGAATTCCCATCCACACTCAGGGCTTGTGCAGGCCCTGCTCCGCTGTCGCCGTCAGCAGAGTCGCCTCCAGCAGACCTGGTCAAGCCATCCACGCTTCTGCGGAGCTCCTGGCTCAGCAGCAACACAAGAGTCCCTCCAACACGAAGCACTCTGGCAGTCACAGGAAAAATAAAGGTTAGGTGTTGATCCTTCCTGGCATCCCTTTGCCTGTGCAGAACGCAATGCTGCTGACACTTCAGATGCCACCTGCATTCAATAAAACGCCCAAGTGTGTCATGGCTCAACTTACCGAGCTGCATTTCCACAAGGAATTTAAATCCCAGATCTTCTTACCTCTTTCTAAATGGGAGAACGGGGCCCTGTCCTGACTCCGAAACATTTCTTATGTTAGCAGTTCTTTCTGTTGTGTTAGCAGGGAAGATGGACTCATTTTTTACCACTATCAAGCCTAGTGGAGATTGCAAAGGAACAGTCTCCCAGTGCAGCAAGGGCTTCTCAGGTTAATAGGGTAATTCTGAAACTGGCCCTTCCTTTTGGAAACTTTAAAAGGTCTGCCCTTTCCCTGTTCCACTGATCCTTAATGGCTTTCAAACTCAGGAAGCAGAGGAAAATTAACCATTGTTTGTAATTAATTTTTTTAGTTGCATGTCCAAACATTACACTTGGCTTTGAAAGAGGGGAAAAAAAAGTACTATCCTGACTAAGTTTACAGCAAGTAGTTTGACCTGTTTTACTGGTGGGGCTCTCATGGTAATGGTCCCTTCCTCATCTCCACCTTCCCAAGGGAATATTTTGCTTAGGATGGACCAAGAGAGCAAATAAGGCCAGAAGACAAGCACAGTAAGATTGCCACACCATTCTGTGAAGCTGTGCCACCTTCTCCACCACCTTCCCACCACACTCCTGCATTGAGTGAGATCAACACCCACTGAAGACCAGTCCTAGACAAAGGGCTTGTTTTCAGGCAAGAAGTAGAGGGGAAGATGGCTTGAACTGTCTGTTAGAAGTAGCCCACCTATTAGCCTGACTCAACTCTGCCACAAAATGACACGACGACAGATAAAAGGACACACCTAAAATCAGACGAGGTTGCTAGTGAGACATTCCTGGATAGCAAGGAAAATGCAGGCCACTTTTTCTAGTCTGAGATCCTTCCTGTCAAGGCAGGCTGGTCAAAGCTTGGCTGTGACCTCAAAAAGGAAAGCCTGTGATTTTATACAAGCGGGCCTCAACTGAAAAAGGATTATAGCTTTATTTGCCTGGTCATGCTTTAACTTTGTCCAGGTAGGCCTCTCCTCTCATTTCTTCCACACTTTTGAGTGTGGCTCAGAAATATTTCACCATCATGCCTTGCAAAGAGCATTTGTGAGCATGGCTCACACAAGATCATTCCTTGTCAGCCTGAGCTGCCATTGGCACTCACAGCTGGCAAAACACAATATAATAGTCTCTAAGGGACAAGTAAAGGGCTGAGACTTCCACAGCCTGCACAGGGTGAGACTACAGAGCTGGAGAACATTTGGAACAAAGCAAATCTGAAGCTCACTGAATACTTGGATCACAACCCATCGTGGCACTTACATCAAACCCCAAGCCTGCCAAAGTACACATACCTCTCCATTTCCTGGAGAATATCTGGTAGGAGCTGGGCATCATTTGTGGTCTTGAACTTCTTCCCAAATGGAATATCCGAAATAATACTGTCGAAGCTTTCTGAAGGCAATGGCAATGCTGCATAATAAAGGCAGGTCTTTATCGCTGACTGACTGAAAAATGCCAGCTCTTTTTGGGTTATGCATCCAGATTCACAGCTCCTTCTGCACTTGCCCTCACAAACAACGCTGTGGAGCCACCACCCCTCTGCAGACTGGTGAGACAAATACATGACAGCATCGCTCAGTTTGCAGATTTCCCTGCTCCTGATGATGTTTGCGCCTGCAGCAAGACTCTCCTGTAGGATGGGTCCAAATCAACTGCTGCATCTCAACACACATGAAAATAAGTTAGCAAAATATAAAAGAACTAAGTTTGTGAGCACTTAGTGCACATGTTCGAGTGCACATGTATGAATGGCAAGGAACCACATCAAATTCCTCCTTTTCCCATCCCCCTTCTCTCCTCCCAGGAATCTGGTTACAGCCAGAATCACTTGGATTCTGTCAGAGGTAGTGTCTTTGAAGTGTCACCTTAGAGTTTCTGCATCCCAGCAAAGGTCAGTTCCCCAGACCAAGGTGCAGCACTGTGCCTGTGGTGATGAAGGTCGGCCACATGCCAGGCTATGCAAGCCAGGCTGAGATCCTTCTGAGACCCTGTGGGTCCCCCCATCCCTCAGGGTGCTCAAAACTGACCGGACATGGCCCTGAGCAGACAATAGGACTAAAGACCTCCAATAGTCCCTCCTCACCTAAACTCTACGGAAATTCTATGCCAACTTTTCTAGAACTAGCTGGAGATGTTTCCCGGACCATTCTCGGGTCAACACTTGCAGCACGACAACTGGGTATCAATTTTATCTGCAAATGAAAGGACACATCACCTACAGTCCTGCTCAAGACACACAGAAATAACAGCTTTTGACCAGTGATGAAGACACCATCTACTTGTTCAGTTTAGAAAACCTGACACCCAAGTACCTTCCATTATCCTAGAAACCAAAGTCAAACACAGCTTTTAAGTGAGAAATAAACCCACATTTTTATAAAAAAAATAAATAATATTTCTTACTACTCCGGTAAGAAATAAATACTGCAAGGTAAAAAAATATGCACACTTCATCACATGCACAAGGGAAAACAGCCAGCTTGCCTGTCATGTATTTCATAAAGGGGTAATTTAGCCTCAGACTTTGAGGTCCAGAATAGGTATGAAATGATTCCTTCTCTGCAGACTAGCTTGTGAATTAAGAGCAAACAGATTCCCTCTTACAGGAGAAAGGCATCATCATTCAAAACACTCCTACTGCAAAACATGAACAATTCAGCTTAGCTAAATGAGTCCTTATCATTACTCATCTGATAAACTTAAGTTGCAGGTTGCATTTTATTTGGATTTGTCCTGGCTGTGTTCCATTAAGATACAAAGAACTCTCACATGGTACATACTCTTTGTGGTATTCACACATTTACCATTAAGAGAGACAAACTACTGTCCATGCCAGACAATTATAATTTTTATTGTCTTCTGCTGACTTCATTCTCACCAAAATTCCCAGGTGCAGGCAGCAGGGAGGAAGAAGAAATAATTATCCCTTCACTAACACTTGCACTACAGTCACCACCCAGCTATTTGTTGGGAGTTAGCACTACAACATACCACCTCAAGAGAACCTACATTTCCTGTACAATCCTAGAAACACAAAAAAATCACTTGGAAAGCCCACAGACATACCTTTCACAGAAGCTTTAACCAGCTCAATCTTATCTGTTAAGCCTGCAGTTCTAATATTCCCATCTGCACCTTCTAACTGCGAATCACTTATATCAGCACCCCAGTAACAGGCTTCCTGTTCAAAGAGAAAGAGAAAAGTAATTTTGTTACCACTTGGGTTATTTATTTTATAAACCCTTCTCAGAATTGCCTTGTTGCACAGCTCTTGCAAGACAGCCCCCTTTCTGGGACATCTGCTATTGCTACACAGAGCAATTCACAATCCAGAGGAACAGAGGAAGTATGTGCTGTCTTCACTCCTTTAATGTCCTAACAGTAAAACCCCAGCTAGCTACAGCCAGCCCCACTGCCTCTAATGCTGACAATTGTCCCATCACACCTCCAATCCCAGGATAAGCCCAGAAAGCTTTACAAGTCTGTGGTTGCCTCACACAAACCCTGTAGTGTGAATCAACAGGGCCCTGCAGGACACATTCATTTGGGGGAACATTTGTACTAAAACACTTTTAGCAGCTGCCTAGAAAGATTAGTTTGATTTCACCTTTTCAGCAATGGACTTTGAACTAACTAGTAGAGAGAAAATCCTGTATCACAACTACCAGTTTCTCTGCAAAGGTCCAGCCAGCTGTGACTGGGATACTTACAGGCCACTCTTTGGCAGCCTCCAGTAGTATTGTTCCTAGTCCACACATGGGATCCAGCACAAGGGCACCAGCCTAGAGAAATAGAGGTGTTACTGTATCCCAAGCAAGACAGACTCCTTACCCAGGACAAATCTTACAAAGGGATGTACATAATCCCACTGAATCAAGCACAGGTTAACAATAATCACTGGTAATCCCAGGCCAAACTCACTTGTAAGGAAATACAGTAAAAAGTACCAATAGCTTCACTACAGACAGCCCTGAGGTGACATTCAGGAGGAAATAGTACAAGTGGACTGCAGACAGATATTGGTACCAAATTAATCTGTGAAAAGAGATCACATTTCCTTGGAAAACAACACCAAACAAAGTTTCATTTCTTCACTATCGCTGGACAGTAAAAAAAATCTTGCCACTCGAACATCTATCTGTACAAGGATTAACAGCTCTGTTGAGAAGCACTTGGAATTACAGCAGATACCTGGCTGAACAGCAGGTGACAGCACACTGTCATCACAGGCATAGCAGACCCTGTCCACATGCACTAGAAAAGGGGCATTAAAATCACCACACTCCTTCACAGCATCCATCTCCAGTCCCGATGAGCAGCACCCCCCTCCCCTTCATTCAGGACTCCATTTCTTTGCAAGGAACATTCACTGACACTGATTTCAGCCAGAGATGCCATGGCCCATGCGACTGTTGACCGCAATCCTGCTGTTTTGATATACTCTCTGTTTGCCAATGGAAGCCTGCAGACAGCAAAAAATGAAACAAGAAAATTAACTACAACAACAGAACCACTCAGAAAAGCCCATATAATGTCAAAAACCAAATGAACTGGACAGATCTACTGAGAAACAGAGAAGTCTGCTTTTAACCATAACTCACTGCAAAGTCTGGTCTATGTGTTCATTTAATATCCAGGCAGATCGCAAGACTGATTTGACAACCAGTGGTTATCAAACCAAAAGATAAATACTCATGGTGGACAGCAAGATTTACAAATCTTGCCTGTTCTGATAGTGCCATGACAAATCTGGTGGGGAAGAATGCTTACCTGAAAAGAGGAATCCCCACCACAGACTGAATATCATTAAGATGTACAAAGATCTAAAAGAGGAAAAAAAAAAAAAATCACAACCTCAACGTTTTAAAGTCTCAAACTGACACGACAATAGCTTTAACTCATTTAAACCAGACACAGATGCTTCTAGAAACTTCTGAGCTCATTTCTTAAGAACAAAAATGCATACTATAAGCAATAACAATTAATTGGAAGAAATCCAACTAGATAATCTGAATGTCACTTTAAAGATGATTTCATGCCTAAGCAAGCTGAAGGGGATTTTGTCAGCCCAGAATCCACCAGCAAGCACTTGAATTTATAAGGGGGCCTATTTTTCCGTAACACAGCATGGGCATTTTTAGTTATAAATCCATTTACTACAAGTGGGAGAATATTATTCACTATATACTAGCAACAAAATAAATATAAAAACACCAACCAACCAAAAAAAAACACCAAAAAACCCCCCCAAAATCAAACAATCAATCAAAAAACCCAAACCCCACCAACCGACCAACCAACCAACCCAAACAACAACAACCCCACCGTTATCCCCACTAGTACCACTAAGGGGCAATTCAGTTAGAAGTTATGTATAAGTAATCCTTCCAGAAATGTAGGCAGCTAAAAGAAATTGTTCTGCTGTCCCACAGAGAGGATCCCAAAAGAAGACTGAGCTCCCCAGCACGTCTTGCACGACTGCAATTCCTGCCCCCAGAAAGCACAAAGGGAAACACGATGCTATTGAAAAATCCCAGTCCTCAGCACTTGAATAGTTTCAGAGCAAAAATCTGGGCAAGAAGAGGAGGTCCATATGAGCCTCAACAAAGCTGTACATAATGCTCAGTGTGGGAAAACCAATGCCAGTAAATGAACTCAAGAGCTTCTACAGGTCTCGGATCTCTCAGCATCAGTGCTGAGAGCAGCTTGCACAAGCCATGCACAGGGACGGAGAAGCAACTTGTCAAGAGCAAGGAGTCCTTTGGAAGGTCTCCAGGCAGCTGTATCAGCAAGGGTGCACTAAGCGAGCTGTTTGTCACAGACAAGGCCCGGAGAAGGCTCTGCCACAGATGGCATTCTCAAGTCTAGCTCCTTGAGAACACACCCTTGCTGCTTGTTCATTTCCCCTCCAGAGGCCACAGATGCCCCATGGCTCAGGTGATTTCCACTTGCACGCAGTCAGAGCCCACCAGTCTGTAAAGGTGCTGGATCCTGAAGGACCTCTCTGGATCCTTCCCCTCCCATGCAGGCCCATGCAGCCAGGCTGGTGTTTATTCCAGAGATCTGGAAAGCACACACACACACACAAGGGCCATATGCATGCTTTGCTCAGTGCTACCAGCTGACTTCCAGGTAGATTCAGCAGCAGAAAGACCAGCAGGGAGAGGCCATGGTCCCATGTGCAAAGGGAGCAGAGAACAAAACAAAAGGTGTCAAGGGTGATTCTAGAAGGATTAACAGGCAAAGCACCCCTACCTCCAGGTCAGGGTCCCGCAGATCAGTATGCCACCCACACTGCTTCACAAGTGTGATACCAATGGCTCTTCCAATCTCCTGCAAGGGGGAAGAACAGTCACAGGCAATAAAAAACCCCACAGAATTCGGAAAACTGCAGACCACAGCTTTGGATGCGCAACGCTCAGAAATCCCCGGGAAAAGAAAGACGATGCCTGAGAGAACAACTCACACAATTCACACCAGAAGAGGTACAACAGGGCAGAGCAGGTGAGTGAGGGGCAAAGCAAACACACCACATGGCAAGCAACCAACGCTCAGCTGGAGTGAGAGAGGCTAGAGTTCAAGTCCTGACCAAGTGACAACAAAATATTCACCTGGGTTGGATTTGATCCTTGTGGGTCGCTTCCAACTCAGAATATTCTGTGATTACAACAATTTTGGAATTCTTAATCACATGCACAAAATACTTCCAATGGCTCTATGGCAGATTACCCAACAGAAAACCTACAAATGCACAACTACAGCTCACAATTTTAATACCTTCATTACGTATAGAAATACATATATCTTCAGATTATAAGTTCAAACATAGCACAAATTTAGGCAAACACCCTTGTAGGGAGGCTCATGTATCTTACCTCACCAAGATAGCAGCTCTAGTAGGAAAAAAATCTAAACTACTGTTACCTTCAAGTAAAAGAAACCTGCACAGATGAGGAGAGGGCCGGATGGAATGGACCCCTGGAGGTCTGTATGCCATTATTCTTTTCCAAGGACCAAGCTCCACTTCTCCCAAGACTTGTGCTAGGGCTGCATTCCTGAAGAACAAGTTCTCCCCAATACCCAACTAGAGGCAGCTGAAGCTGCAAGTTCTGGCTTTTATCCATTCTTCTAGACTGCAAGGAGTCTGGCTCCACAGTCCTTGCAAGGCCCTTTAAGTAGCTGTAAGCTTACCCAATCACTCCTCAGCCTCTACAGACCCAGAAACCTCAAACTCTTACCTTTGCTTATCCTCAAAAAAAGTCTTGATTTGAAAAACATTAAGGGCAACAGTGCACAGAAATTAAAAACATCATTTGTATTTCAACTTATTTAAGGTTAAGGGCTTTTAAGAAAATACAGAAAAAGCTCACATCACTTTATTATTCCAGAACACACAACACAACTGAAATGACAAACTACACATCTCTGTTCACCTCTGCTGAGTTCTTTTAAAACACAGATACTTCAGCATACCTGTGAAGTAAGTATTTTGGCAATTGCTCCACTACAACGACAAGACACTCTGAAACTGAATCTTAGCTTCTCATTCACAGTAGGATTCTCTCCACTGCCTTTGGAAGGGGATTCTGAGGAAGTCTTGCTCTCAATCCAGCACTCCTGACTGCTCATTCTCTCTGGCGCCACACAGGTCTCTCCAGCTTCCACCTGACATTCCCCAGATGCAATTGTTCTTACTTGTTCCGTTTTCTGCCTTTTACTTGCAGTACTTGTCTCTTCTTCTGACTTTCTCTTCAGAGCCAATGCATTTTCTTGAGAGACATCATCTGTTTCCCCCTCATGTCCATGAAGCTTTCTCCAAACAGAAATAATATCCAGCCAGTATTTTGGTTCCTCAATGACAAGGCTTTTAATCTCATGAAGCATTTTCCCTGGAAGAAAAAAGCAGTTTTTGGTATGGTATTTCAGCCTTGGCATTTCATTTTCCTATGGACTGAGAACAGCTCTTAACAGCAACTGTGAATCCAGAAACCAGCAGCTGACACCACAGGCAGAGCTGAGCTCTCAGCACCCAGGTACCCACCAGAAGCCACACAGGCATCCCTCGATTACAAGTTCTGCACAACCAAGATTAAATCATGCACAAGAATGCAGCAGCTGTAGAAAACCAGACCACCTATGAGAGTCATTCCCAGGGGCAGAGGACCAGCCTACCATACCATCATCCCCAGAAAGCAATTGGCCCAGGGTTAAAAGATGCAGGACACTTTCCAGAATTGAAAGACAGATACAAACATGAATTACTTTGAGTCATCTCAGGCAAGTTTATTCTTTCAGAAAGAAAATTTCTGCTTCCCATTCACCACTCTGCCTTCAATCCTGCAACACACACCTACAGTGTGGGCAGCCCTAAGCTAGCTACAAGAGAGGCATGAGGAACAGAGAGGCCAAGTCGCTCAAATACCTCAAAGATGGTCCAGAAAAAAAAAAAAAAAAGTCTTTCTAGTTATCACTTAAAATTTTAGAATCGTGATCACATTTCATCCTCAAAGTTGAAGGTAATCTCCCAACTAAAAACCCACTAGCAGGTAGAAAGATATCAATCCACCTAACTTGAAATTCTCATCCCAACACTGACAGAGAGGATGACCCAAGTAGCTGAGACTTAGAAGGAAGCTGCGTACATAACAGTAAATTGACACAAGATATAGGTCAGGATTCACTTCATTTAACAGAAAATAAGACCTATTGTTAAAATAAACACAAGATATCCAGAACTGAACTTTGGTTTTCGGGTGGGGTGTTCTTCTCTTTTTTGGGACCGGGCAAGAGGGAGAGTCTCAAAAATACATTCAGTGCCGGCAAACTACAGGCTGAAAACAATTTAAAAACCCTTGTCAGGTTAAAAAAAAAAAAAAAAAGTTGAAAACACACATGGGTGAAAGACACTTCATAATCGATTACTGTCAATTAGAACTACAGCCACTAGTAAAAAAATAAAGGCCTCAAATTTCATAACTAGCACTCAAACCGAGGCTTCCCGTTCCCGCGCAGCCCGTCTCCGGGCCGTACCTCTGTTCCCGGACACCGGCAGCGGGCTGTGCTTCTTCAGCAGCAGGAACAGGCGCTCCCCCGACCGCAGCTTCCGCAGCTCTCCCAGCCCCGCCGCCGTCCTGAAGAACACTTTTCCCGAGACGCAGTCCACCTGCGGGGAGAACACCCGTCGGACCCGGCCGGGCGGCTTCGGGCGAGCCCCTCCCGCAGCCCCGCGCAGCCCCGCGGGTACCGCAGCCCCAGCTCCGTAAGGGTGACGGTCCCCGGCGCCCGCAGTGCGGAGACCCCTCCGACCCCGACCAGCCCCGCGGCGCCCCCCGTGCTCGCAGCGCACGCGGCGGCGTTTCCTGCTGAGCCGGACCGGCCGGAGCGCCCGGGTGGGCCCCGGCTCCGGCTCCCCGCTCACCTCCGTGGCGCCGAGCCGCGCCCGCACCTCCTGCGCCAGGAAGGGCTCCAGCCCGCGGCCCGCCGTGCAGAAGAACCGCCGGGGCTCCGCCGGAGACATCTTGGCGAGGCGGGGCCTCCTCGGGGGCGGTGCCCCGGCCGTGGGCTGGCGGGCCCGGGCGCCGGGAATGGGATTTAAAAGCGCCTGATTTTTTTGTATTGTTTCCTGTTTTATTTAGCCTTCGGCTACCCAACCGTTTGTGCAGGACAAACGCCTTTTCCATATGGAACTGCACAAGATACCAGATGTTCAGCAGGGCGGGCTCCAGCACTTGCAATGGCTTTATTCTCTGTACAATTAGTCTTGTGTAGTGATGACTGCATATAAATAATACAGATATATACAATATAGTACACACGATTGTCTCCACTGTAAATTTAGAAGCGAAAAAACACCAACTTTCTATTGTTATTCTATACAAACACTTCGATAGGAAGTTCCAGCTGTTGTTTTGGCATGACCTGCAACTTCAGAGGAAAAAGGACCGGCAAACAGACCTATTCAGAGCTCTAAATTCACTATATAGTAAATTACACAAGACTGATACCAGCCAGCAGAATGCCGAGGATCTGAATTCAGTACAGTAGTGATTCTTCCTCCAAGGAAGCAAAAAGAGAAAAGCTAGGAGCTTGCATTATGTAACTAAGACAAATCATGTATATTACAGCCTTTTCTTCAGATGTTTGTAAACAATAGGTTTACGACTTTAGGCAAAGAAAATAAAGTTCTTGTGTAGGTCCTTGCACCCTTCACACATAACCAGCATTGTAAAGGTGCAAGGATCATTGTTGCAGTCGCTGATACAAGGCAGTCGACATAGACACTGCACTCGAGGTGCTTCATCAGAAGGCTTCAAGTATCTGCATCTCGTTATTCAAAAAGTCTCCCATATCTTTCTTCTGTAGCTGCTAAGAGCAGCTCCACACAGCCCTGGCTCTGTCTCTCTTCTTCCTCAGTTCTGTCTCGCTTCTTCCTGCCCCTAGCACGGCCGCCTAACCCTGTCTGTCCCATGTACAATACCTTACCTTCTCTGGCCCTTGCACGACCTCCTGTCCCTAGGTCTTCACAGCACGGCAAGCAGACGCCAACTGAACTCTTCCCAGTTAACTCACGTTTTATCATGCCCAAGGCTGTGGGGGCAAGGCTGTTTCTACTCTAGGATAATTAACACAGCTGAAACATATCAGAGGAGAGACTGCCTTCAGCAGCATCTCCTTTTGTCTCCCCACAGACCATAGCAAACACCCGCATTTCACACTTAAAAGCTTAAGCATGCATTTTGTAGTTTTTGTATGGCACATGCTCTGTTTATTAAGGCTACTGTGCAAAAAAGTTTCTCAGCCACTGAAGGTGTTTCTGTAATTCTCTAAAAATTATTAGTAACACTCCTAAAGTTTAGCAGGCCTGTGTGAGATTTTTGAAAAAAAGCATCACCCTTGTAGTTCACCCTCAATGCTGTACCCAGGCCCTGTACAGGCCACTGACAAATGAGAGAGCACTGGGAGCAGCCTGCATGGTGTTGAGAAACACGAGCTAATATGCATTGTGGTTTACTTCAAAAAATATAATTATTTTTAAATGGCACAAAGCTTGGTACAGGTGCATCTGACAGTGCAAACACAAATATAGAGGCACCAATCATTCAGGACAGATCTATTTTTATGTATCTTGCAATCACTTGTTGTCAGATAAACGCTACAGCTTGTCAGCCTCTAAGGAAAACAAGTCAAAACACTTTTGAAGCTTTTTCAGTATCAGACCACTCCAATTTCCCTACAATTTAGGTTTTGATCTTCTACGTCTGAAACAGCTTAAATTATTTTATTTTTAAAAACATAAGCATTAATTTTCTTTTTCAAGATTTGAGACTTGATTATAGGAAACAGTTAAAACTGTACAGTGTATATTGGAACAATAACTATCAATGTCTGAATATTTTAACATTGTTTGAAATTTTAATAAGGCCTGTTAGGAACATAGTTATTGCTATTCAGGGTCTTAAAAACAAAATAAACCTGAAGGCACAGACAAACCTGTTCGAATAGTGAAATTAAGCAGATAGAAACCAATATTCTGCCTAGAATTAATTATTCTGCATCTGAACACTCTTCAAGTTATCTACAGATTTTTCTTCCAGGCAACTATGATGACATTTACATGGAGATATGGATTTAAGTGACTAACTGTGGGGGACACAGCTTTTCAACTCTGGTATTTCTTCAGACATTTCAGGTGCTCCACCTGGAATATATTTGCTTTTTCAGGGTTTGAGTCATATATCCTGAGTAAATGAGAAAAAAAAATGCTGGTTCGTATAAACTGACAGTTAACAGAAATGTAGACTAGATGAAGAAACTGTTTTGGTTGGTTTTTTTTTTACCTACTAGAGTAAAATTAGGCATCAGCAAATTATAAAAGGAGTATATTTAAGGTTAGTATCCAGAGTTTTGCTGCTTATCTTGCAACACAAAATGGCATTCCTTTACAAAACGGTTCCTATTTCATTGCATATACTAAAAAGCTAGCCACTGGCATTTACCTCACTTCATCTCCTGAAAAATGTGACATTACAGTTAACACAAAGTAGTGAAGTAAGAGCAGTGTTCCAGCCTTCAAACTTATGAAGTATAAGAAATTTCAGAGCCCTAAGATTATTTGAACAGACTGTGATGCACTACTTGTATGTAACGCTGAATGGAGTTTATACATACTGTTTCACGAAGGATTTCATCTCCCCCCAGTTCAGAACCACTTTTTAAACACTACCATAACCATATTAAGTGAAGAGTGAAAAACCAAAAACTTGAACAACCCAGAAAATTTCACTACAATAGGTTAAAGTTTCTTCTCTAAAGTACCTTCTCTAAGTAAAATTTAAACATCAAATTAATAAAGAATTAGAAGCTTGTACAAGGGTTCTTCTCATCACCACCATCCACAGGAAAGCACTGTACGCAGAGGGCCCTCTCAGGAGTCAAGAGTTGGCAGCTGTCTGTCTAAATCACATTTTAATCAGATTTAAGTGCTCAATTCACTGGTAAGACTTGGACTTCGGTAGAGATGAAAATTGAACCAGTAGTCTCAGGATCAGCACTCCACCAACCTCACCAGTGGGGCTGCCAGATGGCCTTTTCCCGTCTTGGTGCCCATGATGCCAAAAGGCTAATGCACCACACTGAACAGCAGTAATTGTCACAACCAAGACCTGAACTTCGGCATCTACTGGTGAGTGCACACAGAAAACTTTGTCTCTATGAGCAGGATGAGGCAGATAAATGTATCCCATTAGACATAAACGATACAGCCTGAAGTAATTACTGAGTCCCTTGAAGAATCCCAAATGAACATTTAAAATTAAACTGAAATTATGGGCTGAGAGGAATAAGCCTCTTTATAAGAGTCAGAATTCATCATTATATAAAGGACACTTCCACACAAAATCAATGATGTCATTGATGGAAGCATACATCATCAAACCAAATCCCTGCATAACCAAAGATGCCAGTTCACTAACAAAACTGAAGTCATATCTCAAAGAAACATTTACAGTCACACAAATCCATTACACTAAATCAACATTCATGATATTCTCATTTTTTAAAAGTCACAACAAAGTATCTAGTGAATGTATTCAACTTATCAGTTTTGATTTCAACCATCTAATTCAGACAAGGATGAGGCTTCAGAAATCTTCTCTGCTATAAAATACAAGGAAAAAACCCAAAGCTTTAGAGAACACGATTGAAAACTGTCATATTAAATAAACTTTAGTCTTATCAGAAAAGTTGGAATTGGGTGGGGGTAGGGAGGAAGAATCAAAATTGGGAGGAAAAAACCCCAAAGAAGTATAATTTCATTTCAGAATGGTTTAGCTTGGAATAGACCTTAAAACTCGTCCAGTCCCATCAACCTGCCACGGGAGGGACACCTTCCACCATCCAGTCCAGCCGGGCCTTGGAACACTACCAGGGGTGGGGCAGCCACAGCTTCTCTGGGCAACCTGTGCCAGGGCCCCACCACCCTCACAGGGAAGAATTCCTTCTCAAGATCTCATCGAACTCTGCCCTCTGGCAGTGGGAAGCCATTAATTCCCCTTGTGCTGTCCCTCCAGGCCCGTGCCCCAAGCCCCTCTCCGGCTCTCCTGGAGCCCGGCAAGAGCTCCCCCTCTCCCCGCTCCTTCTCCTCCCTCAGCGCCGCGCGCCGCCCGCCCGGGCCCGCGGTGCCGCCCGCGCGGCGCTGTGCGCATGCGCGCTGCGCCGGGCCGTTCCCATGGCAGCGGGAGCCGACAGGGAGGCGCTGCCATGAGCCCGCCCGAGGTGGAGCCGCTGGTGTGCCGCAAATACGAGATCAAGAGACGCCTGGGCAAGGGCGTGAGTGCCTGCCGGGGGGTGGCCTGTGGGAGGTGCGCTGGACAGTGGTAGATGGGGTGGTCGTGCGAGCTGGGGTGGTCGTGGGAGCCTGGAGGGCCCATGAGAGCTCGGGGGGCCCGTGCGGAGTTCAGGGCACCGTGAGAGCGCCTGGCGGCCCGAGGGAGCTGAGGGTGTGTTTGGGAGTTCAGGCGCCCGTGGGAACTCTGCCGGGAGCTCAGAGCCTGGTGGGAGCTCCAGGTGACCCAGGGGAACTCCGGGGGACTGTAAGAGCTCAAAAGTAAATAGTAAAATGGATCTGAGTCTCAAAGTACATTCTCTCTGTGCCTGCCAAATCCTTCTACGTTTACTGTAATCCCATCACTTCAGATCATGCTGCATCGATTAATATCTTCTCCATAAAATGTATTTTTATACATGAGCCAATGGTAATTTCTAAGATACATCTCCCCGAGTTATCTGCTTTTCTATTCTGGCAGCTCTTTGCTATCATTTAGTTGCGTTGGTACAAGTACTTAAGTATTTCCCTCATGTTCACAGAGTCAAGGAATCATTGAGGTGGAAAAGCCCTCTGAGCCTGTGGAGTCCAACTGCTCCCCCAGCAATGCCAAGGCCACCACTAATCCATGTCTCCTAGTGCCACATCCACTGGCTGTTAAGTCCCCCTAGGGATGGGGACTCCATGCCTGCCCTGAGGCCGTCTGTGTCAGGGCTGCACAGCCCTTTGCAGAAGGGTTTTTTCCAATATCCAACCTAAACCTCCTCTGGCACAACCTGAGGCTGTTTCCCAGTTGCCAGCAGGGTAGTGCTGTAGCACTTACCTGAGGTACTTGTGCAACTGTTTGTACTGCCTGATGCATGACAAAGGTCATCATCCCATTCTCCAGGACCACACATGTTACTGGAAAGGCTGCCTTGATGTCCTTACATGAGTGTTTAACCACTAGAATGATACATTGCAGTTCTTCTTCTTTGTACAAGTATTTAAACATTAAACGGGCATTTCTGAGTGGGATGTGATCCCTTCGTGCAAAGATAAAGCAGCTCCTGGACTGTGGAAAGTCAAGATTCAAATCTATGGCCTAAAATAAAAAAACTGGATCTGTACCAGAAGTGAGACTGAGTAATCATCATTTGCAGGTATCACGGTCATCCAGGATAGGGAAAACTCAGGTAGAAGTTCCCGTTCCCTTAACAGACAACACAGCTTTTAACTGAAAAAAAAAAGATTTAGTGTTGGACATGACAGTGCTGTGTTAGTGGTTGGACCCAGTGGTCTTGGAGGGGTTGTCCAACCTCAGCAATTCTGGGATGCTGTCACTACAGACTTCGGTAAAAAGTTTCTCTCCATCCTTCTTACTGACCCCCTTTCAGTTTTGAAAGGCCACAGTAAGTTCCCCTTGGAGCCATCTCTTCTCCAGACTGAACACCTCCAGTTGTCTCAGCCTAGCTTCAGAGCAGAGGGCCACCAGCTCCCAGAGCATCTCCATGGCCCTTCTCTGCACCTGCTCAAACTGGTCTGTGTCTTTCTTGTATTGAGTAGCTCCAAGCTGGATGCAGTGCTCCATGAGGGAATGTCACCAAAGTCAAGTGCAGGGGAAGAATTATCTCTCTTGACCTGCCAGCCACACCATGGCTGGTAAAAGCCAGGTGCCATTGGCGTCTTGCCACCTGGGCACACCTGGGCTCCTGTTCAGGCACTGTCACCAGCACTGCTAGGTCATTTTCTCATTTTCCAGCTTTCCAGCCATTCTGTCCCAAGCCTGGCGTGTCATGGGGTTGTTGTGACCCAAGAGCAAGACCTTGGCCTTGTTGACCCTTGCACCATCAGCCTCAGCCCATCGATCCCATCCCATTGATGCAGCCTTTCCAGGTCACAGAGGGAGACCAGGTTGGTCAGGCAGGACCTGCCTGTCACAATCTTGAACTGACTGCCCTGATCCCCT
The DNA here is from genome assembly GCA_017589585.1 of Phylloscopus whistleri. Taxonomy (NCBI): domain Eukaryota; kingdom Metazoa; phylum Chordata; class Aves; order Passeriformes; family Phylloscopidae; genus Phylloscopus; species Phylloscopus whistleri. The sequence goes on along the minus strand of JADMLD010000376.1, from coordinate 284,786 downwards.
GGTTGTGCTCCTTTGGATGCATCCCAGGACATGGTTGGCTGCTGGATTGCTTGTGCATGTTGTCAGCTCATTTCCAGGTCTTCGTCCACCAGCACTCCCAAGTCTTTCTCAGGGCTGCTCTCCATACAGAGTCCTGGAACCACAGAATAGTCTGGGTTGGAAGAGACTTTGAAAGCCCACTCGTTCCCACCGCCTGCTGTGGGCATGGACACCTTACACTACACCAGGTTACACCAAGCCCCATCCAGCCTGGCCTTGGACACTTCCAGGGATGGGGCAGCCACAGCTTCTCTGGGCAGCTTCCTCTTTGCCCCAGCTCTTGTACGATTCCATGGCCACGTGTTCTGACCAAAGTAGGAAATTCTGGGCTACATTTCAAAACTACGTGTGCTGCACCCCTGTGAGATTGGCCAGTTCCTTTTCAGCCACAGCTTCTTGGGGCAACCAGTGCTGGGGCCTCACCACTCTCCCAGGGAAGGATTTATTCCCAAATCCCCAGCAGTGAGAAGCCCTTCCAACTTGTGTTGTCACTCCAGGCCCTTGTCCAAAGTCCCTCTGGTGCTCTCTTGGAGCCCTGGAAAGACCTCTAAAATCTCCCTGCAGCCTTCTCTACTCCAGGCTGAACAACCTCAACTCCCTTAGTTTGTCTCCTGAGTGGAGTGGCTCCTTGGCCACTCCACTCCGTGTAGCTTCCATCACCTCTGCTTGCCGTCCGTTGTTGAACACATTCTGGTCCCAGTGCAGGCCTGAGCTGTGTGCAGGTGTCAGCACACTGCTCACCTGTCTGTGCTTCTCCGCAGGCCTATGGCATCGTCTGGAAGGCAGTTGACCGCAAGACGGGAGAAACCGTTGCTGTTAAAAAGATTTTTGATGCTTTCAGGAACAGAACAGATGCTCAGGTGAGAAATTATTGTCCTGATGTAGTCTGAGATGTGGTGGGATTCCACGGATATTTTCATGGCTTTTGTCTCTGAAAGAGAATAATTATGCATGTAACAATGCAGTCTGCAGCTATATTGGGATAAAAACAAGCGATAAATATCAGGCTTTGTGTATCATGGCATGTACAAAAGAGGAGTGGATTTAACCCTGTCATTTAACTGCATCTCTGTTCTGCTGTTCTCTTGAGGTGATAATAAACTGTTTTTTCTTTATTTCTAGCGAACATTTCGAGAGATTATGTTCCTGCAGGTAATGTCTATGTTCCCCCTCTTTTCTGATTTTTTATTATGTCTGATGTCTAAGTATGTTTTCCCCATTGTTTTCCAAAATGCAGTGGTTATTCATTAGTGTTGATAACTCCTTAATTTCTTTTCTGCACCATCTTGGGAAAGACCCTTTCAGGGTGAACCCACCTGAATGAAACACTCTCCATTTGGGCTTGTTTTTTACTCTTTCCTGCTCTTTCCCCGTTTTTAGCAATGTGTCTGCTGCAGCATAACCACATCAGCACCTTCTGTCACTTCTTGCTTCTTTGTGGATAGAAACTGTTTTTCTTACATTTTTACTGCCATGATTGGAGGAGGGGCTGAGGTGGGAGAGGGATTTACACTCCAAAATTGTTTTCCTCCATTATGCTGTAAGCAATTTAATCAATTGAAATAATTGAACCAAAAGAAAAAGGGAAGTTCTGCAAGGAATAACTTAAGACTACTCTTGTTTTGATATATTTGACCTTAACAGTGGCATTCAAGTTATCTGTCCACTCCTTCTCAGACTTACCATGTAGACACATCAATATTTTGGAATAATGTTGTAATAACTTGTGATTTTCTAAGGACACAAGTGAGGCAGGGCTCATAGAAGAGGTATTTCTTAAGACTGCCAAGTTTAAGTATGAAAGAGATGATTTTTTTCAACGTTTTAGTCATTCTTGAAGCCTGAAATAGAAGCTGCAAACTTTAAGATAAAAATATAAACAATTCCTTATAAGTGAATTACCTGTAAGTTAGATCATCTCTGAAAGCGCAGCACTTCTGGAATGGATGGATGGAGGAGGAACAAGGGAAAAAAAGGATATTTCTTCTGAAGGAAAGGAGTCACGTGGCAACGGAGGGCAGGGAGAGGGAGGTGATGTGCTGTTCAGACCATACCTACTTCCATAACTTTTGGTGCTCAATAGACTTAAGAGTTTTAGTTTCCCCTCCTATTTTAAACCCCTTTTTTGAGGTTCAAGACTGAGGGCTCAGAAAGGAAAAAATGTGAAAAATACTGTTATTCATAACTGCATGTTTGTCTTAATTTGTCTGTGCATAATACTTGCTTTGTTCAATATCACAAGGTCATTTGATGGACTAGGTTATTGTTTTATGTTATGTATCTCAGTTATTCTAATTGAAAAATGGCTGTAGAATATGGGGTGTGAATGATTCTCTGATGCTCTGGCTGTTGCTTGCAGATTTTGGTTTTGCTGCTCAGTTGTAGATCTACAGGTGTATTTTAGGCCAATTTTAGAATGTCATTTTGGTAAGTATGTTAGTAGCATTATTATTCTTTAAGAAAAGATTAATAGAACTGGCCCTGACAAGATTTATTTCAAAGTAACGGGTTTTTTTAGTACAGGTTGAATTTTTTTCATTACTTTCTATTATCAGTTCCAGGGCAAGGCAGTGTGAGACAGTGGAATTTTCCTTCTTAAATAGCACTCAAGTAATACTGTCAAGATTTAGCTGCATCTCTAGAACAATATCCCCTTTTGGGTAAAAACCTTCTTTCGATCATTTGGATGGGTATTGTGACTGTTCTCAGAATGAAAACAAAGTGCGTGATGGCCTGGCTGTGTACCACTGCTTTGTGAGTGTGTTTTCACAGGTTGCTGCAGGTGAATCTGTTGTTTGGTGAACTTTCCTAGATGTTACACTTTATAAAATGGTGTAGTATTATGAAGTGTTTACAGTGTCCCCAGCTACACTGAAGTGGGAAATAAAAGCTGTTAAAGCTGGGGATGAACTTAGTGATCCCATGAGGATTGTCAGTCTGCAAAAATGTGAGGATGGACTCCACACCTGCAGTGTGATACCTGTGTTCAGGTATCTCTGTGTGCTATCTGATCTCCCTGCAGTCAGTTCCTCAGTGCAGCCTGTGAGTTTCTGAGCCTCAGATCGACATGTTCTGATTGTTTAGGTTTCTAACTATGAATGTTGATGGCAACTATGATCTATTTTCATGCCACAATAATTCTTTGGTTCAGTAGGAAATGTGAGGTGCATAAAGGGGACTGGATTTTATTATAAATGCTATAGAGGGAGTGTTAGAACTAATGTCTCATTCAACAGAGATTATTTTTTTTGATTAACTGACTGGTTTCCTACTATGGAACAAACTTAAATCCTTTTTTTAAGTTTATTTCAGAAGAAGCCTAAAGGAGGAAATAACATGTTTATGTTTGTTCTAGACAGTAATACAAACTGAAATCGGTTATTGTCCCTTTTTACGATTCAGAAGCAAAACACATGATTTTGACAGCTGGGTCTCTACTCTGTGCAGGAATTTGGAGAACATCCAAATATCATCAAGCTGCTCGATGTTATCCAAGCAGAGAATGACAAGGACATCTACCTCATCTTCGAGTCCATGGGTGAGACTCAGCAGCCATTCAAACCCACCCTCTCTTAGGAGTTATCCTTGTTATCACTTTGATAGTGGTGGTGATACACATGAATGTTCATGATACTACTGATACTTACTGATGTAAATATATTACTGTAAATATATTACAGAGACAGATTTACATGCTGTGATTAAGAAGGGGAATTTGCTGAAAGACATCCACAAGTGTTACATTCTCTATCAACTCCTGAAGGCAACTAAATTCATCCACTCAGGGAATGTTATTCACAGGGATCAGAAGGTATGTTTTGATCGTGGTCTGTCTCCTTCACTCCAGTTTTCTGTTGAACACTAAATAAAATCACAGACTGATTTGGGATGGAAGGGACTTTCAAAGTCCATCCATTCCCACCCCCTGCCATTGACAGGGCCACTTTCCACTATCCCAGGTTGCTTCAAGCCCCATCCATCCTGGCCTTGGACACTTCCAGGAGTGGGGCAGCCACGGCTTCTCTGGGCAGCCTGTGCCAGGGCCTCACCACCCTCACAGGGAAAGATTTCTTCCCAATATTCCATCTAACCCTGCCATCTGGCAGTGGGAAGCCATTCCTGCTTGTGCTGTCCAGGTCTGTGTTCAAAGTCCCTCACAGGCTCTCTTGACACCCCTTTATGCACTGAAGGGGGCTCTAAGATCTCCCCTGGAGCTTTTTCTCCAGGATGAATACTCCCAGCTGTCCCAGCCTGTCTCCATAGGAAAAGTATAAAGAAATATACAAGTATGAGACTGCTAAAAGAACCTTGCTAATAATCTTTTGCTATTCAGAGAGTAAAAGGCTAATTAATTCTGCTGTGTTCAATCCAGCCTTCCAATGTCCTGCTGGATGCACAGTGCTGTGTGAAGCTGTGTGACTTTGGCCTGGCCCGTTCCCTGTGCCAGCTGAGGGAGGACCAGCCCAGCCCTGCACTCACTGAGTACGTGGCCACGCGCTGGTACCGAGCCCCCGAGATCCTGCTGGCCTCTCGCAAGTGAGTGAAGGGATGGGGGCCTGGCACCTCTCCAACACTCGCAAAGTCTTCTGTCTTTTGATTTTCAGTGTCACCAGATGCAGTGTCATGTCAGCAGTCTGTTTTCTCAGTATACAATTAAACTTCTGTGACATAAAAACCTCTTATGAACGTGTACATGTTCTTCCTGTGTTCTTAGTGTCAGTGTACATACATGAGCAGCTCATCTGTTTGTCACCCTTTCTCCCACCAGACTTATTTCTTCTCCCTTAAACCCACAGTTTTACAAAATCTGTTTGAGAACGTAAGTACTCTTCTCCAAATTGAAGCAGTGTTTTTTGATAGATCTTCACAAAATATTCCCTAATCAAATGTTAAACCAGCTGCCTGTTAGTCAGGCTTAGTCCTTTTTTTTTTTAAATTAAATATGAAAAATCAGAAAAATAAATAAATAGAGACGGGGTAGTATCCTGAATTTTAAATGTGGATGTTTTGCAAACATCCCTGTGTTTGTACTATGTTTATATGATGTCCTATACCCACTGTTTGGCATTTACTTTGTTTAAAAATGTAATTCTTAAGTAATTGTGACTACTTTGTACATGCATTATGACCAAGGTCAATTGTTTCCAAAGAACAATGTGTATCTTCATTCTTGATCATATGAAAAGGATATAATACCTTGTTCTGGCATTACTTTTAATATATTACCTTGTTCCTGCATTTCCCTGTAATACATTTCCTTTTATGGTTTCTTAGACTAGACTTTGAGTAGGATAAATCTCCTTTCTGTTTCATACTTAGCAGTCTCATGATTCCCAAATGTTATTCAATTTATGGTTCAAACCTGTGAGCATTTATGTTTGAGAAGTCACCAGGCATGCTTTCTAGGAAATAAATCAATGTAGGTGATGTGAATACTAGGTACAGGAAAATATTTGCTACATTGAATCCTCCCTCTGTTCTGTTCCTGTTTGTAGTTACACTAAGGGTGTAGACATGTGGAGCATTGGCTGTATTCTCGGAGAGATGCTGCTTGGAAAGCCTCTTTTTCCTGGAACATCAACAATGAATCAAATAGAGCAGATCCTGAGGGTCATCCCTGCTCCGTCCCCAGAAGGTAGGACTCTGCTGCGGGGAAAGGTACCAAAAGAAGGGGTTAAGGGTGGAAGAAAACAGCCTGGCTGGGTCAGGGGAGAAGGTATCTCTCATTCATTCTGGCACTTTCCCAAAGAAATTAAAATTTTTGTCTTGAGTGTTAGAGAAAAATAAGTAATTCAGATATTATGGTGCTTCTGCATCTGTTACTATGACAATGCAAGTTTATGAAGTGTATGATTAATAAATAGGAATTCAAAAATCAGCTTAGAAAATTCCCTAAGTAAATATTCCATGCCTCTTTCATAGATCTGTGACAGAGTTTTATGAGGATAATTTCCTATGTTAATATCAAATAATCCTCATCTTGGCAGTAACAGTATCTTTTTATTATTGCAGATATTTTGGCTCTGCAGTCAGAGTACAAGGCCTCAGTTATTAACCACATGAGCTCCCGGTAAGCTTGAGGTGTTCGTATGTCTCAGATCATCTAATGTAGGACCATGGAGTCATGGAACCACAGAGTAGTTTGAGTGGGAAGGGACCTTAAAGATCATCTCATTCCACCTCCCTGACATGGACAGGGACACCTTTCACTAGACCAGGTTGCTCCAAGTCCCATCCAACCTGGCCTTCCAGGGATGGGGCAGCCACAGCTTCTCCAGGAAATCATTCCAGTCCCTCAGTACCCTCACAAGCAATAATTTCTTCCCAGTACCCTGTCTAACCCTGCCCTCTGGCAGTGGGAAGCCCTCCCCACTTGTGCAGTCACTCCAGGCCCTTGTCCAAAGTCTCTCTCCAGCTGCCTTTGAGCCTTTTAAGGCACTGGAAGGGGCTCTAAGTTGTCTCCTTAAATAAAACTTATTTAAGATATCAGTAAGATTTGGTGCTTAAAACTGATTTTTTTCAAGATACTCTCTTCTTCATTATGTTCACAATTTAGGATTGCAAAACGCAAAACTAGATTTTAAAATGTTACCTTCTTTTAAATTTATCTCTGTAAATTACTGAGAAGTATGTTTCTATAATCTCGGGGCTAGATTTGTGGGATCATGGGGCTAGAAAGGGATGAGCTTTAAGGTCCATTCCCAGCCAAAGCATTCCAGGATTCAGTGATTATGACACACTTTGTGAGTGAACTCGTGTCTGGTGTCACCTTGACGTGATCCTGGAACTGTCACTCCTGCCTTCACTGGGAATTAGACGCTGAGAGGTTGTATCATTTTTTTCTGACTTCTAGGCAGAGAGTAGCATTTGAAGAGATTTTCCCATCCTCTACTCCACCACCTGCCTTGGATCTGCTGAAGAAACTCTGGTATTTAACCCTGACAAACGGCTTACAGCAGAGGAGGCTCTGCAGCATCCTTATGTGAGCAGGTGAGAGTGACACCAGTATGCAGCTTCCCCTGATGTCTTCTGAGACATTACAAACCTACTCTTGGCACAGATTTTCTTTAAATGCATTACAGAAGAAATGGCAAAGCTAATTCTTTATTTTCTCCAACCCTATTTACACAAGATTGTTTAACAATCCTGTTTAAATTTTAATAATCTGTTTTCAGTCCATAAATTACATGTGTTCTCATTTCCTCAGATTCCACTGTCCTTCCAGGGAGCCCTCTTTGGATTTTGATGTGATCCTTCCTTTGGGTGATGATGTCCAGCTGTCTGTGGCAGAATATAGAAATAAATTATATGAGGTACTTTCATCCTATTTTCCCAAATCCTAATCCTCCAGGTAACCTGCCATTCATGCACACACTTAACAAATTCTGTCATTGTCTTGTCTTTGTGTTCCCCTGGGCTTTCTGTACCTGCTGGCACAGTTACACCTTGGTGTTTGATCAGCCAGTTCCATACTGTGGCAATCTTTGGGAGACCTTTACATGTCAGATTCCCACAGGGCAAGGAAAAATCTCTGAAGCATGATGTCTGAGAAAGATTCACAGAATGGTTTGGGTTGAAAGGTACTTTAAAGATCATCTAGTTCCAAAATTATACTTGTTACTTACCCTGTAAAATAAATTGTAGATACTTATAAGTATTCCTCTTTGTTTTGATGTTTTATTTTTCTGCTGTATTGCTGTATTAAGTCTAACCAGCTTTTCTGTTCTGCAGATGATCCTTGAAAAGAAATCAAAGAGCCTTCCAAAGGAGCAAGGGCAGAGAGAAAACATTCAGCTGAGCCAGTCTGAATCCAGCACATTTCTCCCAGGTTTCAGCTCAGTGACTGTACCCACCAGAAAAAGCCAGCAAGAACCAACACCCCCTCTTCTAAACCTTTCACATGTGAACACTGGAGCCACAGCTGGGGTCCAGCCAACAGGATCCAGCCAGAGCAAGGATTTGGCCAGAACAGTGTGTCAGAGATCACAGATTAGTGTGACAATATACAACCCCATCACACACACCACTGTGCAGAGTAGGTACCACCCTCCTACACCAGGGTGTAACCCACCTTGGGCTACTGTTGTGGGGAAGAGAGAATGAGTGCTGTAAAAGAAATGAAGGGAATTTGCATGGTAAAATGAGGGGCTGAAAGTATGTGAGGGAAATGGCATAAGAACAAAACACTGTTGAATGAATGTTGAGTATGGGACTGTCCCTGCCTCAGTCAATGTATTCTGTGTTCTTCTGATTTTCCTACTTTCTCTTATGTTTTTCCTTCTGCAGGAAATGCAAATCCTGGTGCTGGGATCAGGAACTGTTCTGCACCACCTCAACAGTCCAGAATCTCCAACAATGAGAAACTAGGGAGACAAATCACATGGCCACACACTCGGCTCTCTCCTACAAGTGTGCAGAACCTTTACAACGTGAGTAGCTTAACTTGTAGCCCTTACTTGTGGTAACCTGGCTCACAGCAAGTCCCTGTAGTGCTCCAGGCAGAGTGGCTGGAAAACTGGAAAAGGTCACCTGCTGGTGCTGATGACAGCAGCCGAACAGGAGCCCAGGTGTGCCCAGGTGGGCAAGAGGCCAATGGCACCCGGCTGTACCAGCCACGGTGTGGCCAGGTGCCCAGAGAAGTACCTGTCCCCTATGCTGAGGGACCTCCAGTCCTGGGGGCAAGTTTGGGCTTTTCACAGCAAGAAAGGAGGGGCCCCACTGAGGGGCTGGAGTATGTCTAGAGAAGGGAACAGAGCTCTGGGAGGGTCTGGAGCAGCAGCAGTAGCTGTGGTAAAAAAAGGAAGTTTAGGAAGGACTTTCTCACGCTCTGCAACTCCCTGACAGGAGGGTGCAGCCAGGGTGGGGGTCAGGATCTGCTCTCAGGATACAAGTGACAGGTTGAGAGGAAATGGCCTCAAGTGGTTCCAGGAGAGGTTTGGGTTGGATATTGGAAACAACACACCTGCAAATGGCTGTGCAACCCTGGCACAGACTGCCTCAGGGCAGTGATGGAGTCTCCATCCCTGGGGAGACTTAACAGCCATATGGATTAGTGCTGGCCTTGGCAGTGCTGGGGGAGCGGTTGGACTCAGTAGGCTCAGAGGCTTTTCCAACCTCAGTGATTCTGTGGTTCTAAGGGGTTGTGGTTGCTGAGCTGTGAGGATGTCAGTCCTGTCCTCTCTGCTCCTCCCTCTTCCCTGATCTTGGCCATGCTTCATTGCAAAAGTCCTCACCCTCACTGGGTTCTTTAATGACCTTTTGCTCCTGCTTTTTTTCTTCCTGAGCTGGCTGGCTGCTGCGTGGTGACTGCTGGCACCTGCAGAGGTGATCAGAGGAAGCTTATGACAGACGAAGAGTATGGAAGATTCACAGAATCACAGACTGCTTGGGTTGGAAGGGATCTAAAACTCATCTTGTTCTACCCCTCTATACCATGGTCAGGGACACCTTCCACTAGCCCAGGTTGTCAGAAACTTTCAAGCATGTCTAGTAGCACACTTGCAACCCACCTTTCAGCCCCTCTGATTTGGAATCCCTTCCAAAATGTTTTGAGAGAAATAGAAGCCATTCAATCCCCAAGATGGGATTGTGGAGCTTGCTGAACATGCAGGTATATGCATGACCAATGCATTTGGAAGAATCTTTAGGGAATTGTGACCAACTTTCTGTGACAAGAAGAGCAGAATAGGGAGAAGATCAGCCTACACATGCCCTGAGTTTGTGTTTGTTTCCTGAGAGGATAGTGCTGACCAAAGCCAAACCCGTGTCCTATTTGCATTCCAGAGAGCTGATTCCAGGTTATTAACTTTTCTTGGCTTTTCTTTCTCACACAGAATCCCAGAAACTCTCAGTGTCACAGCAAAGATGTTCGTCCCCTTCTGAAGCCCAGCAAAAAGATGTTCCAGATCACTGCAAATGTGGGAGCTGCAGGTGATCCAAGGGCATCCATGGGCAGCTACTCCCAGGCCTATGGAACCATCAGTAAATCTGCGCTGCAGAGTCTTCCAATAGCAAAGGCCTCCAAAAATGCTGAGCAGTGACTGTGGAGATGTTCCATTCAGGTGAAGTACAGCTCATCCCTCAGCCCCTTGACTAAGCAAGGGCAGCAGAGGAGAGCAAAATATGAGGAAATGCTTTAATCAATGCTTAGGGCAATGTCCTCCTTTCCTCTGGACAAGCTAATAAGAAAGGGAATCCAACCCCTCTGCCTTCCAGTCTCAGCATTCAAGGACACAGCCTGTTTGCTCTCACACCCTGAGAACAGTGAATGCTGTCAGTTCATACTCCTTGTTTGAATTACCGCAAAAAATCACAGAAAACTGCATTATTCTGATACTCGAGTGGTTTTTAGACATGTTCAGGGTCCAGGGGAATCTGCAGTTCAACAAGGCCAAGTGCAAGGCCAAGAAAATGCTCTGAGGGTTTGAGCCTCTGCTCGGAGATAGGCTGGGAGAACTGGAGGTGTCCAGCCTGGAGGAAAGAGGGCTCTGGGAACTTGTAGTGCCTAAAGGGGCTCTAGGAGAGCTGGAGAGGCACTTGGGACATGGGCCTGGGGTGCCAGGACAAGGGGAAATGGCTTTCCACTGACAGAGGGTAGGGTTCAATGGGGTATTGGGAAGAAATTCTTCCCTCTGAGGGTGGTGAGGCCCTGGCACAGGGTGCCCAGAGAAGCTGTGGCTGCCCCATCCCTGGAAGTGTTGTGGGCCAGGCTGGACAGGGCTTGGAGCAACCTGGGCTAGTGGAAGGTGCTCCTGCCATGGCAGGCCGGGGTTAGGACTGGGTGACCTTTAAAAGGTCCCTTTCAACCCATTCTAGGATTCTTCAGCCGTCTGACTAAATGGTGGGTATTTTTTGAGCAGAACAGGTAACTGTTTGCTGAAGACCATGAAGACCTAACTCTTCACAGATAATCTAACAGCCCTTCACTCATTTCTATGACTGTTCTAGGCTAGATTAACAGAATTCATTATGGTCCGGTTTTGGTAAAATCAAGTAGAAAAGCATTTGAAATACAGGTGGGTTCTTCTACAATATTTAACAGCTTCTCCACTGTGTAATATTGTAATAATAAATCCTTTATATTGCACTGCAGAAAATCTTTGTCTTTCAAGAAGCATTTGCTGTGTCTTCTTCAATGAATAATTGGTCATTTTTATTGTTTTTGCTTTCAGAAAGCAAAGTTTCATTATACTGTTGCTGAGATATCATAAAGGTGTTGCCAGTCTACAGTGGGACTACAGGAAACTTTATGTAACTGTTTCAGTGATGATTTTGGATACATTTTCCTCATTAACTTGAAACTCTTGTCTCTGTCCCTGAGGTTTTACTCTACCTGTGATGAATGATTGCTATTACCCCTCAGCTCTCTCAACTGCTCATGCTGCTCCAGACCTGTCACCTCATGAACTACAGTTACACTGTCAAGGAAGTCACTACTTGGCCAAGGCAGGACTTTAGATGCATATTTAAACTCAGACTCACCTGAAAAGGCCTCCTAAAACCAAGCCTTTCTCCATCAGTAGCATCTCAGCAGCTTCTTTCAGCTCAGCCTCTAAAGCAAATAATTCCCTATACACAAAGGAGCAAACCACAAGCAAACCAGACCCCGCAGGCTCGGGAACTGGTAAATACAAAAGCCGGGCTGCTGGAGAAGATCAGAACCACAGCTTAGGCCAAGATGTTGATTACAACTATTTCTTTTGCATGTAAACCTTCAAAAAGGTGCCTCCTGTGTCTGATTAATTGTGAGATACAGAGAAAGAGTAACTTCACCTGAGAAACTTCACTGAGCTTTAAATATTTTTTTCAGTTAACATTTGTGTGTGTATTTATCTTTTCTGGCCCAAACACAAGTACTGAATTTTCTATTTTTCTTTTTTTTTTTTTCTGAAATTTGAATGGTTTTGTCTGCTGAAAATATTCCTTGGGTTTAACAGAGACTATCACTTAGTTTTGTACAGTAACAGAGACTTGTTTTTTAAGGATGTTGTCATTTTAATTGTTTTATTTGGAACATACTGTGATAAGGTTGTTTGATACCACCTGACTTTATTGAGCAAACTGTGCCGTGGGAGGCTCATGCTGGATACATTTCTGCTCACTAATGAAAAAGAGCATTGCCATTGGGGTTTGTAGCCATCATAGACAAGTTTCTTCCTCATTTCCCTGTGACAGTCAGTGATTAAATAGGATTTCTAGGATCATTTTTTGGTCTTGAAGGTCCCCAGGATTTTGGGCATGAATTTTCCCATTTTCTTGTCTTTGGCATCTGTGTCATATTCCTCTTCACTGGGACTCGTGTGTTCGTCCTTCTTGCAGAACACCTCAAACCTGCTGTAGACTCGCTTCTCCTTCCGCATGTTCTCCATTTTTTTCAGGAGGGTGTCTCTGTCCTCTGATGGCTGCCGCTGGAGGTTCCTTTTTTGGCTCCCAAAACTCTCAGACCTGTGGATGTTGCAGCTTTTCTCCTTTTCCCCTTTTCTTTCCAAGCTTGTGGTCGACCTGGAGAGGTCAGGGTTGCTGGTGGATGGCAGCTGCTTGGCCAGCTCGGCTCTGTTCTTCTGGCTGTTGGCAGAGATCTGCTCCAGGATCACCTTGGTGTCGTCACGCAAGTTGCTGCTGTACAGGATGTTGGCTGTGGAGGAAGGGAACCTCCCTTGTGTTGTCTGGCTGCTCTTGGGGGGGAGCGGTGCTGCAAATTTGTGGGGTTTTTCTTCCTCCATTGCTTCTTGGCAGTCCCCTATGGATGATCGTTTGAGCACCACTGTCTGCTTGTCACATTTCCCACTCTCAGAAGCAGGTTCCTCCTCCAGTTTCTTTTCACCTTTGGGGTTCAAAAACTGCTTCAGCCGTAGCGACCCTTTTCTTAAAAACTCCATGGGATTTTGCTCTTGTTTTGAACAGTCTTCCTCAGATTTGTTGAGAGAGCTGTCAGACCCTTGACTTCTAGGCAGGCTTTCTAGAACTGAGGATGTAGTACTTGTCCTAACCTGTGGTTTCTTCATTTCTGTGTTGACTAATTTTGGAGAGTCTTCTCTGAAGGTCACTCTGTCCTTCTTCTCTGGAAGAGACAATTTCTGAGTGTCTCCTACAAATATCAGGCTCTCCTTCTCTGGAAGAGGAGGTTTGTTCTCGATGGGGTAGAATCGGGATGACAGCTTGTCTACCTTAGTGCCAAGATGTGCCAGGGGATCTTTACTCAACGTGTCCCCAAGCTGGGGGGTGGATGAGGCCATTCCAAATGCTCTGTCCAACTCTCCATGCATTTTGTAAGTACTGCAGGAGTCTTTGGAGTCCAGCACCCTGCTCTCCAGGATCTTGTACTGCACAGATTTGGTACATTTCTTCTCTGTATTCTGTGATTCCTCCTGTAGGTAACCCGAAACAGCTTTGGTGTGGGTGACCGTGCCCCGTTCCATGTCCTTGCCCACAGCTTTGTACTTCTCCAGCAGCTCGGCCACTTTGGAGGAGGCAGCTGTCTTGATGGTTTCATTGTCCTTTGTTAACTCACTGGACATTTGCTCTTTTTGGATCATCTGCACCTTTTCTATTGTGGTGTTCGGCTGATCTAATTTGGCAGCACTGAAAATCAGAGAGGACCTGAGCCTGGAGCTCCTCTGGATCAAGGGATTTATCCTGGACCTGAAGGCATCTGGTTTCATTATTGAGGTTTCTTCACCTGCTCTCTCAGGATCTGCAGATTCCTTGGCACTGTCAATTCCCAGTGGCTTGCTATTGAAGGGTGTGGGGGGTTTGAATGCTGGGACAAGGTCACTGGGGTGCTTTGTGAGGGGATCCCCAAGAGCATCATTATATGCCTCGGACTCCATTGGCATCGGGAGCCCTTCATCAGGTTCAGACTGGTAGGCACTGAGGTACGAAGAAATCCTCCAGTTCCGTAACCCTGTTCTATTTTCCTGCGTGTTCTTGTCGTCATCCTGGTCTTCCTCCTTGTCCTGCAGGAACAGGCGCTGCTCCAGGCTCTGCTTCTGCGTGGGAGAAGTCTGGCAAATGAATTTCTGTCCTATGTTCTGCCTCCGTAACATCATTCCCATGGGGCCATTGCCCGCAGGGTTCAGCTGGTCAGAGCCGTGTCTCACCTCCCTGGAGGAATTTGAGGGCACGTAATCCAGCCGTAAGGGGAAACCCTCTTGTGGGAAACTGGGCTCCAGTTCAGGGTATCGGGGTCCCTCTCCATAGTCTTCCAGTTCATTGAATCCTGGCCTACCCCCTCGAATCCTCTCAAAGAATCCCTGAGGTCTACCAGAAAGATGGGGATGTTCAAACTGGTACTGGTAGAACTGGTCCTTCTGGAAATGACTGGATTGGATTTTGAACTCATCCATGTTGTTCATGAACATCTGCCGTGTGTACTGCTTGGCAGAAGAAAAATTTTCAAACGTTCCTTCTGCAAAACTGTGTCTCTTAAAAGCGTCCAGCTCTAGCTGCTTGGAACGGAGAAAACCCCTGACTGGGTCCATCTGGGAATTCTCCATTTCCACCTTTTTATACATCCGCAAGGCTGACCCCTCCACAGTGTGCCGCAGCATGTCATCCCGTCGAAAATTGGAGAGGAAGTACCTGTCTGGATCCACCCTGTCCATGAAGGAGGGGAAGAGACTCTCATCCCTCTGGAACATCAGGGGGCCTTTCTTGGGGAAAAAAGGCATGTTATTGCCAAAGGGAGCCATGGCAAACGTGTTCTCTGCCTTTGCCAAGAGGTTGGCTGGAGGAACGAGAGGTTCCGACTGTGCAAACAAAATGCGGAATTCTTCGTCAAAGCTGGCCACCAGCTCACCCTGGAAGATGTGTGCAATGCTCCTGTGAATCTTCTCAAAGGACCACATGAAACTGCAGAGAGAACAGAGGTGATGGAGGGTGTTACCAGTAACTCAGCTGTTTTCATTAAAACATTTGCTCACCTGAAGCAAATTCTAAATTTTCTGTCTGGGCAGAAATAGGGCAAAATAACAGCAGAAAATTCCTCTGCAGCTGCTTGTTACACATGACTGTTTCTAAAACTAACACCTTGATTGATTTGGGATCACATCTTTGCAGAGAATTTTACAAGGCAAGAAAGGATTTCTGTTCTAAAAAGCCAGCCAGTCGTGTCACCCAGAGGGTGAGCTGATGATAATCCCTATGTGAAGTAGATGTTCCTGTCTTTAACACTGTCAGTAATGACCTGGACAACAGTCAGTCTGTACCCTCAACACCTGGCAGGTGACATCAGTCAGGGGCACCCCTGTGCCAACAGGAACCTCTGAAAAGACAAACCCAAGATCTTACTCCTGGGGTGGCACAACCCTTCCACCCATACAGCTTGAGGGGGACTGAACAGAAGGAGCTGGGCTGGAAATGAGGGAGGAAGATGTTCAGTGTTACAGTGTTCATCTTCCCAAGTCAAGCTCTGCTTTTTTTTTTCTCCATCTGCTGACTGATGGGAAGCAGGGAAGGGATTCCTTATTTTGTCTTGCCTGTGTGTGCAGGTTTGCTGTAGCTGTTAAAACTGTATCACAACCCAGGAGTGTTCTCACCTTTACAGTTCTCTACCAGATCTGCTGGGAATCATGAGGGACACCTTTGTGAGGCTTGGCTGCCTGCTGGACTTAACCAAAACCCTTAGAATTACTGTCTTTTTTTTTTTTTTTTTTTTCCCCCTCACAGATCTTTTAATTCTTAATGTGAAGGAAGCTTGGTTTGGGGTTGTCTGGATTCAAGGATTTCTTTAGTTGGTGTATCTACCTCCACTGCAAAATAGAATACTTTCCCCAAAAAATTTATACTCGGTGTCCTTCAGTGAGCAGAATTTTTGTCCCTGATATCCATGTGGAAGTGTCAGAATGCTGCTTTACCAATTCACCAGCCTGCCTCTCAGAATCCCAGACTGGTTTGGGTTGGAAGGGACTATCACACTTTGTTTCATCTTCTCTGCCATGTGCAGGGACACCTTCCACTAGCCCATGTTGCTCCAAGCCATGTTGAGCCTCATCTTAAACATTTCCACAACTTCCCACTTCAGAAATGATACAATATTTGAAAGCCCAAAGCACATGGGAGTGTGGCAGAAGTAGTCCTGAAAAATTAACAATTAACTTGATGCTCTCATAAACAAAAAGTGATCTAATTGGAACAGTTAGTTGTTTGTTACAGCATCAAATGTAATTCTTTTCAAACATCAGGAACAAAAACCAAAGTGGAACCTTATTATAAAGGAATGTGCACTTTAATCAGATTCTCATATATTTTTTTTCATATACTGTGTTTTAAAATACCCTTAATTTTATTTGCTTATCTTCCACCATGAGAAGCAACTCATGGTAGGCTTTGAGCAACCTGGCTTAGAAGGTCTCCCTGCCAACAGCAGGGGGAAAAACCATATTAACTTTAGGGTTTGTCCAACCCAAACCATTCTGCGATTCTATGATTACATTCTTAGAGCATGACAGGTGTTTATCCCATCACCCTTTTAATATGTGAAGGAGAAATTCTTCTACTGGAACTCACTAAAAACATTTATTCTGCCAAAAATGAACGCCTTAGCTGGAAAGATTGTTATTCCCAAAAGGATGGTAATGTGTTAATGGCTGATCCCAATCCTAACTAAAACCACCCACCACAAAACCATCCACCTCTGTTGCCCAGAGAAGCTGTGGCTGCCCCATGCCTGAAAGTGTCCAAGGCCAGGTTGGATGGGGCTTGGAGCAATCTGGTCTAGTGGAAGGTGTCCCTGCCCATGTGGGGCTGTGGGAGTGGAACAAGATGAGCTTTAAAGTCCCTTCCCACACAAACTATGCTGTGATTTGCTGGTTCTGTGAGTGGAGGTCAAAGTTCATTTGGTCCAGACTAAGATGCAAATCTTCCACTCCTTACGCCACGGCAAACTCTCCCTGGAATGGATCAGATGGGAGCTGAGCTCCTCTGCAGCCAGCCCCCTGCACAAAGCACCTGAGGGTCTCTCCGAACTGGACAGGGCCCCTCACCTGTAGTTGCCACTCAGCACCACCATGCAGTCCACCAGCAGGAACTTCTCCTTCAGGTGCCCCTTGAAGGACATCCCCGTGCGGCAGTAGTAGGTTGGGCCAGACACTGTCCTCACCCTCAGGAACTGCGAACCAGAAAGGCACTGACTCAGATGGGACCCTCATTCCCACCCCGCCCCTCCTTCCCTGTTTCCTTTTAACCTCCATCCTGCCACTGGATTATCCTCCAGCTCCAGTGGCTCTGCCTGCAGACACTCTGGTGTACAAACCCCTTTCTCAGCACAACTTCAGCCTTCACCCCATGTCGTGCCAGCTCTCCTCTCTTTCTTCACACTCATCTTTCACCAGGCTGTGGCCCGTTCTCCCCTTTCTCAGGTGTTTCCTGCCATACTGGCCCTCTGTGTCACAGGACACACCCCCTTAGGACACGAATCAGGTAGGGCAGGTCTTTGCTCACCTCCACATAGTTCAGGTTGACTCTGCACTTGGCAGCTGTGTCAAGAAAAAGCTGGGAGTTCATTTCATCCAGGAGGATGTAGACAGGCACTCGGCGAGAAGCAGCATCCAGCACCTCAAACAGCAGATCCACATCGGTGAAAATGTCCATCACAATTGCCACCACCTGGGGAAGGGATGCAGGGACACGTCACCCACCTGTGCTGGCTCATGCCCTGACCAACCAAGTTTCCCAGCCTCTCACACCCGAAAGCTGCACTGTCCCCATTTCAGCTTCTTTTTGAAACAGGAAACATCCCAGTTAAAGGTTCCATTAAGCACCGTGGGCTCCAAACTGGAAAGAGAATTTCTGTCCAGGAAGGTGCATGTTCAGGGGGAAACCTCCCTGGTGTTACCCAACTCATCAATCCAATGATTCCATGATTTTTTTTGCCATGTAATCACACTGGATGGTCTATGGAGCTGGTTCCTCCACTCCAACATCCACATGCCATTTTTAGGTGACTTCCTGGCCAGCATTCAGGCAGCCACTATTCAGCTGCATCCATGTGCTGGTTATATGGGAAGGACCCTTCCTGTCCTTCCCAGCTGCCTGAGTGTAAATACTTGATGGAAAGGGCTTAAGGAAGAAGGAGCCAAACTCTTCTTAGTGGTGCCCAGGGAGAAGACAAGACACAAACTGAAACACAACAAATTACAGTTCAGTACAGAAAAGCCTCTGTAAGGACTGTAAGGAGACCATCAACATGGGAACAGGCTGTCCAGAAAGGTTTAGTCTCTACCCTTGGAGGTGCTCAACGACACATCCTGAGTGACCCTCTCTAATCGACCTCCTCTGAGCAGGGGGATGGACAGGACCAGCTCCAGAGACCCCTTCCAATCTCTGATGTTTTGTGATTCTGTGAACTCTTGGTGTATTTTAGCATGACCCAGGACATTGTGCCATGACAGCAATGCAGGCAAGCTTTGGTGCAGCCAATAGTGCATTTGAATCATCCTGCTCCTTTGTCAGGTTCTGGAAGCAAAGGGAATTGTCAGAGAACCTCATGTTGCTCAGCCTGGAGAAAAGAAGGCTCCAGGAAAATCTAACAGTCCCTTCCAGTGCCTAAAGTGGCTCCAAAAGAGCTCAGGATGGACTTTGGACAAGAGCCTGGAGTGACAAAACAAGGGGGAGTGGCTTTACACTGCCAGAGGGCAGAGTTAGATGAGATATTGGAAGAAATTGTTCCCTGTGAGGAGGATAAAGCCCTGGTACAGCGTGCCCTGAGAAACTGTGGCTGCCCCATCCCTGGAAGTGTTCAAGGCCAGGTTGGATGGGGCTTGGAGGAATCTGGCCGAGTGGAAGGTGTCCCTCCCCATGGCAGGGGGCTGGAAGTGGATGAGCTTTAAGGTCCCTCTGACCCAAACCACTGCGTTATGATTCTCTATTCTGATGCTTCTCTGGCACATGTGTGATTTTACCTCTGCTCTAGCTGGGCTCATCCTGTCTCACCTGCTGAGCTGCTCGAATCATCCTGCGAGCCTCCTCCTTAATGCTGGGGTTGTCTGGTGGAGGTGGCTGCACCAGTGTTGTCACCTCTGTTCCCCTGAAGCCAAAGACCATTGGCCATCCCAGGTCAAGCTCAGGAACAGCAAGATCTGAGTTCATGGGCCAGTAAGTCCCGGAGGATCCGTCCATGTCATTGTCCCCCGCAGTGTCTGTGCTGCCCTCCTGGCTGGCATACTGCGGCTTCTGGAGGTTCTGGATGATGTGATCGACCTCAGAGCCACACAGGAAATCAGGGGCCGCCTCCTCGGCCAGGAAACGCTGGTAACTCTCCTTGCCCTCCTCGGTGAGAACATCCAGGGCCAGGCGATAATACTCCTTGTAGTGGGGGGGAAGGTAGTTGGGGTCGAGGGGGTTGTCCCCCTGTGAGGAGCTTTGGGATCGACGAGCCATCAGGGGAGGGAAAGCTGGAGGGAAAGAAAAAAACCTCTGTGAGAGTGGTGTCATGACAGCAACACATCTTCCTCAGAGAGCAAAGGCAGTGATTGAAAGAACATGGAGCAATGCTGGAGAAAGTTCAATCCAAAGGCACGGGAGCCTAAAATTAGGCAGAGGTGTGAGTCACTTAACCATTACCTTCACACAGTTAACAGTTTTGGGCCAAAATAAGGAACAAATCAACCAGGCAACCCTGGGTGATAAGCAAGGCAAGTGCATCCAACAGAATGACCAACTTTCTCTTTTAGGCTGATGGTTGCTAAGCTTCAATTTATCATTTGTTTTAAAGTCAAAATCAAAGCTGTAGGTGGTTATTATCTATACTCCATGAAAATTAATTTCCAAATGCTACAGAAGTAATTTACTATGTGTAATGTGGCCCTAAACCAAAAGTGCCTGCCTGAACACAAGGGCACCCTCTGGACCCTTATAAATTGGGTGTTATAACCACCTCAGCAAGTGAACAGAAGCAGGTGGTGCATGGGTGCAGGTGAGTGTAGGGGTGTCCTGCTGGTGTAACACAGTCAGAAGGCAGAGCAGTCTTCATCAGATGAATGAAGAAATTAAAAACAAGGGATGTGATCACTTCTTCATGCTTTTTTTCTCATGCTGAGGAAAAAAAAACAAAGCTGAAGGGGTTCACATGCAATATTTGATAATTGTCTACAGGGGACAATTATTTGAGACTACAGATAAATCTGATTTTAACCCATTTTTGAAAGAAAAGCTGCTTGTGCTACAACAGTAATATCTGACTGATCCACAAATTTCTCAAAGCACTTTGGCTTTAGACTCTGAACTAATGTCAATGCTAGAATTTTCTTTTCCTGCACCCAACACTGAGATGCCAGCAGAGACTTCTCATGATCCCCAAAAGAGTGAGTGACTCCTGCTAAGTTATGTTACTGAGAGTGAGTACAGAAGGTGAGGGTCGCTGCTGTTGTCGTTGCCATCCAACACTTCTGCTTCCAAAACGGGAGGGATTGCCATGGACTGGGAGGAAAAGAAGTCTTCAGACTCAGACTATCATGCATTAAGAGCTGTAAGGATAAACTAGTTTCAAGTTTTTTTCTGAACCACCTGCCTAGCACACAGCAGTGCTGTGTTACTCCTGCCTCAACCTCCCATAAGTTACTCCTGCTCCAAACTGAAAGTCGTGGTAAAGCTGCATGATACAACAGGAAAAAAATCGGTCTTAATACAAGGATAGGAAGATCCAACAGGTCTACATGTGATTTACTGCAACAGATAATCATCTTTCTACTCCACACATGCAGCTGCCTTTACTGTCTGAATTTATCTTCCCACTCTAATTCTGTCTTTTTTTCTCTGTGTAAGAGAAAGAAAGGACAGAGCACTCCAGTATGTATCTCTGGTGGAAGGTGCCCCTGCTCATTGCAGGGGTGTGGAACAAAATGGTCTTTAAGGTCCCCTTCCCACTCAGACCATCCTGAGGATTCTGTGATTTTAGGATACTCAAGTCACCTATGTTCTTAACTATTTCAGCAGTCATGTCATTTTAAGGACTTGCTCCCATGTTCCACTAATCTTGGACAGAAGAACAATATATCCAGCTCATCCAGATATAACCCATGAAAGGGGACAATGGTCCCACAGCAAACTGCTCACAGTGCTCAGAGATGAGAGTGTGAGAGACACAGGACCAACTGCAACAGTAAAAGGAAGAAGCATCAGAAGAACCCTGCAGTACTGCTGGACAATCAAGGACAGCAGAGGAAATGTCATGCTGGTAAAGTGCGAAGCAATTTTTTACTGATCAATATAATTCTTTCACTACAGTTATAAATTAAGAGGGAGAAGACTGGTCTTTAAATAAGCATCAGGTAATACTGATTGTTACTTGGTAGGACCAAGAAAACAGCAGCACTACACAGGTTCAGGAGGAACTCACAGCCAGAGTGGGCTGGGGATATGGATGTTTTATTCCTCACATCCCAAAAAAGGGTGGTTTATGCCTAAACTCTGATTCCTCAGTCTGGAGAAGACATCTACAAACTGTGACCAGGGCATCTCCAGTACCAGCACAAGGACTAAATAGGCAGAAAATTAACCTTGCAGCTGGTAGGTTCAGAGCTCATCTGGGCTGATTTGGGAGAACTGCCTCATTGCTCTGCAACTCCCTGACAGGAGGGTGCAGCCAGATGGGGGTCAGGCTCTGCTCCCAGTTTTTACAGGGAGGTGTCACTCGAGTTCCCCAAGTGTTTGTGGTGCTCAGCATATTTGTGAGTTAAGCAGGGGAAATGGCACCAGTGAAGAATTAAGTTTGATGCAAAAGCAAACTGATCCTCGTGGTTTTCCCTGAGAACAGATATGGAGCTGGGGGTGTCCTGGTACCACTGAACACAGCAATGGGGGTGGGCTGCTGGCCTGGCAGGGATGATCAGGGGGAGCCTGCAGGGGATGTTTGGAGGGGGCCTGGAAAACTCTGCACTTAATGTCTGTGTGTGTTTGGGGGAGTTATTTGCTCCAAAATAGGCCCACGACTCAGAACTCTGAAATAAAAACCAAAAGTTGTGTTTGTGTCCCCGTAAGTGTCTGCCCCAGCTCTGCACACATTCCATGGCTTGGAGCCACCTGGTCTGGTGGAAGGTGCCCCGGGCACGGGGTAGAACAAGATGAGATTCAAGGTCCCTTCCAACCCAAACCATCTTGTACTTCCATGATTCCATTAATTGTTGGCATCCTTTAACTCCCTCGGTTGCAACAAGAACAATACCATGTTGATGAATTCTCAGTTTGCATGAAAAATGCTGGTTTATACATGTAAGTAAGTAAATAAAGAAATGGTTATATACACAAACACAGATATATACATACATGCACAAAATTCTGG
The DNA here is from genome assembly GCA_017589585.1 of Phylloscopus whistleri. NCBI lineage: Eukaryota > Metazoa > Chordata > Aves > Passeriformes > Phylloscopidae > Phylloscopus > Phylloscopus whistleri. The sequence continues at coordinate 262,471 of JADMLD010000376.1, read as the reverse complement.
ATATTTCATTAATTGTCCAAAATTCTTCTCTGTCAGGTAAAGCAGAAAGGAAGAAATTACCTGGAACCGCAAAGGTTATTTATCACCTTTTTGTCACTTTACTGGGTGTGAGCTGAGTTCAGGCCAAGGAATAAATAAGATTTCTCCTGTTACAGGCCATCTTGCTGAATTCAGATGGATTCTGTACTTAGTTTATGAATTTTTTAAAATTTTGTTTTGCTCTGTTCCAGCTCGTGGGATCACCTGTCTGCAGCTGGCAGAGCTCTGAGGCCGTGGGTCAGATTTGGTGTCACGAAGCTGCTGACTGCCAGGCTGGTTCTCCAGTTCTGGATCAAATCGTCCACTATCTGGAAAGCAATTCCTCTCCAAATCAGATGGAAGCAATCACATACCACTTCTGGCTGATATTTGTGTGCCAGAGGGAGGTTTCTAAGACAGAACTGGCTTTTAAACTCCTATCTTTTCATGTCTCTCTTAACTAGCCATGATCCATTCCAAGTGTGTCCATTATCCCAGTGCAAGGCTGGATTTGGTGGAGGAGCAGTTCACACGCCTCAGGAAACAGCAGAGAATTACTTATTGTGCCAGGTTGCCTTGTTTTTTTTTTTTAACTCCAGAACTGTGTATTCCATGTATTTTGTAGGGCATTCCATGTTTTAAGCCTTGGCTCCTTTTAACAGGAGTTCAGGGAGCACAACATCAGGTTTCCTCTCAGAAGGACAGGAGACTGGACACACATCAGTTATTAGCACTCTTCCCTGATGGGATTCTCCTTGATCAGAGCAACCTAAAACAACCTGGAGGAGACTGAGGGCAGACCTCACTGCACTCCACAACTTCCTCATGACAGGAAGAGGAGCAGCAGACACAGATCTCTTCTCTGTGGTGACCAGTGACAGGACTCCAGGGAGCAGCTGGAGCTGGATCAGGGGAGAGTTAGAAATTAGAGAAATTAGATAAAGGTTCTTCACCCAGGTGGTTGGGCACTGGAACAGGCTTCCTGGCTGAGTTCAAAAAGAGTCTGGACAATACCCTTGGGCACATGGTGGGGCTCTTGGGGATGGTCCTGTGCAGGGTCAGGAGTTGGACTCAATGATCCCTGTGGCCCCTTCCAACTCAGCTTCCTCTGATTCTCTGACTCCAAGCAGGAGTTGGCTCCTTGTTTGAACTTCACCTGCAGATCTATTTCCTGCAGCTTCTTTCACCCCAGAAAAAGACAAATGTTGTATTTCCGGAATTCTGAACCATCACAACTGTCAGAGAAACTGAGTCGCAAACTGAAAATACCCCAAATGTAGATTTTCAGCCTGTAACTATCAGTTAATAGAGAATTTTACTTACTGTCATGCTTGTTTATTTTATTTAATTAGGAATTTCATTTTATTTTAATTTCTGGTCCCAGTTTACAAAATCTTCTGACACAAGTAATGAGGATTTGGAGGAGCAATGAGGATGCTAAAAGGAGTAAGGTGTGGCAAGTCACTTGGGGGTCTTTATAATGGGTAACAAGATATTCTTTATAATGGGTAACAAGATATTCTGTGTGCAGTTACAGCTCAGGCACTGAACTGTCAGTGGGTACAGGAAAAGACCAGCTCATGTCAACCAGCACCTGCAGCTGTGAGCAGCTGTGTGATGTGTGCAGCCAGAGGGAACCCCTGAACACCCCTCCTTCCATTTCCATGACAATATTGGAAAACTAAGGCCCTGAAGTCCCTTAGTCCAAAAGTCCTGCAGTGCACCTCCACAAGGGAAGAGGAAAGCTCAAGCACATCACCAATGTCCTCCATGCCCTCAATAGGCACAATTTTATCAGTAAAAGCTTCCCAGGGAGAGTGGGAGAGAGCTGTCCAGGCATTAGATAGGAGAAGAGAATCCTGCGACATCCTGCCAATGTGACCTGGGAAAAAAATTCCAGCTATTGTTTTAAGCTGGATTTTTGTTTTTGAGCTGAAAACACCAATACAGGACCTGAGACGTTCTTCAGACCACTGAGCACACTGGCAACATCCCTACTGATCCTGCAGCCAAGGTGCTTCCAGGAAAGAAAAAATCCAGAAGGTAAATTAGGCAGCAAGGGGGGAAATCTACTTCTCCCCATCACCGAGCCCTTAGGTCTTGGGGAAGTCACTATAAATAAAGTTCAAACAAACCATGGCCAGGGCAGCAATTGAGGTGTTCACACAGAGGTGCTCCATGTCACCTGGGATGCCCGAAGGTACCTGGCCTGGCCTCCAGCTGCTGCCAAGGAGGTGCTGAGTCTCTGCATGGCTGGTGTCACACCTGCCGTGCTTTAGGTGCCCAAAGGCACCTGGAATGGGCCAAAACCCCCAAGCTTCAGAACCAGGATTACTCCCCCAAGGACCAGTGACCAAATGCACATGTATAATGTGCCTATCTGCACCCCCTTATGGAAAACAATAATATCCAAGAAATATGGGCTAGGATTCATCTTCTAACAGACATGCTCATGCTTGGCCAAATATTCTCTTCATTTTTCTCCCAGACATTAACAAATCAGCCTGCTAAAGCCTCAGTACTCAGACCTCAACAGTTTTAACTCCGAGATTCCCCCTTAGCCTGTCACACAATCCATCCTACCAAGATCCTGCTTGGAACTGTCAATTCTTTATACCAAAATTTACCTAGAGGATGGGAAGCAACTTTGACTGGAGGATGAGTCAGATATTGGGGACACGCTCTTCCCTGTGAGGGTGGTGAGGCCCTGGCACAGGGTGCCCGGAGAAGCTGTGGCTGTCCCCTCCCTGGCAGTGTTCAAAACCAGGCTGATGGGGCTTGGAGCAACCTGGGCTAGTGGAAGGTGTCCCTGCCCATGGCAGGGGTATGGGACTGGATGAGATTTCAGGTACTTCCAACCCCAAATATTCCATGATTCCTTCCCAATATCCCATCTAAACCCTGCCCTTTGGCAGTGGGAAGCCATTCCCTCTTGTCCTGTCACTCAAGGCCCTTGTCCAAAGTCCCCCTACAGCTCTTCTGGAGCCCCTTTAGGCACTGGAAGGAGCTCTAAGGTGTCCCTGAAGCCTTCTCTTCTCCAGGCTGAACACCCCCAGCTGTCACAGCCTGTTTCCAGAGCAGCAGGCTTCCAGCCCACTCCTATGTGTCACAGTGTCACTTCATACGTTCTAGAAGTCTGTTACCATTACTTGGCATTTCATGCACTTCTCTGTTATCCTAAGTGATCATACCATGAAATTATGTCCATAAATTTAGAAGTATTACCACTCATGATCAGAACTTTTAGAACCAAACCTGCAAAATTTAGTTCCTCCCCATTAAATCCTTCTCCTAATACAATGGCTGGACAAGCATGAGCACAGACAGGTACACAGAGCAGTGTGGAAAAAACCAGAGAGTCTCCCGTGTCGGAAGGGACACACAAGGGCCATCAAGTCAAACTCCTGGCCCTGCACAGGAAGCCCCAAGAATGCCACAGAAAGAAGGTGGTATGAGTACTGTGGGCACCCTCATTCACACACTGGTCTGGGCTGGTGGTTGGGTTTTGCAGGAGGAAGCTGCAGGAGAACAGAAGGCAGCTCTGCAGCTGTTTGCATTAACTCCTCCCATGCTCGGGGGCAGTGGATAAAGGAGAGCACGAAGCAGCTTGTTGGAAACTTAACAAATAACAAACGGGAGATGAAGGCCGATAGAAGGGGCTGATGAGAAGCAGGATTCAGTTCTCCTCCACCTGTCTGCCTGGGCTGTGCCAAAGACACCGAGCTGGCTGCTGCTGCTGCACCACTGCAGGGGGAGTCCCAATGCAGTCACTCCCCTCCGTGGCCAAAAACCATCAGGAGAACAGACGGAAAGGAAGGAGCATGCAGGTCTCAGCCAACCCTGTATTATCATCAAGGCGGGGGTGAGGAGGGAGTCTCCAAGGAAAATTTCCCTTCAGCTTGGCCTGAGATCTGTCTCTGTTCCCACTGGTATAAATGGGAGTGACTTTACTGGCTCTGATACCTGTCACATGCATTCAGTTTTGAGATTCCCAAAAGCTGTCAGACCCCTTTAATAAAGGGAAGAGTAAGATGTGATCACAGCCTGTGGAGTCCTCAACACTGAAAAACATTCAACCACATGGAATATTTAATGTAAGGAAAAGTGGCTGACAGATGAAGCTGGAGGTAAAATCCATCTCTTTACCTCTCAATTCATTATAGGGGCATTTTTCCCAGAAACTGGGAAAAGCACAAACCTGTTGATCTAGGCAGCATTTGGTGCCTATCCATATTATGTTCCATTTCAATAGACTTTTACTGGTTTTTTCCTCACAGAGCAGCAGGAAATCACAGAGTCAGACATGCTGTGATCACCATAAAGCCCTACAGATTCAAATAAATAAATAAAAGGACCTGCCTCTCTCCAAGCCTTTGTGCCAGGTGTGAATCAAGGGCGCTGGACCGTGTTTGCTCAGTCTAAGCAAAAGGGAACCGGCTCAGTGTTCCCTTTCTCTCTCATCTGCTGTGCCTGGTGCCAGCCCTGCTGATGCCTCAGCACCTGGGGCTGGCTCCATCTGCCTCCCTGGTGCTGACTCCAGTGCTTGTTGTTACGTGTTCTGCCTGCACAGCCAGTTCCCAGGCTGCCTCGCTCAGGTGATCCCTTCCCTGGCTGGACCTGCTCCACTGCTTTGGGACACTCCCAGGAGCTGAGGCTGCCGTGGGCCTGTAGCACCCAGGAAGAAACTGCCTGGGAGAAAGCAGGGCTGGATCCCAGAGTCTGGAGAGGGTTGGGAAGACCCTGTTCCCCAGACCCCTTATGTGCAAGTACAGACACAAGCTCCTGGGCTTAACCACCTCATCTTTTCACTGCCCTCGATACCACCAAGAAAAGAAAGGCAGCACAGACAGATTATTCTTTAGCCCACACTGCACAGTCGGCCACAACCCCCTCTGTGCTATCAACACTTGAAGGACTTCCAAACCTTGGGTAAGAAATGAATCAAGGCCCTTTTGATACCTGTGATGGGGCTCGCCTGACCTGTGCACCACATTCAGTGGCACTGCTGACATCTCTTATGGTGGGCTGTGAAAAACATTCATGTTTCCAAAATGTCTCAATACACAAAGTTTACAAATCAATTATTTAAAAGAAAATATTTGGCCTCAAAAAAATAGGCAAGATCCTATGCAAACAGATTGCTGCTGTTCTGGGAGGGTTGGGTTTAGGAGAGGACAGCAATGCCTGAGGGAAAATGACTGGAGCAGACATGGTGACAATGAGACATGGAAAGTGTTAGCTTACTCTCAAGAAAATGTTGTACTTGGTAAATGATCTGGGAAGGGATCTGTCTCCTCAAATATGGTTTAAGGTGTGGGGTTTTTAATTCTGCACTGTGTGATGGAAGGACAAGCCAGTGCCTTCTGATCCTGCTGCAGAGGAAGAACCTGTATGAACAGCAGGACACACTTGTCGTCTCCAGAGGCTGCTTCTGCATGTGCTCATCTTCCATCCTAAGGGTTGGACTTCTGCTGAAAAGGATCTTGCCGGTCTCACAGGGGTGCAGCATACGTAGTTTTGAAATGTAGCCCAGAATTTCCTACTTTGGCCAGAACACGTGGCCATGGAATCGTACAAGAGCTGGGGCAAAGAGGAAGCTGCCCAGAGAAGCTGTGGCTGCCCCATCCCTGGAAGTGTCCAAGGCCAGGATGGATGGGGCTTGGAGCAACCTGGTCTAGTCTAAGGTGTCCATGGCAGGGGATGAAGGTCCCTCCCAACCCAAACCATCCCATGGCTGCGTGATAATGGATGCTGGACACCTTCCCATGAACTGCTCTTCTCACCAAGCAGGGCTCAGGCACATTCCTCAGAACAGGACAGTGAAACATGGGCTAGAAATTGTGAAATTGGACTAGACACTTTTTTAGCTACAACTGCCTCTGCCAAGTCCTAATGCTTATTTTTTTTTCTTTCCATTCTTCTCTGCATTTCCTGCTGAGTCTTACCATGTTCTCCTCAATATCCTCTTCAGGCAGTAGGCTCAAAGCCTGGGTTACTGTCAAAATTTCTGGTCGGAATTTGTTATTCCTGTTAATATAATGTCATATAATGCTCCCAGACTCTCTCCTTTGCTCATTTGAACAGCTGATCACTCCATGCTAATCATCTGAGAGAATGTCATCCCATTCCTCACTCCTGGATGGCCTTATGGGGATCCCAGTCATCACTAAGAAAAAGACAGTACTTCTGCCTGCTGCTGGAAGTTTCACTTCAGAAGTTTTGGCCATCAGATGAGAAACTGCTTCAATTAATCAATTTTTCATTGAGCTTTCAGAGATCCCTTTCAGAGGTCAGCTGCACTTTCCATGTTCATACCTGTGGCAGCTGACCCTGATAAATGGTTCCAAGAACTTTTTCTGTGTCTCAGGTGAGTAGTGAATGCCCTGAATGCCGCAGGCATGTGGCAGAGTAGAACTGGGAGCCTGGTCTGCACCTCCAACACTCACTGGACTCTCACTCATCTCTGCTTACTAGGGCAAGGGATCCCACAGAACATCCCTTGCTGGAGAATCAGGAAAGTGGCCAGACATTCAGAACATCCAGGGGATCTTTCTGCAGGCCAGAGGAAGGGTAAAGTGGCAGAAGAATCACATGTTGTAATTTTCTTTGTGAAGTGGTTATTTACTGAGACACCTGTGTCCCACACTGTGTCCCACACTGGCAGCCTGTGAACCTGTCAGCCTTAACTGTCCCACGCAGCAAGGGTCCAGAGTGGGCAGAAATCTGAGATGTGGAGAGTCACCAGCACAAAACCTGATGCTTACAGCAGCTGGAAATGAAATGCCATCCTGTGTGCAAAAGGTGTCTCTTAGCAGATTATCTGAATAATCAGTGAATCCTTCGGGTTGGAAAAGCCCCCTGAGACCCTCGAGTCCAACCGCCCTCTCAGCACTAACCCACGTCCCCAGGTGCCACATCCACAACAGCAATGCTCATGCCACATTCATTGTCCTTCAGCCAGTCCCTTTCCCTGGGTTTTTATTCAAAAGGTAGCAAGCATAAGGAAGTCGAAAGAAAGAACTTAAAAAAAAAGGACAAACTGCAATTTGCAGAAGGAGAACCATGTGCTGCCCTTGACTTTTACTTCCCACAGTTTTTAGAAATGCACTCATCAAGCTCCTCTTCCTCATAAAGACTACAAAAATCCAGCATATGGGGCCTGATAAGCAGTCCAGATGTGTCCCATGTAACTGTAAAATGCAAAGAACTCCAATCCTGCAGGGTTTGGAGCTGAATTTCCATTGTCTTGAAAGTTGTGGTTGCCAGAAAAATCATGTCTAGAACATGGGTGAATCTATCCTGAGCCACGACCCTGCTCTGAAACAAGCACACAGACATTCCCACACTTACAGAACCTCAGAATCAGACACTGGTTAGAGTTAGAAAGGACCTTCAAACCCATCGTGTTTCACCCCCTTGCCATGGGCAGGGACACCTTCCAATAGGTTGCTCCCAGCCCCATCCAGCCTGGCCTTGAACGCTTCCAGGGATGGGGAACAACAACTGTTACCTTTGGCATGCAACTTCCCCTAAACCATATGAAAAACAAGACTTCCCCCCGCCCTCAGAATACTCCTATTGCCAGGTCACAGCAAATTCAACTCTCTCAGGTAAATGGGAGTGAGACCAAAATGAAAACAACTTTCTCCCTAAAATGCAGCTCCCATGTGTCCATCTAAGGGGGCTGGGACACATTGTGCCCTCCTGCTTCCTGATCCAGGGAGAAGATATGTACAGGGAAGTGGGAACCGATGTTTAGCACTGCTGTCACTGTCACTGCTCTAGTTTGGGGTAGTTTGCTTTTACTGACCTATTTTTGGCCTCTGTCACAGCTGAGCTTATTGCAGCTTCCACAAATTAGATGTTTTCAGCAGCAGAAGGCTGTGATCAGTACTTCTGTTCCTTCTCAGCTGCCTCTTCCCTTTCTAACTGTTCTAGGAGATGGAGAACCCAATCCTCAGGCCAGGCAAGATCCATAATTGACCCCTATTGACCTTGGCTAATTTAGAGTGAGCAACACGGAACCATCCCCTTCCTCTCCTCACACACAAATCTTGAGGTCTGTCAGGATCACACCTATGGAAAACTCAGCAAATGCTAGCCCGTGTGCCTGTGCACGCCTGTCCACACGCATCTGTCTGTGCTCCTGCCTGTACGTGCATGACTGTGTCAGCACTCGGCTGCACACCCAATCCATGTGTGTGGAATGCAGGGGCCTTGGGAGTTGCTTCCCAGCTCCTTGCCCACCGAAGACCTTGGCCCTCACAGCACATCCCCTCTGTGCTCATCTCCTGACCATACATCCCTACAGTGTCCCTGGTCCAAAGAGGAGGCCAGCTTGGGCTCTGTTATGGGGAGCTCAATCAGGCTGCAAGACTCTTCCCAAAGAATGAGGCTGAGTTTGGGAATATCTGCTCCTTAGGGATTTCTCAAAGGGGAAGGGACTCAATTGTGTGAAGTGTTTGATAAGCACTTTTGATCGGAGGACGGAAAGGCCCCTCTCCCTTGCCATCCAGGTCCCTTCCCTCACCATCACCAATCCATGCTGCCTGCACTGGGCCATTCTGGGTCCATTCCTTCCCCATCCCCAGCCCCAGCTGCCAGCACCGGGACATCCTCTCACCCCCCTTGCCTCTCTCATCTCCTCCCGTCTCTCTCCCTTCTCACCATCATGGCGTGGCTGCGAGCTTCTGCCGCTGGAGCCTTCCTCCAAAGAAGCAGCAACCTCCTGCCCATGGATTGCCTGGGGAATTCCCTGTCCCAGATGCCGGGTGCTCAGCCCTGTGCAGAGGAGCAGGATAGACCCTCCCCAGCCCCTGCCCTCCACCTCACGCAGCCAGACAGGTACCCCAGGCAGTATCTGCTTCTCCTACCTTACCAGGGAAGCCGGGCAGGTGGTGGGTAGGTAGTGGGTCACTCTCTGGCTCAGGCGGCCATGCAGGTACCCACGAGGTCTCCACCCTTCTCTACCTTCCCAGGTGAGCTGGGGCAGGTGGTGGGTCACCCTCTGCTCACTTGGACGTGCCTGCAACCTGATTCACCTGGGAGCCAGGCGAGCGAGGCTCCACCCAGGGCAGAGCGGGGGTGAGTAACAGCGAGAGAAAGGCAAACTCCGGAGAGCTGTTCCCTCCCCAGGCGCGCAGGGAGCCAGAGATAAGGGCTGCGCATTCCTGAGCCGCCGGAGGCCTCTCCCTTTCCGTCTGCCCCGAGCCTGTCAGACCAGCTCGGGCCTGGGAGCGGGGCAGGGCAGGGCCGCAGCCCCTGGCCCGGCCCGGCCCGGCCCTTGACATGGACCCCCAGCGCAGCCCCGGGCGGGGCCCCTGCGCGCTGGCCTCAGCGTGGTCGTAGCCCTGCGGCTGCCAGGAAGGGGGATTGGGCTCCTGGGGGACTTCTCGTGCACTGGCTCTGTTGGGGACAGACGAGGAGCAGCTCCTGGGCAGTGGCCCCGTGGCAACAGAAGGGGATGGGCGGCAGCGCCCTCTCCACTGCGGCGGGACCGCGCTCCCCCGTGTCCCAAGGGTGCTGCGAAAGGGGCCTGAGGTCCACAACCGTGGCCTCCTGTCTACCCCCATCACCGTCCCCAGCGCCGGGCCCCGCAGGCAGGGAAGGGTTAAGCGAGATTCCCCGCAGCCCCGGGCGTGGCAGCGCCTGTTCCACCTTTCATGTCCCAGCTCGTCCCGCCCGGCCGCCGCCGCCGCCAGGGCCGGGCCGGGCCGCGGTGACTCAGGCGGGGAAGGCGGGAGGGAGCGGGCGCGGGGCTGAGGGGTCCCGGCGTGAGGGGGGCGAGCACCCTGTGCTGGGCACTGCTGAGGGATCTCCAGTCCGGGGACAGCCTCGCGAAAAGGACTTTGAGGGGCTGGAGCGTGTCCGCAGAAGGGAACAGAGCTGGGGAAGAGTCTGGAGCACCAGGAGCGGCTGAGGGAGCTGCGGGGCAGGGGCTCACCCTGGAGAAAAGGGGCGTTTAGGAGGGACCTTCTCGCTCTCTACACCTCCGTAACAGGAGAGCAGAACCAGGTGGGGGTCAGGCTCTTCTCCCAGCTAATAAATAACAGGATGAGAGGTCATGGCCCCAAGCTGCACGAGAAGAGGTTTAGAGGGGATATTTGGAAGATTCCTCCTGCAAAGGGCTGTCCAGCCCTGCCACAGCTGCCCAGAGCAGTGGTGGAGTCCCCATCCCTGAGGAGATTTAACAGTGGTCTGAATGTGGCACTTGGGGACATGGGTTAGTGGTGGTCTTGGGGGTGCTGGGGGAGCGATTGGACTCAGTGATCATTGAACCATGGAGCGGTTTGGGTTGGAAGAGAGCTCAAACCTCATCCAGTTCCACCTCCCTGCCATGGACACCTTCCACTATTCCAGGTTGCTCCAAGGCCCATCCAACCTGGCCTTGAACACTGCCAGGGATGGGGACACAGCTTCTCTGGGCACCCTGTGCCAAGGCTACACCACCCTTAAAGGGAAGGATTTCTTCCCAACATCCCAGCTAAACTCACCTTTGGCAGTGGGAAGCCATTCCCCTCTGTCCTGTCACTCCAGGCCCTTGTCTAAAGCCCAGATCTCTTGGAGCCCCTTCAGGCACTGGAATCGAGGTAACGATTCATCCATCAACTGCTTGACTTCTCTTCCCTGTGGACAGAACACTTCTCTCTAATGGAATGTAGAGTTGTCTTTGTTTACATCTTTGATGTAATATCTTTTCTGTCATCAGGAAACTGCCAAGGATCTGTTTCGAGGCCCCCAAAATGATGACATTGCTGGTAGTGTCACGGTTATGATATGGCTATTTAAGGCAGGATCTATCAGACTGAACACTGGTGACTACTACAGAGGTGGCTGCATCAGCACCAGCCATCCCACGGATCACAGATCATCCCATAGATCTTGGAATGGTGTCTCTATATTCATGGGGGCAATTGGGACCTTCCAGACAAAAAGATGAACTGTAACTGAATCCCATTGGATACAAGGGAGCTACACCATCTATCTGATATCTCAGATATAAATTTGGACTGGATAAGAAGTGCCCCTGGTCTGAAGCTGTGATTCAGAACAAGCTGAACCATTCCTGCCTGTAAAAAAAGCCAGTTTCAATATGAGTTTGGAGCTCTTCCCTGTATGATACTGAAATATGAATTGGTGAATCCCTCAGAAAGTCAGGTTTAAACTGTTTCATTCGTTTTTCTGTAAGATTTCAGTGTGTGGCTTTACAAATCTTTTATCCCTAAATAATGATGACTTGCAGTAAGAGTCTGGAATGAACTGTAAAGGAACTTAAAATCTTCGTGAATGTTGGCTTTTAGATTCTATCAGCCAGCAGGGACTTGTGTGAGTTATTCTGAGATGTAATTATGTGAGAGAAATCCCAGTGAAAACACACTGGCCTTCACAGAGTTTGTGGTCAGAACTACCCCTTACACTCTTGTTTCAGCATTTCTCTCACACCAGTTCAATGTACTTCATTAAGTCTCATAACCTGTATTTGACTAAAGTACTTCTCAGTAACGTAAATACAATTATCACCTTTCAGTCATCTCACTATTAAATAATAAACATTTAAATGGTCTCATTTTCTCTTTTCCACATCACTTAAATGATATTTGTGGACCTTTTGTGTTCCAGCTTTTCAAAACTAACTTTCAAATCTGAATATCAAACAGCATGCTTTTACTTTCAGTTTCACTATCCCTGTATACACAAACACATCACTAACATTTTATTAGAGCAGGTTTGACTTCTGAGCCAATTTCTTTTGCACTCCAGAGTGAATATTACCTGGAACTGCTGATTTTAAAGCTATTCCTAATGGAATAAAAAGGCCTGCATCCTTCCACTTGGGAATTAGTAATGAAGTTTTGCTGCTTTTCTATCCTGAGTGTTGGTTGTGTTTATTTTCTTGTATTATTTCCAAGATAATATTGGTTATTTTAGAGAATCTTCTTTCACTGTAAATGCAATGTACACATGTAAGTGGTGTTGGTTTGGTTTTCATGAATTACAATGTGTTTGCATTGTTACACTGGATTAGTGCAGTAATCTGGGTAATTACTGTTTGTCACCAGTGTCTTACTGGGCTCCCTCTGCCAAGGGCCTGCAAACAAGGGCAAGGGACACTCGTGTCCCAGATTGATGATGGCTGGATTAATGACATGGGATAAAACAAAGCGTGTGTAGTGAGCATGAGACCCAGTTTCAGATTGTGGTAGCTGCTTCTGCTGGGACTGGAGCTCTCAGAGCCAGCAGAGCATGGTAGCAAACACCCTGAGCACGTGGGCAGCAGCAGGGAGAACACTCTGAGCAGGTGGGCAGCAGCAGCAGGGAGAGCACCCTGAGCAGGAGGGCAGCAGCAGGGAGAACACTCTGAGCAGGTGGGCAGCAGCAGCAGGGAGAGCACCCTGAGCAGGAGGGCAGCAGCAGGGAGAGCACCTTGAGCACGTGGGCAGCAGCAGGGAGAACACTGAGCAGGAGGGCAGCAGCAGCAGCAGGGAGAGCACCCTGAGCAGGGGGACAGCAGCAGGGAGAGCACCCTGAGCAGCAGGGCAGCAGCAGGGAGAACACTGAGCAGGTGGGCAGCAGCAGCAGCAGGGAGAGCACCCTGAGCAGGAGGGCAGCAGCAGGGAGAACACCCTGAGCAGGAGGGCAGCAGCAGGGAGAGCACCCTGAGCAGGTGGGCAGCAGCAGGGAGAGCACCCTGAGCAGGAGAGCAGCAGCAGCAGGGAGAGCACCCTGAGCAGGTGGGCAGCAGCAGGGAGAGCACCCTGAGCAGGTGGGCAGCAGCAGCAGGGAGAACACTCTGAGCAGGTGGGCAGCAGCAGCAGCAGGGAGAGCACCCTGAGCAGGAGGGTAGCAGCAGCAGGGAGAGCACTCTGAGCAGGTGGGCAGCAGCAGCAGGGAGAGCACCCTGAGCAGGAGAGCAGCAGCAGGGAGAGCACCCTGAGCAGGTGGGCAGCAGCAGGGAACACCCTGAGCAGGAGAGCAGCAGCAGCAGGGAGAACACTGAGCAGGAGGGCAGCAGCAGCAGGGAGAGCACCCTGAGCAGGAGGGCAGCAGCAGCAGGGAGAACACTCTGAGCAGGTGGGCAGCAGCAGGGAGAGCACCCTGAGCAGGTGGGCAGCAGCAGGGAGAACACTCTGAGCAGGTGGGCAGCAGCAGCAGGGAGAACACTCTGAGCAGGTGGGCAGCAGCAGCAGGGAGAGCACCCTGAGCAGGTGGGCAGCAGCAGCAGGGAGAACACTCTTGAGCAGGTGAGCCGCAGCAGCAGGCAGAGAGCACCCTGAGCAGGGGGAGCAGCAGCAGCAGGAGAAGCATCCTGAGCCAGTGGGCAGCAGCAGGGAGAGCACTCTGAGCAGGTGGGCAGCAGCAGGGAGACACCCTGAGCAGGTGGGCAGCAGCAGCAGGGAGAACACCCTGAGCAGGGGGACAGCAGCAGGGAACACCCTGAGCATGTGGGCAGCAGCAGGGAGAGCACCCTGAGCAGGTGGCTGCAGCAGGGAGAGCACCCTGAGGCAGGTGGGAAGCAGCAGGGAACACCCTGAGCAGGAGGGGCAGCAGCAGGGAGATGCACCCTTAGCAGGTTGGGGCAGCAGCAGGGAGAGCACCCTGAGCAGGTGGGCAGCAGCAGGGAGAACACCCTGAGCAGGGGGACAGCAGCAGGGAACACCCTGAGCAGGAGGGCAGCAGCAGGGAGAGCACCCTGAGCAGGTGGGCAGCAGCAGCAGGGAGAGCACCCTGAGCAGGAGGGCAGCAGCAGCAGGGAGAACACCCTGAGCAGGAGGGCAGCAGCAGCAGGGAGAGCACCCTGAGCAGGAGGGCAGCAGCAGGGAGAGCACCCTGAGCAGGTGGGCAGCAGCAGGGAACACCCTGAGCAGGAGAGCAGCAGCAGGGAGAGCACCCTGAGCAGGAGAGCAGCAGCAGGGAACACCCTGAGCAGGAGGGCAGCAGCAGGGAGAGCACCCTGAGCAGGTGGGCAGCAGCAGCAGGGAGAGCACCCTGAGCAGGGGGACAGCAGCAGGGAGAGCACCCTGAGCAGGAGGGCAGCAGCAGGGAGAGCACCCTGAGCAGGAGGGCAGCAGCAGCAGGTAGAGCACCCTGAGCAGGGGGACAGCAGCAGGGAGAGCACCCTGAGCAGGAGGGCAGCAGCAGGGAGAGCACCCTGAGCAGGGGGACAGCAGCAGGGAGAACACCCTGAGCAGGAGGGCAGCAGCAGGGAGAACACCCTGAGCAGGGGGACAGCAGCAGGGAGAACACCCTAAGCAGGTGGGCAGCAGCAGGGAGAGCACCCTGAGCAGGGGGACAGCAGCAGGGAGAGCACCCTGAGCAGGAGGGCAGCAGCAGGGAGAGCACCCTGAGCAGGGGGACAGCAGCAGCAGGGAACACCCTGAGCAGGGGGACAGCAGCAGGGAACACCCTGAGCAGGGGGACAGCAGCAGCAGGGAGAACACCCTGAGCAGAAGGGCAGCAGCAGGGAGAGCACCCTGAGCAGGAGGGCAGCAGCAGGGAGAGCACCCTGAGCAGGAGGGCAGCAGCAGGGAGAACACCCTGAGCAGGTGGGCAGCAGCAGCAGGGAGAACACCCTGAGCAGGTGGGCAGCAGCAGGGAGAGCACCCTGAGCAGGAGGGCAGCAGCAGGGAGAGCACCCTGAGCAGGAGGGCAGCAGCAGGGAGAGCTCTGCTGCACTGTTCTCCCCAGGAACCAACACAACCCACGTGTGTTGGACAGGTCATGCTGGGGTGCTGCTCTAACCCTCAGTTTTTGCAAGAGCCTGAACAGGAGCACTGAGAGGGGTCTCAGCACTGATCGAGAGGGGAATGCACAAATTTGTGTTCCCCAGAATTTAAAACATGTGGCACTCAAGCACATGGTGTGGTGGTGAAGGTGGTGGTGCTAGGCTGGTAGTTGGTCTTGATGTTCTTACAGGTCTATTGTGACTGTAATGATTTTGTGATTCCATGATGATTCCATGACTTTAAAATTGAAATCATGGAAATTTGACCTGATGGGAGCTTGGCTTCTGGTAGGTTTAGATGGGATACTGAAAGGAATTTCTCCCCTGTGAGGGTGGTGAGGCCTTGGCACAGGGTGCCCAGAGAAGCTGTGGCTGCCCCATCCCTGGAAGCGTCCAAGGCCAGATTGGAGAGGGCTTGGAACAGCCTGGGATAGTGAAAGGTGGCCCTGCCCATGGCAGGGGGTGGGATTGAATGGGCTTTGAGGTCCCTTCCCACCCAAAACATTCCATGATTCTGTGGTTACCACACTCGGCCCCTGGCTACATTCGCCAAGGAGCCAGTGGCTCACTGTGATTGCTGAGAGAATGCAAGGAACAGACACATTACCTGCCCCAAAGATGCCACCAGCAGAGACAAGGTAATCTGGAGAACAGGAGCTCATTCCAGAGTTGCTTCTTTAACAGTGCAGATCCACGGGCTCTTTGGTAAGGGAGGAGAAGGTGGTGAATCTTCCCCTTGACTCCACACCGGTGACTCATCCCAGCTGCTGCTCTGGGTTTGATCTGTTCAGGCTCTGCATTTGTACATATCAGATTAGCTGGGTTAAGTGCAGCTCTGCTTTTGCCCTTTATCTGTCTGCTCTGAAGCTGTTTAACATGATCTACCTGTTTTTAAGCCATCTCAACTTCAAGGGGTCCCAGGCACTGACAGGCAGTGAGCACTGAGCTGATTTTTTCTGCAGTGACTGCAGGCTTGATCACTCAACTCACAGGTCCCTAATCCAATTTCCATCCCCTGCTCTGCTGATAGAATTGGAAAAGTCTCTTCAGTGGTTGTACGAGTCATCCCCCTCTAGTTCTTCACAGACTTTTTATTGTAAAGAACTGAGGAGAAATCCCACATTGTTCTAACGAGCAGAACCGACATCTGAATGGAACTCTGGGAGTGGGAACAGGAATGGTCTTGCACAGTGTCACTGTTAGAAGTTGTTTGCTTTTTTAAAGGAAACTGCCTTTGATTTATGGGGCTGATGGGGACTAATCTGTGAAGAATCAGTGTTACATTTATACAGCAGCACTGTTTGGTTACCAGGGCATGAAGTTGTTGTGAGGGTTTGCTGTTTTTTTGTTTACCAGTGTTCAGCCCTGATGGCCAAACTTTCCTTCTGGGGAAAAGCCCAGGAAGGGTCCTTGACCTCAGGAAGGCAGGCTCCCTGGGATCAGTCACCTGGCCTTAACCTCTGACCACACTGCAGGGTCCCCTGACAGGAGGGATTCAGAACATCCAGTATGACCTGATTAAGAGAAAATCCAGACCTGCTCGGCTGGTCCAGTTAACGCTCTCCCACAGGAACAGGGATATCCAGAGCCAGAGCTCATCCCTGCACTGGCAGAGCTTCCATCTTCAATAGTCATGGGAGACACATTTTAATTTCTAGCCCAGACTCATTGCAGTCTGAAAATTCCTTATTAGGGGGACGAGGTGCAGACAGTGATCTCTTCTCTGTGGTCACCAGTGACAGGAGCCAAGGGAATGGCCTGAAGTTATGTCAGGGGAGGGCTAGGTTGGATATTAGAAAAAGGTTCTTCACCTGGAGGGTGGCTGGGCACTAGAACGGGCTCCCCAGAGCGCCGGTCACAACACCAAGCCTGAAAGAGTTCAGTAAGTGTTTGGACAACACTCTTTGGCACACGGTGTGTCTCGGGGATGGTCCTGTGCGGTGTCAGGAGCTGGACTCGATCATCCCCGTGGGTCCCTTCCAACTCAGCTTCCTCTGTGATTCCGTGATTCAAACAAACCAGTGCTGCACCGTGTAGACCAGGCAAACAAGATTGTGCAGTCAGGTGCACTGTGTGTCTCTGTTCTCCCTGAAGAGATCACAGGCTCACTGCACAGCGGCTGCTGATTTAGAATGTTGTTTTAAGACTATTAAGGCTATTAAATAAATAAGAATTCACCACAACTGCAGGTAAACGATTTCTGCAGGCAGAGAACTGCACCTTTTCATTGGCGATGCGCAGCAGGGGCCCTGAGCCGCTCCCGGAGCCGTTTCAATCCCCCCGCTCCGGGATCCTCTCCCGGGACCCGCTCGCCCCTTGCCGGACTCGGCTCGGCCCGGCCCGGCCCAGCCCAGCCTCGCTGTCACCGGCGCGTCACGAGCGCGTCACAGTGACGTCACCGGGACGCGGCAGCGCGCAGCGTCACGTGACGGCGTCAGCTGATAGGGCCACGCCCCCGCTCCCGGCCCGGCCCGGGCGATCCCCGTCGGTGCCGCGGCTCCGGGGCCCGCTCCCGGCCCGGCCCGGCCCGGCTCGGGCGATCCCCGTCGGTGCCGCGGCTCTGGGTCCCGCTCCCGGCCCGGCCCGGGCGATCCCCGTCGGTGCTGCGGCTCCGGGGCCCGCTCCCGGCCCGGCCCGGCCCGGGCGATCCCCGTCGGTGCCGCGGCTCTGGGTCCCGCTCCCGGCCCGGGCGATCCCCGTCGGTGCCGCGGCTCCGGGTCCCGCGCCCGGCCCGGCCCGGGCGATCCCCGTCGGTGCCGCGGCTCTGGGTCCCGCTCCCGGCCCGGGCAATCCATGGTGCCTGTCCCTGCACAGCCAGGGCCCCGGCCGGTGCCGGACACGCACGCTGTTGTTCTCCACACGCGGCCCGTGCCTGCCCGGCCCTCCGGATCCCTCCGGATCCCTCCGGGTCCCTCCTCCGCCTTCCAGGGAGCTGCAGCTCTTCCTGCCTCACCCACCAGCCCAGTTAATGTGCACGAGATGTGACGCACCAGGACATAAGGACCTGAAGCCAGTGAGGGCAGTGAGGGGGCTTTGCCCAAGGCCCAAAGATGGGCAAAACAAACTTCTGTGGTGGTGGCGGTGGTAGCTGTGCCATGGGAGGTCCTGCACTGCTCTGGCTTTGGGGTTTTGGTGCTCCATGTGTGTCACTAATCGTGACTGTAAGCACAGAATCAACAACAACTACACGTAGCAGCAGCAAAAGTGGCACTGAGTTACAAGCACAGCTTCATCTCCAGCTGTTTATCTCCAGAAGCAGCTGGTGGCTGGTGGGGCAGACTGGAAACCAACATTCTCCAGCCTCTGGTTGTCGCAGGTGTTACAAGAGCCAGGTTTCTCAGAGCTGAGAATCAGTAAATTTGTTGTGGTTTGCAGCTTCCATGACAGCCCCTCTTCTCTGTCGGCAGACAGCCCTTGAAGAGAATCCTACAGGTACTCCAGACACCCGCCTGCTGTTACACGTGGAGGGAGGTGCAGGAAAGGAGCATTCCTTCACCTTGCATACCAACACCAGACAGGATTGGCTCCTGAAACCAAGGAAACTTGCATTTAGCAGGATCAGAGGGGTAGGCTGTGCAGGTTCACACCTGGAGCTGTGTCCCGACATTTCCTACCCCTCCCTCTCACGGAGCCCATCTGTGAATTGCTGCTGCTGCACTTGGCACTCAGCTGCAAAATGTTTCTTGCAAACCTTTCAACCCAGCCAGCCGTGCCCTGGTCTTTGCCTGTGCAACCTTTGAGATATTTGCACTCTCCCTATATATTGAGCTGGGTTATTTCTGTTCCTATTTATATAAAAATCATGGAATCGTAGCATGGTTGGGGTTGGAGGGGTCTTAAAGATCATCTATTTCCAACCCTACATGAACAATCCCTACATAAATAATTTCCATTGATGATGTTTCTGTGTTTATGTTGGTCTGAAAGGGTAACTACTTCCCACTGCCTAATCAGGGTTCAGTTGTAGTGGGCAAATTATACACACTGAGCGAAACCTGGCAGTGAACCTGGCCCAAGGAAACAAAATGGGGAGAGAACAGATGCATTAAACACAGCAAAGGAGACACATACAGAGCCTGTGTGAGGCGGGCAGATCTGACTCCTGACAGAGCCCATGTGAGGGCTGCAGTTCTGACTCCTGACACAGCCTGTGTGAGGGCTGCAGTTCTGACTCCTGACACAGCCTGTGTGAGGGCTGCAGTTCTGACTCCCAACACAGCCTGTGTGAGGGCTGCAGTTCTGACTCCTGACACAGCCCGTGTGAGGGCTGCAGTTCTGACAGAGCCTGTGTGAGGGCTGCAGTTCTGACTCCCAACACAGCCTGTGTGAGGGCTGCAGTTCTGACAGAGCCTGTGTGAGGGCTGCAGTTCTGACTCCTGACACAGCCCGTGTGAGGGCTGCAGTTCTGACTCCTGACACAGCCCGTGTGAGGGCTGCAGTTCTGACTCCTGACAGAGCCTGTGTGAGGGCTGCAGTTCTGACAGAGCCTGTGTGAGGGCTGCAGTTCTGACTCCTGACACAGCCTGTGTGAGGGCTGCAGTTCTGACTCCTGACAGAGCCTGTGTGAGGGCTGCAGTTCTGACTCCTGACACAGCCCGTGTGAGGGCTGCAGTTCTGACTCCTGACAGAGCCTGTGTGAGGGCTGCAGTTCTGACTCCTGACACAGCCTGTGTGAGGGTGCAGTTCTGACTCCTGACAGAGCCTGTGTGAGGGCTGCAGTTCTGACTCCTGACACAGCCTGTGTGAGGGCTGCAGTTCTGACTCCTGACACAGCCCATGTGAGGGCTGCAGTTCTGACTCCTGACAGAGCCTGTGTGAGGGCTGCAGTTCTGACTCCCAACACAGCCTGTGTGAGGGCTGCAGTTCTGACTCCTGACAGAGCCTGTGTGAGGGCTGCAGTTCTGACTCCTGACAGAGCCTGTGTGAGGGCTGCAGTTCTGACTCCCAACACAGCCTGTGTGAGGGCTGCAGTTCTGACTCCCGACAGAGCCTGTGTGAGGGCTGCAGTTCTGACTCCTGACAGAGCCTGTGTGAGGGCTGCAGTTCTGACTCCTGACAGAGCCTGTGTGAGGGCTGCAGTTCTGACACAGCCTGTGTGAGGGCTGCAGTTCTGACTCCCGACACAGCCTGTGTGAGGGCTGCAGTTCTGACTCCTGACAGAGCCTGTGTGAGGGCTGCAGTTCTGACTCCTGACAGAGCCTGTGTGAGGGCTGCAGTTCTGACTCCTGACACAGCCTGTGTGAGGGCTGCAGTTCTGACTCCTGACACAGCCTGTGTGAGGGCTGCAGTTCTGAACCCTCGTGCTGACCAAGGACAAGGCTGTTCCTGACGTACCACGTGGCACAGCCAAGGCTGTTCCAGCTGTGCCTGTCACACAGGTGGAAGAATGAGACTGAGGTCTGGCACTACCCTGGCTCTAGGAGAAGGAAATCCACCCTCTTCTGAGATTGCTCCTCTTTCCCTGGGGTGGCACAGCATGGTGCCCATCCATTCAACCAGACTCAGGAAAACCTTATTAAGCTACAAAAAATGGGGTTGGTTTTCACCAGTCAAACAATTTTTAAAAACTTCAATAATGTAAACAAAATAGTGTTTGCGTGGGGGTTTTTTGTTGTTTTTGGGGTTTTTTTGTTGTTGTTTGTTTGTTTGTGGGGTGGGGTTTTTTTGGGGGGGTGTTTTTGGGTTTTTTTTTAACACAGCCAAGGAAAGCCAAGAGACTGAAGATCTTGCTGGTATCACCGTGTTTCATATTGGTTTTTTTCCCCCATCCCTGAACATTGATAGGCTCACAGCTGGCAGTAATTTGGGTGTGCATTAATTTCTGCTCCCAAAAGCAGAACTAGGAACATCTTTGCTGCTACAGGCGGTGAGTAGCAACTACTACCAAAGTGTTGATACTGAAATTGCAGACCTCACACAGGGCAAACCACTGTGACTAAAGGGTCTAAAATGTAAAGTAAACTTTATTATCCTTGAACCACAAAATAGATTTCTTTGGTTGTACAAATTTCACTAGTTACAGTCTTGATGCGCTAATTTTCCCTCGGAGTCTCTTGGGAGAGAATGGGAGAGAATTCAGAGCCTGGCACCAGGTACCGCACAGGGAAAGGAGAAGAATCACAAGTTAGTCACCAAAACCCAGCCAGGATTGTTTCCAAAACTGCTGTTGTTAAAAAGCAAATGCTAAAATTAGATTTAAAAAGGAAAAGCTCAAATTGCTGATGATGGAAGCAGCTGCAGCTGCAGTGTGAGATTATCAGAGTTCCCCCTTCACAAGTCCGTAAAATCAAAACATACAGAGTCAGTTAAAATGATCTGCCAGATTTTGGCATGAAAGGAGAGGCTCAACTAAAAAACTGCACCCAAAAAACTGCATCCAGCTCTTTCCTTCAGCAAATGTACAAGCAGATGTGCCTGTCACTGCCCAGCCACTGTGAGGCTCAAGGTCCAACCCTGGTCTTACTGGGGAGTCAGAGAGCACCAATGGACAGGGAATGGGACTGCGCCGAGCTGGGACCTTCCTCACGGTTAGAGGCAGTGAAAACAAAAAGAAAAGGGTTGTTTCCCCTCACTAGTGGCAGCAGAGGCTGATGGCAGAGTCGGGAGCAGCAGCTGTGACCTCCACGTTGGCAGAGCTCACGTGATACAGAACCAGCTCACAGCCCTTGTTCCACATGGAGAAACCAGGACTCACCCCCACTCCTTTCTCATTTTCCTTTTTCCCTCTTGCGTGGGCAAACGTGCATTTCCCCTGTTCTCCACAGAAAGGGGCCTGAGGCCAATGAGCTGGCAAAGTGGAACTGTGTAGTTATTGCAAGGCACAGGCCAGCCCCATCCAGCCCTGTAGTGCTCCTGGTGCTCCCTGCCAGCCCACACCAGGCACCCTGTGACCTCCCACTCCACCCTACAGCCAGCATGGACACTGTGGACTCCCCACCAGCATCTCCCATGTGTAAGATCCTGTAACTCCCAACCTGACCCCAGCAATGCCACATTCTACCCATCCCCAGTTCCTGAACTCTACTCACCTAAGGTACCTGCTGTCACACCTCCCACCTCTGCCACCGTGTCCTACCCCAACTGTCCTGCTCCCCACTGCTGTCACACACCCCCTTACACCCCTGCTATGGCTCCGTGCCACTCCTGCCCCAGGTGACCAGTTCAGCCCCAGCACTACAGGAGACAGACTCCTCCACGTGTGTGCTCGTGGAATGGCTCACACCAGGTGTGACAAAAGGGGGACGTGGCCCTCCAGTGAGGGACCTGTCCCCAGGACAGTGCAAACTCCCAGCAGGGGCAGTGTTCCACCAGGACAGAGGCTGGTGGCATAGAGCTGGCTCTTGAGCTCTTTTCCTTGAGCACAGAGTGCCAGTGGCAGAGGGAGGCACTTTGCTGGAACTCTGGTGGGTTTTTTTCCTTTTTCTTCTTTTTGCCTCCAAGCTTCCCATTCCCAAACACTCCCAAAGGGAAGTGAGGTGACACAGTGCAGGAGGTGGGAGGAGATGCTTTTTGGCAAAAGACTGGAAATTAAATAGGAGTAAAGGCAGGCTGGACCTTCCTCCTGACTCCCACCAGAGGAGAAGCTCCTTTTAACCACTACAAAACCCAAGTTGAGGCAGTAAACAGCTGGAGCCCAACACACTCTCACACTCCTACATTCTCCCTGTCCTACCCTTCCCCACACACAATATTTACAGGCTAACAAGCTGCCCACTGTCCTGGCCACACTTCCTCTCCATCTGCCAGCAGTCAGTCCAGTGTTGTCCCAGTTTTGGGATGTGCCCCAGTGCACTGTTGGATGAGAGACGAGGGCGGTTCACAGCCTCAGAGGAGTCAGTTGGCCACAGAGCTCACAGGAAGCTCAGGTCCCATCCAGAGTCTGTAGGCAGGGGGGCAGCCTGGTGCTGTCCCTGGAGCACAGGAAGCTCGGAAGGGCTGTGCCAGGCCAGTCCATTGCCCAGGTGTGCCAGGTCACCTATGTGGGGACAGCGGTCTCCAGACTGCGCCGGCTGTGCCGGAGCTTGCGCTTGCTGCTGTACAGGGCCATGTCCTCCAGGGCTGAGGGCGCTGGTGCTGATGGATCCCGTGTTCCCAGTGTGTCCTCCTCCTCTGGCTGCCCATCCTGCTCCCGGGGAACTGCAAGGACAGGAGACCTTTAGATCTGCAGACAAGGCTCTGTGTGAAGTTACGTGAGATACTGAGAAGAAATCCTTCCTTGTGAAGGTGGTGAGGCCCTAGCACAGGCTGCCCAGAGAAGCTGTGGCTTGCAGCAACCCCGTCGAATGGGAGGTGTCCCTGCTCAGGGCAGAGGGAAGGACTGGGTGATCTGTGAAGTCCTTTCCTACCCAAACCATTCTGTGATTCTGGCAGCACACAGCTAGCACAGCTAATGCAGATGTTAAGGCTATCATAGGATGACAGAATGGTTTGTGTAGGAAAGAACCTTAAAGCTCATCTCATCCACCCCTGCCACTGGCAGGGACACCTTCCACTAGATCAGGTTGTTCCAAGTCCTGTCCAACCTGGCCTTGAACACTTTCAGGGAGTGTTCCAGGGTATTCCTAGGGACCAGACTGGGGACAGCACTGGTCTCAGTCACTCACAGAAACCCCACGCCCAGAACTTCCTGGTGACCTGTAGCTCACGTAGTGACCACCATGAATCCTGGGAAGTGCCACATGTGAGAGGACACCTGCCTGTAACACCCATCATTCACTGAACATGACTGGAACTGCCAAGCTGTGTGAAAATTCAAGTGCCCTAAAATGCTTCTGCTCTCCAGAGCATGGATCCACCCTGGCTCAGGTCTGCAGGGGCTGAGGGGTCCCTCTGTCAGGGAGGGGAAGGAGCATCTTTGGTCACAGACTGGCCCAGTTGGTCAGGAGGGCTCTAAACTTATGGGCAGCACAGAGACAGGGTGGGACAGCTCCTGTGCCTGAAGTGCTGGAAGGGGAGGATCCAGACCCTTAGGGAAGGACAGGGGCAGCGAGGTGAGGGTCACCCTCTGTGTCAGTGCCCAGCTGGATGCAGGGAGCTGCACCTGAGAGGCTCGAGGAGCTGACCAGAGTCACAGGTCAGGACTGCAGGGACAGGGGACATTCCTGATCAGGAAGACTGAGGGGATGAGATCTCCACAGACAGATGGGAGCAGCCTCACATTGACAAGCCTTGGTCCTTGGGGCAGGGGGTGGGGAATTCAACCACCTCAGCATCTGTTGGGAGGAGAGGAGAGGAGAGGAGAGGAGAGGAGAGGAGAGGAGAGGAGAGGAGAGGAGAGGAGAGGAGAGGAGAGGAGAGGAGAGGAGAGGAGAGGAGAGGAGAGGAGAGGAGAGGAGAGGAGAGGAGAGGAGAGGAGAGGAGATCCAGATGGTAGAGGAGAGGAGAGCCAGATGGGATAGGGTGGGATATCCAGATAGCACATCTGTTATAGGACTGCCCTGCCCAGGAGGGCACAGGCAATCCATGAGCTTCAAGTGCAAATGGACTCCTGGGAAATCTCTCTAAAGCCTTTGGATGCAGCAGAGAACCTCAAATAGAGAAATCCATGAGAATCTGTCAGCCCAAAGGCTCAGTCTGCTGAGCTGTGCCCTGTGTCCCTCTGCTCCAGACGCAGAACTCTGCAGTGGGAAGCCATTCCCCCCTGTCCTGTCACTCCAGGCCCATGTACAAAAAGTCCCTCTCCAGCTCTCTTGTAGCCCCTTTAGGCTCCCCAGAGCCTTCTCTTCTGGAGGCTGAACACTCCCAGCCCTCCCAGGCTGTGCAAGCCCTTCAAAGAACGCTGGGGCTGGAAGCAGCTGGCTGATCCTCAGACAAGGCACACTGGTATAAAAGCAACACATGGGCACACGAAGATACAAACCCAGCCTAGGTGGGTGGGGGAGGAATTCCCATAGCTCAGAGGGAAGTCATTCCTTTTAGACCCTCTTAGGCCAAAGGAGCCCCCAGACATGCAGGTTTAGTGATCCAGCACACCAAGCTTTAAAAACATCTGGATGGTAGCCTGGGAAAAGCTCTACTGAAAACAAGTGGGGCAGCTTTGGGGGGCAAATAAACAGTTACAGCAGAGGAAAAGGGCAGGAAGGGGCTGCCACAGGACCCAGAGCCAGGACCTGCACCTGGGTCAGTATCTTGCAGCTGAGGAGGAGGAGTGACGAAGGCTGTATGAGGAGAGACTACTGATGCCACCAAGCTGTACCAGGGAGTCAAATGAATCTCAATTCTAACAAAGTGCATCGTGATCCATACAGCTGAGGGGTAAAATGACATGGGAGGGGCAATTTACTGCAGATGTGAATAGATTCAAGAAAGAAAGGACTCTAAAATCAAAGCCTCTGTCTTAGAAAGTGCAAACCCACTGATGGCTGCAGCCTGGAGCAATTCTGGAAGGAACTACTTTGTGCATTTCTTCGTTTGTGTCCTTTTCTGGCACTCCCAGTGGCTCCCATCACACCCTAGCTCAGCCAGAACCTTGTGCTGACTCAGTGAGTTTGTTTTTACACTACTGGATGACATTTAAGCTCAATGAAAGGAACAGAATCCTGATTGCACAGAAGAAATGCACCATCCTTGAATGAGATGATGGCTCTGTAGGCACTGGCAGGGATTTCTGTATCCACTGGCAACTCCCCAGCAATGCCATTTCACTTTGAGGTTTAGGTGTTGGAAAAGATGGGAGAACACAGTTCAGAATGTCCTCCCCCCCTGCACAAACTGCAGGCAGTCCTGGTCCCTTCCTCTACCTCAGACAGCTATCTTTTATTTATTTTTGAAATAAAAAAGGTCCGGATGAGTGTGGGAATTATTCCCACAAACAGGAACCAGGATTTGCCAGCCTGGAAAGAAGGGAACTGCTGTTCTACTGGCTGACGTGACTGGCACAGACAGAGCAAGGGAGACACAGTCACCCACTGCATCCCAGAAGATGCAAGGGAGTCATCAAGAAACAATGAAAGTAAATAAAATGCCTCATTGTGGAACTTGATATTACAACACTCCACGGAAGATTAAAAACATCTGGACAGTTTTACAGAGGCTCATTCCATTGCTGATGCAGATACAACACCTTGTTCAAGACACGCCTACACAACAGGTGAGCCCAGAAAATGGAGAACATTCATCTCTAAAAGCTCATTTTCCCTGTTTCTTATGGTCTTACCCTAAGAACCAACTTCCAGCCAAACAGGATCCTGGTGTATCCTGAACCAGTACAGGCCTCACTTACATGTTTCCCATCCTGAGAGAAAACAGGGAATACTGGAGGAAAGCACAGGCATTGCCACTGGTGTGAATCCAGAGATTCCAGTTTTGTGAAATGCCAGTGTTTCAGTGGGAAAGGACCTGTGAAATGCAAGTCTGGAGAAGAAAAGGATGGATGCAAGTCTTTGGAGCAGTGATGTGTCTAAAAGGGCTGGACAGGGATAAGTTAGAGCCACAAGAGGGCAGAGAGAACACGTTTGGTTCCTCTGAGTGCAAGAGCTGCAAAGTTCATTATCCAACAGCAATTAGGCCAGGTGCATGATGAGGAGGCACTGCTCCTGTGGAAGCTGCTGCAAACAGCAGACAGCCCAGGGGGGCAAAGACCACCGGGACAAAAGCAGCTTCTCACATCTCAAAGGCAGGTTTCCAGTAACAGGAGCAACACAAAGTCATCAGGGGAGTTCATGGAACCTGAGGGTTCCAGGATTGGGAAGCAGAAGTCCCCAGGTGATCTGGAGAAGTTACACCATGACACACTGCTCGGTTCCATGCTGCTCTGCAGCTCATTAACTCCACAGCCTCATGGGAACCTTGGAATAAGGTTTTTAAATACGTTTAAGAGATGATGACCATGAAGTCAGAGCAGAGACTGGAAGGAACTGTTCCTGCATGGACAAGAGGACAAGGGTGTGCTGGGAAGAGTGAGATGCCAACACTTTCCTGCAGCTGGGTTTTCTCAGTTCCTGATATAATGGTTTGCTAGCACAACGTTTAAGAATTGCTGTGAGTTAAAAAGCCATAATTCCATGATCCATGACAATTCTGATGATGTTGGCTGGAATGCTACCCTGCCTGGGAGAGTGTGATGGGATGGGGGGCTCTAAAAAAGCCAGGAGAGCTTGGTCCCATGTCAAGAGAGCTTACTGGCATCCTCACCTGCCATCCTTTCCAGATGATGTGGGAAAACCTGCTCCTATTTTTGTGCCTCACACACACCACAGGTGATTTAAGCATTACTCTGGGTGGATTACTTCATGAGCACCATACTCTTTCCTTTCTGGCTCTCATCCCATTTGAGGGCCCAACAGAGCAGTGACAGGCAGCAGTGAGGTCTGAGTGCCCCAAGCAGCATCTGGGCTTTCCCAGACCTTCTCTGACCTCTCGGTTCCCTGCGCTGAACAAACAACCTCAAGAGAATGACCCAGAGCTTAGAGGATGACTCTGAGGGATGAAGAACAGATACTGTTCCCAGGAAAGTCAGTTTTTATTGATTCCTAGGGCAGAACCTCCTTCTGGACACAGCTCAGCCATGGGTCAGCTGTTTGGGATGAAGCCTGTACTCAGAGGAATTTGTCAAGATAAAAGGAACTGTTGTTTTTGTTTTTTTTCAAATAAAGGGGTGAAACATGCAAAATGGGTAGAAGCAAAACAACACCAACTGTTAGAGGCAAGAGGAGTGTTCCTAGGGAGCAGGCAGGCTCTGCCCAGCTCCACGGTGCTGCCACAGCCACTGGAACCAACTGGGTGAGGGTCTCAGGTGTCTGTTACAGCTGGGGACAGGCAGACACACCCAAGCCTGACAGATCCAGATGCAGATTTAATTCCTTTAATTGCTGCTGATTGAGATGGCCTTGCCCACAGAGCTGTGAGTGCACCAACTGCTCCAAGCCTGCACCAGGAGGAACTGACCTGCACGATTCCCTGTTCCAGCAAAAGGGGCACAAGACAGCCCCTGAGTGATGGACATCATGCACCTGCAGCAGGTGACAGAGGCCAAAACTTCTCTGCCACATCTTACTACCCCCTCCTCCAGGACACAAAACTGGAGAAAACCAGGCATGCTTGTAACACACCACACTGGAACAGTTAGTCATCACTGGAGCACAATGCAAGTATCCTACCCAAAATGAACGTGGTGAGCATGGAGTTTTCATTCTAGAACAGACAAAACACAACATTGCTTCAAGCAACAGAAGGTGAAGTCCTCAGGGTGGTTCCACAAGCCAAGGGGAAACCTCTGGAACCCCAGCAGGGAGCCAGTAGAACAGCCAGGGCACCTCTGGCCTGGGCTTACCTGAGTTACTCCGGTCATCGACGTATCTGAGGTCATCAGCTGCATCAGGAGACTGCAAGAGAACAGCAGAGGTGATCATTCACACCTGTAACACCTGTGCCCAGCAATTCCCCACCTCCGCCCTCCTACACCCTGCAGAGAACCTGCTGCCCTCACAGGCACTGGCACTGCCACAGGGGACAGAGAGACTCCAGCAGGAATCCCTCACGCCTGAGCCACTGCCTGGCCTGTGTGCAGGAAGGAGAGGAAGTAACACAAAGGCAGTGTAAAGAGTGAATGAAAAGGCTTTGAGCTGAAAGAGGGGAGATTTATGTTGGATATGAGAGAGAAATCTTTCCCTGAGTGGTGGGGCCCTGGCACAGGTGCCCAGAGCAGCTGTGGCTGCCCCTGGACCCCTGGCAGTGTCCAAGGCCAGGCTGGAGGGGGTTTGGAGCACCCTGGGATAGTGGAAGGTGTCCCTGCCCATGGCAGGGGGTGGAATGAGGGGAGCTTTAAGGTCCCTTCCAACACAAACCATCCCAGGGTTCTATGAACTATTGCACTGCTGAGAGAGGCCCACAGACACTGCCTGAGGATTGGGAGGTGCAGCCTCCTTTGGAGGCACCTCCTCAGCTATATGAAGAGCCAGTGCTGCATCAGGGGAATTTTGGGTGCTCTGGAGCTGCCACGGGACTCAAGCAGCTGCTCCCCCAACCTGCTTGGAACAGAACTGGAGAGGGGCACATCCCAAAGCAAGGCACTCCAAGAAAACGATCCATGACTACCAGGAGCAGAGCAATGCCACAAGGGACAGGTGCCAGTGAAGAACAGACACCAAAGGAAGTAAAACTGCCTGAGAATCCTCAAACTGCAGGTCTGCCACAGCCAGCCTGTCTTTGGAATGGCACATCTTGGGCTGTGTCCCCACAGGGAGGTGAAGCCAAATGCAGCAGTGCTTGCTGGCTCCCCATGCACGGGTATCTGCTTCATGGTCTGTAAATAAAACTAAAAAACTCACCTAAAACCACTCAGACACGGTATCTGCTCGATTCAGCTGTCACAAATGCCATCAGTGACTGACTGACCCAGGCAGTTACAGCTCCCAGCCCTGGAAGATTGGTTCCAGAGCAGAGGCCAGGGGCCAGGATCACCTCCAGAGCTGGCATTCCATGACAGAGCAGTCAAAATAGGCCATTTTGGGAAGGGGAAGCACCTCAGCATGGCATTCACTCTCAGAACCAGGTGTTCACTCCACAGCTCACTGACAGCAGAACTACAATTGAGAACAGGCACCCCAGCTGCTCCTGGGGCAGGACACCAGACACATCCCAGCTGGAAGTTCACATCTGCTCCAATTTGGCATTTGCTAGACATCATTTCTAAACTTTTTCTTCCATTTTACTTCTCGTCTTTCATTTAAAAATATTTCAGGAGCCATTCTGGTGAAGATGCAGATGTTTTATATCTGCAAAGCTTTTGTCTTTCATTTTAAACCCATCTTGACCAACTCTTTCCTAATTCCACCTGGCTGGAGCCTCCGATGAGCCCTCAGTTTTCAGCAAGGCTGGTGTCACTGCCCCGACACAGGCAAGGCCTCTGCAGAGGGGCTCCCCAAATCCCTCAGCCTCAGCTCCTCCACCAAAGCAAGTCCTGACCTATCTAGAGGTGGCTCAGCATGCAGTTTATACCTGGATTTCGTAAACAGGTTTGGAGGAAGGAATAGCAGCAAATTCCCGGTAGTCAAACTTCTTTTCAGACATTGACTAAAAGGGACAGCAGAAGGGAAGAAACAGAAAAGAGAGAGTGAGGGGAGAGAAACGGATGGAGAAGCAGCAGCAAGCTGAGCAGTCTAAGCAGAGATCACAGCAGAAGCAGAGGGACATCCTCAGGGAGAGGCAGGAGTGCCTGGATAGAGCCTGGAACATGGGGCACCCCTGGGACACTCTTCTGGTGCCAGGCCAGGGGCTTTGAGTCATAGAGCAAACATCACGTGCTCCAGTGAAATGCTCATGCACACCAACTCAGGTAGGAAACCTATTTCTGGGGGGAAATTCATGGTAAGATTTCTAAGAGCTGGAGCAGAGTCAGAATTTCAATCCAGAACTGTGTTATGGTGTGACCTGGCAGGACAAGGTCCTCCATGCAGCTGCTCCCCACCTGCTTTCCCTGCTCTGTCTCACCAATTCTTACAATTCTGTGCAACAATGTCTCACAGCATTTACTCAGGTTAGGAAAAGGAAAATGCTGATTACAGCTGAAGGTCTGTTTTGTGCTGTTGAGGAAACATAGGGCCAAAGTCCCTGAAGTGAAGTGAAAGGCTTTCAGAACCCAGGCAAAGGCCCTCTGAGCATGGTGAAAGGCTTTCTGAACCTGGGGAAAGGCCTGCTGACCATGGTGGAAAACTTTCTGAACAAGGAGGTGAAGAACCACGGAGAGGATGAGATAATAAAACAGGGAACCAGAAATCAGATTCACATGGGAGCTGCAAGAAAGGGGGGTGCCTCCAGCCAGGAGTTTGGCCCAGTTCCATCCACTGACCCCCTCACCATTCCCTGCATCATGCAGCAGGCCTGGCTCCAGTGGGGACCCAAAGCTCCCAGGCACAGCCCAGTAACCAGGGAATCCCAGGGTTTGGGAAAGGTGAAAAAAGCAAGCAGGAGAGTATCATACCAGCCTTCCTGGGGAAGTGACGTTCCTGGGGCTGCAATCTGCAAGAGGTGACAGAGGAGCACAGTTAGTGACAGGCTGCCTGTGTGACATTCACCCTCCCAGCCAGCTCCTCCCTCAGCAGCATCTCAGGGTGGTGACACCACGCTGAGGGCAGACCCTGCCTTCTGCTCTCCCAACAAACACCTCTTTCCTGCTTTTTTCAGAAAACCAGGATGCTGGCTGTGTTTCCACCCTGGCTCCCTGGGCCCTCGCCTCTGCCCCAGGTGCTATCACATCTCCTACAGCTGAGCCCTGCCCCTGTGCTGAGAGATGCCACATGCCCCCAAAGACCTTCCAGCCAGCTTGAAGGAGGGAACTGCTTCCCAGAGCTCTGCTTCTGAGCGGGCTGAGCGCCAGGAGCAGTGCCTGTGTCCCCTGAGGCAGCAGCAGCCCCTCGGTACCTTCCAGCGGCGTGGGGGACGGCGTGGGAGCGGGTGAGGGTGACTCTGCCAGCTGCTCCAGAGTGCTGCGCTTCTTCCCCTCCTTGGACTTGGCAATCACCATCTGGGCTTTCAGAGCATCCTGTTCCAGTGACTTCATCCTGCCTCAGGAATGGGGTGGGGAGAAGAAGCCATCAGTGACCGCCCAGTCGGTGAGGGCACAGGTGCCACCTGTGTGCAGCAGGGCAGTGCCAGAGCCCGTGGGCTGAACACAGGTGGGTGGAACAAAGCCCCTGAGGGTCCCTGAGGCAGGCAGGAGGACAGCTGGGCTGGCTGCCATCCCAAAACACACATGGTCACATGTGTCAAACACACAGAGCTACGGATCGGCACACTAAGAAGCTGCGGGCAGTCCCAGAGTACCACACAACAGGACAGTGACCTGAGCTGGGGACAAAACTGCAAGGATCACACGAGCAGGGTCAGTCCTTGGGGGCTTTACTCTCCTTTGTGCTCAGTGTGTTGCACCTTAACCTTCTTCAGCCATCAGGAGATGATGAAAGGCCAGGCTGGATGGGACCCTGAGCAACCTGGTCTAACGGAAGGTGTCCCTGCCCATGGCAAGGGGGTGGAACCAGATGATCTTTAAGGAACCTTCCAACCCCGCTCTGGGATTCTGTGAAACAGCTGTGAAAAAGTGGGTCCGGCCCTCAGAGGCGTTGGTTCCTTTCTCCCCATCAGGCAGCCCCAGCATCCCCCCCTGTTCTCTGGGCAATGGACACCAGGGACCACTCCCACGTCCTCCTGCCCCAGGAGGCCCCAGCTGGGGGGACAGGAGCATGCAGCTGTGGGGAGGGGGCTGTGCACACCTGGATTGGCCTCCTGACCCCGGGATTCTTGAGGCGTGACTCTGCACGGGGCTAGACATCTGAGCTGGCCTGGCCCCGGGAGCAGGAGCCCGCTGCCGGGACTGGTACAGCTTCCTGGCCAGATCCTGCTCGTACTGTTTAATACTGTCTTCAAGAGCTGAGGATCTGAGGAGGAGGAGCAGGAGGAGGAAGAGGAGAAGGAGGAGGAGGAAGAGGAAGAGATGATGGTGATGAACATTGCAGCAGACAAGAACAGGAAAAGAAAGAAACAGATACAGGAACATACCCTGGTGAGGGGAAACACGGCTCTGACACGGGCAGCCTTGGCTACACTGCCCAACCCTGGCCACTGCTGAGGCAGCAGGAAACCCTGGGGGCAACCTGGGACCGTGCCCAGGAACATCAGTCTCAGAGCCTCCACGTCCAGGGCTGCCTTCCCCACGTGCTGGGAGGGGACCAGGAACAACCTCAGCCCCAGGGAGGCTGTGAGGTGCTCAGAGAGTGTGTGAGTGTGAGTCTGAGTGAGGGATGTGGGCACATGTGGGAGTCTCCCAGCAGACACTGATCCTGTGTTCCAAGCACCCCGGCTGGGAAAATGGGAACAGAATGGCCAAGCACAGGAGACATGGTTTTTGTCCTGGGACAGGTGTAACTGAGGGTGAGTGTGTCCCTAAACCAGTGTGTGTGATGGAGGAAAACTGCCAGAATGCTCGTGGGCCCAGTGGGCACCTGCCCCTCGGTGTGCACCAGAGCCTCCCCCTTCCCACGGGACACGGGCCTGCAGTGCCAGGACAAGGGGAATGGCTTCCTCCTCCCAGAGGGCAAGGTAAGATGAAATATCGAGGAAAACATCTTCCCTGTGAGGGTGGAGAGGCCCTGGCACAGGGGGCCCAGAGCAGCTGTGGGTGCCCCAACCCTGGAAGAGTCCAAGGCCAGGTTGGATGGGGCTTGGAGCCAACCTGGGACAGTGGGAGGTGTCCCTGCCATGGCAGGGGGTGGAACCAGATGAGCTCTAAGGTCCCTTCCTGGGCTGTGCACGCCCAGACACGTGTGTAACGAGGGCCTGTGTGTGCCCACAGAGCAGGAGGGGTGGGAGGGAAGCAGGGGCACCACACATTCTGGCAGAGCACTGACAACAGGGAGCACAAGGAAAGCCCAAGGAGGTGCAGACTGATGGGGGCACGAGTGACAGCACAGAGCAGAGAACTGGAAGGAAGCAGAAGACAGGAGATTAGAAAGGGAGGAACAAACCCAGTGGCACTTGGAGAGAACATGGGTTAGTGGGGCTAAGCCCTGTGCGGGGCACTGCTGAATTTCATCTGCAGCACAGAGACCTCTGGAGACAGGACTTGATCACACCACTGTGCCCATTCCAGGAAGGAGAGACCCTGAGACCACTGGATCCTCCTGGGAGATCTGTGGCAGCAGGGAATAGTCCCTCTTTGTCTTACAAAAAGGAGCACATTGCGGTGACTGACTGATTCCTTCCCAGAGCATGTAAACATTATAAAATAAACAGTAACATTACAGGAGCAAACCATATCATCACATCACCTAAAAGCATCCTCTCCCCTCCCAGCATTTTTCAGATTTATCTGCTGGCAACACCAAGTTCCTGGAAGAGCAGAGTCCCAAGACTGGAGCTGCACACCTGGGACAGCAGCAGTGTCCCTGCATGGACAACAACATTCTGTTTCTCCTTTTGACACCCATCTGAAACAAAGCTTCTATTACAGCATTCGTTGGGTACATTCATGGTTAGGGGTGAATCAGAGCTGACAGAGCTCAGAAAGCCTTCCCTGTCATGTGAGGAACATACCTAGCACAGGGGAGTGAAACCCTTGCAGGTCTCATGGGGAAGGGATGGCAGATTGGGCACTACCCCTCTCCAGGCAGTGATGTGCATTTCCAGGAGAGGCCTGACAGGAGGTCTGAAGACCAAGAATGAGTCTGTGCAGGATGTCTGACACTGTGGTGCTTGGGGCACTGTTTCACACTGACAGCTCTTCCCAAGACACAGATGTGATTCCAGCCCCCCCAAGCACCTGCAGCATAAGGAACTTGGCAGTCTCTCCAACCTCGTGAGGAAGGATACGGCAGAGCCAGGCAGCGCCTAAAGAGGCTCCAAGACAGCTGGAGGGAGACTTTGGACAAAGACCTGGAGTGACAGCACAAGGGAAATGGCTTCCCCCTGCCAGAGGGCAGGGTTAGAGGGGATTTGGGAAGAAATCCTTCCCTGTGAGGGTGGTGTAGCGCTGGCACAGGGTGCACAGAGATGCTGTGTCTGCCCCATCCCTGGATTTGTACAAGGCCAGGTTGGATGGGGCTTGGAGCAGCCTGGTTTAGTGGAAGGTGTCCATGGCAGGGGGTGGGACTGGGTGGTCTTGATGGTCCCACTCACCTGAACCATCCTGGGATTCTGTGAAAACCAATCTCAGAGGAAATCTGCCCAAATCCCCAGAACATCAGTTCAGCTCTCAATGAGGATCCACTTTGCAGTTCTCCATTCTCAGAGCCTCCCTGGGAGCAACAGCCCCTCGATCATCCATGTCAAGCACCAACACTGGAACTGCTCAAAGTGATCCCTCCAGTCTTATCTAAAACCCTGTTCCTCTCCAAGCCTCATCCAAACCCCAAGAGACAGTTCAGAATGTCCTTTGAATGTCTCCTATAGGAATATCAGGAAAAGAACAACTATCAATAGGAGCAGCCTGACTAATTTTTGGAAAGAATTATATGACGCAGTAAACATCTGGACTAGCTTCAAGTCTTAAGTTCTGTGTTAGAAAGTTCTCTTTCTTCCAGAACAATTTCTAGTCACTCTTTCATAGCGAATGTAAAAGCTCATGAGGGTAAGAATGGGAATGGCTTGATCCTGCCAGTGTCTTGGCTGCAGCACCACTTCCAGCCCAGTAACACTGGAAATACAAAATTCCATTTTTTGTTGTGGACAACACATGACTTTGCGGCTCCAGCAACACCATTTCACACGGGTCATGAATCAGGTGGGAACGGTGTGCTGAGGGAAGGAACACACCCACCACAACACACAGCTGTGCTTCTGTTCATCCTGACCTCCCCGTGCCCACAGCTGTGCAGGCACTGGGGGAATCTGGGGGCCCTCCCACCTCCCCTGTGCTGACAGAAGTGGACAGGCTCAGCCACACCACCAGTGCTCTGCACTGCTCGAACAGATCCTACACAACCTCCCTCAACATCTGCCTTTGGAAGGGTCCCTTATCCCTGGTTTTATTCCCTTCAGGTCCCAGACAGGCAGGAGCTCCCCACTCTGTGAACAGTTCCCTTATCCCTGGTTTCACTCCCTTCAGGTCCCAGACAGGCAGGAGCTCCCCACTCTGTGAACAGTTCCCTTATCCCTGGTTTCACTCCCTTCAGGTCCCAGACAGGCAGGAGCTGCCCTGCTCTGGCCCGGCAGGAGCAGTGCAGCTCTGGCTCACCGTGCTGCCCTCCACATGGCCCGTTTCTCTGCCTCCAGGGCCCGGCGCTCTGCTGGAGACAGCTCCTTGTCCTGCCCGCCCAGCAGCTCGGGGCTCTGCATGCGCAGCCGCTCCTGGTGCCGCCGCTCGGCCTTGGCCGTGCGCACGGGCGCGCCGGGCTCCGCCGCGATCGGCGACGGCGACGGGCTCAGCCTGCCGGGAGAGAGGCACTCAGAGGGGCCACCACAGCTCACTCACTGCCTGGGAGGGGCAGCTCTGGTCACCTGCTCAGTGCCACCTCCACGGGCTGCCGTGGGACGGGGGGCACACAGGGCACAGGCAAGTTTCTTGTAGGGAGTTTCTGGCTGGACGGGGCTGGGACTGTTCCTGGAGCAGCCCCCAAAGGACAGGGGGTTGAAACCAGATGGTCTTGAAGATCCCTCCAACCCAACCCAACCCATCCTGGGATTCTGTGGAGCTGGTTCTGATCAGTTTCCCTTCCTCCCTCCAAATCCTTCCTCTGCAGCCCCTGGTTGCTAAAGGAGGAGGAACCATCCAGCCCTGCCCCAGCTGCCCCACTCACCCCGACATGGAGTTCGTTCTCTGCTCAGGCTTGATCCCCTCTTCCAGAGAATTCCTCTGTGAGCTGCTGTTCTCACTGAGCTCCAAGGGCCTGGAAAAAAACACCCTGTGAGCTGCAGCACCACAGGCTGCACACCCAGCCAAGGGTGGGACAGGTCCATCCCGAGAAAGCAACGACTGCTTCAGGGTGAAATCACAGCCCTCCATGACCATGAACCATTGCTGTGAACATTCCTGAGGGGATCTCCTAAATGCCCACATGAACATCAGAGCTCATTTCCTGCAGCTGCAGCCAGCCACTAACACACACAAGAAAGTTTTTCCTCGGTTTTTCTAACTGAGGAAATTTTTATTAGAAAAATTTTATTAGGAAAATCTCACTTTTCCTCAACTTTTCTAACAAAAAATATTTGTTGGGCTTTCTTTTCCTCTGGATCTTACCCTTCAGTCTCGGGAACTTGGACCTCACACCTGGCTTCGTTAGATGTGGCACAAAGGGATTCCAGAGGAGCCCAAGAAAGATTTGCCTTGGAAATATTAGTCATCTGATCCTGATTTTATACCTTCATTAACAGATTAATTTGATTATTGCAGCTCTTCCACAAGATGGGCTATGGAGCTGCTCTGAGGGCTGGAACCTGGCTGGGAGAGCTGGGGTGTTTCAGTTTATACTGAACTTATACTGCTCAAGTTTATTTTAATTCAATCTCAGCTTCTCTTCCAGCAGGAGAAAGATTATTTCAAGAAATACAACTTCAGTCTCTTCCACTGCCTCCCCTGCATTCAAGCATAAATAATAAGCAATTGAAAGTCATCTGATTGATCCAGCCTTTCTGTTCTTCAGCATCCCATGTTTCAGTATGAAAACAGGAGGGGTGAGTGGGACTTCCCAGAGAACCAAGGAGCTGCACATGACTGCTTTCCTCCTTGGAGGGGTCAGGAAAGCCTCAGGGCATCATTATGTGAGAAGTTCCTCAACTGAGGCTGGGCAGAAACAACAGAGAGAAATGAGATTCCACATGCCAGGGTGTGCTCTGCCACTGTGACAGGAAAGTGGTGTGGAGTGGAGAATGTTTGTCCCAAAGACTTCAAAGACAGATAAGGACAGCTTCAGCTTTACTCCAGTGCATTCTTAGTTTATCTGGAGCCTTTGAGAACCCTGTTCTCATTCCTCAGCTCTATGCCCAAAAATTAGAAAAAAACCATCAAGGTAACCTGGAGGCCGAGTCCCAGAGAACTGGGAAACAAAAGCCTAAAAACCCTCAAACCTGTTTTAGCATCACTTTATCATTCAGCTTATCCTGAAGCATCTGTCTCTAAAGATCAACTTCTCTACACACCCTGGAGCACAGCTGAAGGAGCTGTTCCCTGAGAAGAGTGAGCTGAACACTTGGCCTTTTCTGTGCTGAAGAAGGAATCTGGCCCAGCCCTCTCCCCTGAGAGCTCCTGGGATCCCTCTGACAGGTGGGTGGTGCAGGGCTGCCTGTGCTCCTGTCTTACCGAGCTGCTGGAGCCTGGCTGCTCCTCCCATTCAGCCTCTCCACCTTGTACTCGACGCCCTCGATGATGACGCTGGACTGCACGGCCTCA
The DNA here is from genome assembly GCA_017589585.1 of Phylloscopus whistleri. Lineage (NCBI taxonomy): Eukaryota > Metazoa > Chordata > Aves > Passeriformes > Phylloscopidae > Phylloscopus > Phylloscopus whistleri. Next base: position 224,915 of record JADMLD010000376.1, on the reverse strand, counting down.
GGCACCTGCCTCACCTCCTCATCCTCCTCAGCTTCCTCCTCCAGCAGGAGAGCTCGCTGCTGCTGCAGCTTGCGGGCTGCCAAGGGAGACAGGAGCCAGCTTACACCACAAAGCATTCCCTGAACCCCCCAGGACCTCTGGGCAGGTCCTTGTGCTTCTCATCCCTGCACGGGCTGGTTTCAGTCCGTTCCCTCTCCGTGAACATATTTGTTCCTCCACACTTCCACTGATGCTCCAGATGAAACAGACTTTGCATCATTTCCTCCTTCCTTACCCACCAAAACTTCTGTCCCTGGACACTCAATGGGCAGATTTCCAGCAGATTTCCCACTGCTCTCATGCTCAAACTGCCTATTTCAGACAGTCTCTTCTGCCCTTTTCCCAAAGGGAACAGCCCTGGGAGGAGCCAAGGCCTTGGGGTGCTGGTGCTGGGCCCCAGGCATGGCAGTGGCCCTGGGAAACATTCTGCTGGTGAACACACAAGTCATGAGAGGGTCAGGGACAAAAGGAGACAGGAGCAGGGGCTCTCTGGGGAAGGGGTCCTGCAGGCTACCACTTCCCAGGGGTGTTCCTCAGGGCTCAGGCCTGGGGCCAGTTCTGGGCAAGGCTTTTACAGATAATTTTATATGGCTGCAGGAGCTGAATGCAGCAGTAACACTTTGCTGCTGCTGATGCCAAACTGAGAGGTGCTGGTGACTCTCTCAAGGGCCATGAAGCCTTACAGGAGGATCCAGACAGGCTGGAACACTGAGTAACCATTAATGGCATGAAATTTAACCAGAGCAGATGCCAGGTTCCACAACAACTGGGACAGCACAATGTCCAGGTATGACCTGGAGAGAAGTGGCTGGACAGTTCAGTAAAAACACTTTTTTCCACTTCATATTGTTCCTCATCACCTCCTAAACCAACTCTCAATCTGGAGGAAATGACATCAAAAACAAGAGCAGCAATTTACCTGCCAGTGCAAACCTAAAGCAGCACAGTGAGCACTGGCAGGTCTGAGAGCTCTGCCTGCAGGGCTGTGTGAGGGTGCTGCTCACCCAGGCAGCTGGCACAGCCTCACTGTCTGCAGTGGCTTCCAAAATGTCACTGAAGTGTTTGCCAACTGCAGGGATATCAGAACACTCCAAAGGCTGAAGCCCTGCTCTAGAGACAGGCTGTGAGAGCTGAATTGCTCAGCCTGGAGAAGAGAAGGCTGCAGGAAGAACTTACTGCAGCCTTTCAGTACCTGGAGGGTCTCCAAGAGCCCTGGAGAGGGGCTTTGGACAAGGGCCTGGAGTGACAGCACAAGGGGGAATGGCTTTCCACTGCCAGAGGGCAGGGTTGGATGGGATTTGGGAAGGAATCCTCCCCAAGGAGGGTGGTGGCATGGGCTGCCCAGAGCAGCTGTGGCTGCCCCATCCCTGGAAGTGTTCCAGGCCAGGTTGGACGGGGCTTGGAGCCCCTGGTCCAATGCAAGGTGTCCTTGCCCGTGGCAGGGGGTGGGATTGAGAGGGCTTAAAAGTCCCTGCAACCAAAACTATTCTGTGACTCCACGCACAGGACACCCTGAAACTACAGCATTTCCACCAGCCCAGAAAGTATTAGTGGAGCATCCACAGAATTCTTCTATATTCACTTACTCCAGTTATTCCCAGGCCTTACAATAACCACCCATGGGCTTCTGGAAGTGCTGCATTTCCACGGGAGAGGAATCACTTAACAGGACAAACTTCTGTGCACATGTTCCTACGTACCTTCCTCCTCTTTCATTTTCTTCAGGTCATCCTCCCCCACCAAGGACACACGCTTGGGAGGCTTGTCCAGGTGCTGCTGCTTCACCTCAATCTCAAAATACTTCTGCCTCTCACGGAAGGACCTTTGCTCAGGGCTGTGCTGTCCCCCAGGGCTGTGTGCGGCCACCTGCAAGAGCCACACTGCTGCCCACGGGCCACCCAGCCAGAGCTCTGCCCGTGGGTCATCCAGCCAGAGCACTGCCCACCCAGCCACAGCACTGCCCACCCAGCCACACCACTGCCCACCCAGCCACACCACTGCCCACCCAGCCATACCACTGCCATGGGTCACCCAGCCACACCACTGCCTGTGGGCCACGGCACCCTCCCCGTATCACCCCAAGCCTTACTCTGCCAGCTGCCCCAAACTCTCCTCCTCCTCCTCCCCAGCCCTCCCATGCTATGACCCCATCTCCCCACCCACAGCCCCCGTGACTCCCACCTTTCCTCCAGCCCCAGCCCAGAACTCACCTCTGAGGCCATTTTGGTGTTTTCTGAGCTGCTTTGGCCACACGATTCCTAAGAATAGAGAGAAACAAGCATGTTCTAGAAGGAAAGCTTCCAGCCACTCCCCAACCATCCTCCAGCCGTGTGTCCCCAAGGGCAGACAAGCTGACACAGGCTGCTGAAACTCCTGGAATTCGCACAGATTTAACAAGGTTTAGCCATCGTCAGGAATGAGGAATTATGTTAAATGAAGGGTTAAGCAGAACCAGGTGTGACAACTTCTGAAAGGGCAGAAACTGAAAAACATGGGCAACAGGCACAAAACAGGAGCAGGGGTTGGGCTAGAGGTGGAGGGGGTTCACAGGAGCTGGAGGGAGCTCACACACTTTACTTACATCAAAGACAAAAGCACCCAAAATTTACTTTAAAGAAGCAAAGATGCCAGGAGGAGGAACGAAATCTGGGGTGTATAACAGAATACTGGATGAACACAACTACTTGGGGAGGAAACTGATTCACAAAATCTGTCTGTGAACCAGGAATCTGCAGGGGTAAACTGAGAACTGCAAACAAGTTATGGAAAAGAAGAAAGTTTTATAATTAAACAAACTGAAAGGACCCACAAAAAGAGAGCAAGAAGATGAACTCTGGCATTATCCAAACACACTCCAAAAACTAATTCAGAATTCAGAACTTGAGCGGATCTGCCTGAGCAACCTCCTACAACTCTGGAGGCATTTGAACAACGCTCATGGCCCATGGTGGGATTCCTGGGGGCGTCCTGAGCTTGACTCGATGAGCCTTGTGGGTCCCTTCCAACTCAGGATGTTGCAGAATTCTACAATTCTAACATCCAAAGCTGCCCTGTTTAGCATGGGGGATTGAGCCAATGACCTCCAAGGCCTCAGCTGGCCTCGACTGTTCCAGGATTCAGCCAGATGAAGGTGAAAAGGAAGAATCACAGTGAAGATCAAAATCTATTTAAAAATGTCTCAGCACAGGTCCCTTTGCATGAGAACAGCACGGCTGTAATCAGCATCCCAATGTCTGGGGAGAGCAACAACGCTGTGAGATTCCATGAGCTTCCAGGACCTGGTACAGACAGGACTCTGCCAAGATGACCATCGACCTACTCCAACTTCCACAGGACTTCACCACGCCCCTCCTCTACAGCAGCTTTCTTTGGAGGGAACAGATCAGCACCTCCTTCCTTCTCAGCCCTGGCCTGCTCACAGCTGTGCTGCTGCCACCCCAGCAGCTGGAGTTACCTGTGTCCCGAGCAGAGGGTGGGACAGGGGCACTGCTGCGAAGGTCTTGTAGGCCTGCTTGACATTGATGGGGACCTCGTCAGGGGAGGGTGGCGACGGTGGCGATGGCTTTTGCTACAGGGACAGACAGGAGGTAAAGGTGAGCACAGCTGGGGGAAACACAGCCCAACTCTTGGCCCGCAGAGCCTGACGAGTGGGGCACGGAGAGGAGCACGTTAGGGAACATGTAAGGAATGTGTAAGGCTTGGGAAGGCTGCTCCTGAGCCTTGGGCACGAACACAAGGAGCAGAGCACTGCACACACACTGTACACAGGGTCAGAGGGTCACAGCCCTGTTCTGTTTCCTGGATGGTGAAGAAATGGTACTTTTGGTGGCACAGATCTTCACTGACCTGATGGGAATGTTGTGACAGATCCTCTGGCCGAGGGCACATTGCTGTCCCAGTCCTCGAGGATTTCCACCCAATTCAACCAGCCCACGTGAATCAGGGTTTTTGGGCTAGAACAGGGCAGCTACACATTGACTCTGACTTCTATTTCGGGCTGAACAAGATTCCCTCTAGTGGAAGGTGTCCCTGTCTTTAAGGTCCCTCCCAACCCAAACCACCCTGAGATTCCATAGTCTGATCCAGGGATCCGTGATGTGGAGGAGAGCTGCCTTTGATCTCAAATTTTCCCTCTGCAGAATTACACTTACTGGGAAACATCTGACAAGGTCTGAGGGGACCCTCCTACTGCTTGTCACTGTCTTTGCTGATCCCTTCCTCACCCACCCTCCCTGTGACCCAACCCTGCCACCTTTGGGGGAAAGCAGCACTGGGGTGACTGCTCAAAGCATCACAGATATGGAAGGGCTGGGGGCAATGACACCACAACCTTCCTGCTGCTGGAAAGTAAATCCCCTTTAGCTGCTCATCCCTCCAACCCTCCAGTTGCACTAATCCACTTCCAGGCCTTCTGGTTTTTCTTAGTCCTGGACTAGGGCTAAATAATGCTGTTGGATGATGCTCCTGCATGGGCTAAAGGACAGCGCAGTGAGATCAGAAGAGACTGTGAATCTTCTTCAGTTCCATGGATTCTGTACAGCTGGTCTCTGTTTTGGTACCACAGTGTACAAGCTCCAACAGGGAGAGAAGGGCTGGATTCATGGAATCTCACCCAGGATGGTTTGTGTGGGAAGGGACTGAAAGCCCATCCAGTCCCTCCCCCCTGTCACGGGCAGGGACACCTTCCACTCTTCCTTCCTCTTTTATATTGAAGGGACACAGGTCCTTCATGACAAAGACCAAAACACCTGAACTTCTCTCTCCCACCAACAAACAGCCCCAGGAATATGAACCTTTCAAAACCAATCATTTTGCAAACCATAAAAACCATCAGCAGGATGGTATTAGCTTCTGCCCCAAGGTGCCAGACATGAACCAAGGTTCTGTGAGATTCATATCTCCACAGAACTCAACACCTCACAAATATGACTCTAAACCTGTATCTGCTCGGAGGATTTTGGTCACAAATCTTCAGCAGTGCTGACTCCTGAGACAGGAGACATGGGGCAGCTGGGGAGGCCCAGAGAAATAAGAGGGATGCTCTAACCTGGCCCTGCCTGTGAGGAGTGTGGGTCCCTTCTCAGGGAGCCCAGACACCCCCAGCCTCGGCTCAGGCACGTGGGCATCAAACCCAGAGCCACCTCTGGGAGGGTGTCCTGCCCCCCAGGACGTGGCACTGCAGCCACCCAGGACAGACAGAGGGCTTTAGGAAGGAAACCCCAGGCCACTTACAGAGCTGTGGATCCTGAAGCATGGCCCAGGCTGCTGGAAGGGGTTGGGGCTGTCCCCCTCCTCCGGCCTGTGCGGCGCGGCGCTCGGTCGCAGGCGGGAGAGAGGCTGAATGACGCCAGGCTTGGTCTGCTGGTGCCAGTGCCCCAGGACAGGGTGGGGAAAGGCAGAGGAGGAGAAGGGGGAGGGAGGAAGAGAGAAGAGAAACGAGCAGTTAGGGCAGTGAGGTGTCTGCCATGCAGGTGAATAAACAAATCCATGCACCCCCAATTCTTTCCTCAGCTGTGCTGCCCGCTCCAGCTGCAAGGCTGGCAGGGAGAGCTCTTGGGGCCAACACCAAGAGATTCAGCCAAGGAAGAGTTACACAGCACCAGTGAATTACAGAGAAAGCCAGGACAAAAGGCAGCACCTGGCATACCAGCAGCAACTACAGGGGTTTGCAGGGTATGGTAAGTGTGACGAAGCTTGGAAAGTGTGAGCACCAGGGATGGAAGTAGGGAAACATCAGCCAGGAATGAGAACTGGCAGAAACTGTGGATGGAAGTGAACCAGATCAGGTCAGAGCTCTAAAGAGAAATGCAGTTACTGGAGCAGAGGCAAGAGTCTAAAACTTCTAGATGTCACCACCACTGCTGGATGTTGTGTGAAAGTGAACAAAGCACCTACAACTAGAGAGATGTGGCAGCAGGAACTGGGTAAGCCAGCAAAACCTGCAGGAGGGGAAGCTGCGAGGGGAAATAGGAATAAAAGCTGCAAAAACAGTTATGCTGGGTTTTCAGATGGACCATATTTAAGACCTGATGCATTTGTACAAACTTGAGGCATAGTGGAGGACTGGAGGAGACAGAACAGGAGCCAACAGGAGGAAGAAATAAGTTCCATGTGCTGGGGGATGCACAGGGACACCACAGTCAGGTCTCATGGCAGCTGTACTCACTGATTTACTGTCATCCTGCGACGTGATGAAGTTAATGGAAGCCTACAAACAGAAATGCAGGGGTAAATCTGGAGGCCATCCTGAAAACCTTTAGCTTATCCCTCCCCCACTGCCCACCCTGTGGGGCAGCTCCAGGTCTCACAGAACCCCTGCCCCCCAATACCTGTTTCTTCAAGTGAGGACAGGCCAGAGCCCACCTCCATCAGCCTCTCCCAGCACCTGTGCTGTGTGAGGAGCTCTCTGCACATCTCTAAACTCTGACCCCAAATACGGGACAGTCCTGGCCCCTGGGCACAGCCCCTGCTCCTGGCCCACGGGCACAGTCCCTGGGCACATCCCCACCCATGGTCACAGTCCCTGGGCACAGCCCCTGCTCCTGGCCCACGGGCACAGTCCCTGGGCACATCCCCACCCATGGTCACAGTCCCTGGGCACAGCCCCTGCTCCTGGCCCACGGGCACAGTCCCTGGGCACATCCCCACCCATGATCACAGTCCCTGGGCACATCTCCAGGTCCTGGCCCACGGTCACAGTCCCTGGGCACATCCCCACCCTCCACAGCTGCCCCCCAGCCCCAGCAAAGCCATCCCCCCGCAGCTCCTCCCCAAAGCACGGCAGGTGCCATCACAGCAGCAGCTCGCAGGGAGCAGCAGCCCCTGGGTGCCATCACAGCAGCAGCTCGCAGGGAGCAGCAGCCCCTCGTGCCTCGGCTGCCACCTGGGTGCTGCTGCCCCAGGGAGCCCCCGGGGAGCCCAAGGCCCGGGGAGGCGGGGCGGCGGCGGGGCAGCGGGAGCAGCCGGGCAGAGCGCACACCGCACACCCAGAGCACTTACAAAGCGCGTCTCCCTGCCGGCCAGGTGAGCGGGCCGGGGGGCTGCGGGCACCTGCAGGGGCATCGGCACGGAGAGAACGGGAGAGAAAACGGAGAGACTGGGTTTGCCACAGGAGAGGAGCAGAGACTGCAGCAGCCGGAGCTGGGGGGGCCCCAGCACGGGGGAAGCCGCTCTGCCCTGCCTGGCACACGCAGATCCACCACAAACACCTCCTGCCTTCCCCCACCCCCTGGCAGGACTCGAGGCCAGGCACGACCATCACAATGCCAACTCAGGACAAAGGATTCCATTTCCCTCAAGGAATTCTCTGAAGTAAGCTATTGAATTCTGGCTGGACTACAAGATGTTGGAACCAAGGAATTAGCACTAAAATAGATGGAGCCAGAGAATAAGAGAGAAAATTCTTTGGAACTTCTGGAGCAACAATCTGAAGGCCAAGACTCCTGAATCCCCAGAAAAGGAGAGATCTGGGACTGTTCAGCCTGGTGAAAAGAAGGCTGCAGGGAGACCTCAGAGCCCCTTCCACTGCCTTAAAGGGCTCCCAAGAGAGCTGGAGAGGGACAGGAAAAGGGGATTGGCTTCCTACTGCCAGAGGCAGGATTAGATGAGATTTTGGGAAGAAATTTTTTCCTTCAAGGGCGCTGAGGCCCTGGCACAGGTTGCCCAGAGAAGCTATGGCTGCCCCATCCCTAGAAGCTCCAAGGCCTGTTTGGACAGGCTCTGAGCAATCTGGAAGTGGAAGGTGTCCCTGCCCATGACAGGGGGCTGGAATGAAATTGTCTTGAAGGTCCCTTCCCACCCAAACCATCCTAGGATTCTGTGAAAACCCATCTCAAAGAAAACTGGCACTTGTGGTAAAAGGAAAACTTACAAATAACGCAGCTGCTGTCAGAAATGTAAACAGGGAAACACAGCTGGAACAGTTTCACAGTTTCACAGTTTCACAGCTGAAATAGTTTAGCTATCATCGTCTAACCTTGCTGCACTCCTGATGAACACTCAATTCTAAATGACCCAAGAACGGAGGGAGATGTGGGACAGGCTGAGAAAGACCAGAGATGGACTGAAGTGCTGCTCCTAGAGCTTCCTGCACGGTCCTGACCCTTCTCCTAAGCCTGTCTCAGCAGCCACATCACCCCAAGGGGACTCTGTTCACCTCAAGAGCTCCTGTCCAGCTCCAAGGACTGAAATGGTTCACTGAAGACCAGGGAAGTGCCAGAGCTGCTGGGGAGAGCAGCTGGAGAACAGCTGGACTCCAAAAGGAATACAACAGACCCAAAATGACTAAAGACAAAGAACAAAGTACAACTGGCAATTCATTCCAGCCCCCAGTATAAAATCCAGTAATAGGCAATGACTGTAAAGGGAAAATTTAAAAATCTATTTAAGTTCATTTAACTTCAAAAGGCTCAGCTGAGCTGTGATACCTCCTGCCCTGGGATGGACAGGGGGATCAAAGACTCAGATATTGAAAAGGAAAGTTCAGAGATAAATTAGGAATACGAATGTCAAGGGGTAAGAGGTAATGTTTATAAAGAAAAAAATCATCAAGCAGTTACAAGAAACAAATCATCAGAAGTTACAAGAAACAAAGCTACTTCCCACCCTAGAGGGAAAGCCTCTAGCAAGGAGCTGTAGCAAATCGCTCCCTGAGGGCAGGGTCACCCAGAACTGGCTGCAGCAGGATCCCTCCACATCCTGCCTGCAGCTCACATGGGTCACCTCCAGTCTCACACAGAGAACCAGGGATCCTCTGCAAGCCTGGGCAGCCTTGGTTTACAGACCCAAGATCCTTTTCCAAACCCTGACTCTTCCTTTCTTACCACATACCAGTTGCCAGAATTAAAGAATCTCTGTACAAGGCACTGGTCCAAAAAGAACATTCCCAAAAACTCACAACTACACATTGTAGCCCCTCCTCATCATCCTGCAATTAAGCTCACCCTCAGAGCTCATTTACGACCAGCTAATTACCCTTCTGGCTCTCTGAGTCATTTTGAAGGAGGGAGTTGTTCTCTTGCTCTCTGGTTGCCTGCTGTGATGGATCCCCTCCACCCTGACAGTGCCACTCAAGGATGCAAATTGCCCTCAGCTCCCTCTGTCCTTGTCCCTGGAAGTGCCTCTCTGCCTTTCCCATCTCACCTGTCCTGGGGACAGTCTCACCTGTGGATTACTGGGAGAATAGGGGGATTCACGCCTGGAATTTCCTGTCCCAGACTCGCCCACAGGAGCCTGAAAGAGAGAAGACAAAGCTCAAGACAAAGCTCGAGTGTTACTCTACAGCAGGAGGGGTCTGTACAGCTCAGGGGGCATGGGACACCCTGGACATCCAGGGAGCAGGGTTAGCAGGGCCCAGCAGCAGCTGGCACATGCCAAAAAGCCCAGAAACAGCGAGGGGATGACGTTAAACATCGGAACCACATCCCGGTGCCCTGCGAGGCCAGCTGGATCAGGTTACAGCCTCTGCCTCACAGCACATCCCAGCAATCCCCTTCCCTGACTCCCCACAGCACTCACAGGCAGGATCACGGTCCAGGCAAACCTCCTTCTCTACAGACACTGAGCAAAAAGAGACATTCTCCTGGAGGGAGACAGGGCTCTCCTGGCTGCCAGAGGAACCCCTGGCACTGGGGCTCAGCTGAGCCCTCCCCAGCAGCTGAACAGAGAGCAGCGTCCCAGGAACCAGCTGCACTCCACCGGCAGCAGGAGGAGCACGTTTCACAAGTACTTCCAATGCCTTGAGGTAGAGGCAGGACATTTGGGATTTAGGGAACTGGATACTAATACCACAGCCATGCACACGGTCAGTTGAACCAAGCCAGTACTTGGACACAGCAAGCCTGAAGTGAGCTGCAGTTCATACTGGAGCACAGATTCCAGACAGCTTGCTCAAAGCTCACCTGGCTACACAACTGTGAAATTCCTAGCAAGGAACTAAAACACCTCCAAGATCACTGCAGCTGAGGATTGAGTTTGTTGATTGGTTGGTTGATCCGCTGTGTACGGGGCTGTTTATGTGGGGTTGTTTTGATTTTCAGACCTCCCAAAGGGCTTAAAAAGGAAGAAGGGGACAGCAACGTGGTGCTCATCTGGAGCATAGTATCTTTGGGTCTAGTCCCTGCTCCAGCACAGGTTCCCTGTGCAACAGCAGGAATGTCAAACACAGATTTCCCAGAGCAGAAAGCAAAGCTCTCCCTTGAAATTCCAAAGTCTTAATCTACCAAGGAGTGTCACTTGGAGAACAGCTCCTGGGCTGCTCCTGATGGTCTACTGTGCTTTCCAGATGTCTAAGAAGGGCTGTGCTCAGGCCCAGGAACAGAAGTGGCACCAGCTCTGATCTCTGACCAGTCCTGCCAGTTCCCACTGCCCACCGAGCGGGCAGGGACGCCGCTGCTCCCAGCCAGACCCGGAGGGACAGCAGGGCAGTGACAGATGCCACCCTGTCCCCTCAGCAGTGCAGGCACCCCCAGGGAGTGTTAGTGGCTGGAGGAGGACGCGGTGACTGCCGGGGGCACGCGGGGTGGAGGGAACCGGCCCACGGGCGCCGTGCTGCCCGGCACCGGGGTTTAGTGGCGTGCAGTGGCCCGGGCCGTGTCAGTGCATGCCACACGCCACACGCTGCTTGCCTTGCAGTACAGGCTGGTCTTCAGCACGCCCCCCCTGCCATAGCCCAGGGGAGGCCCCCCCAGGCCAGCCTTGCCCCTGCGGTTGGCCACCACAAAGGGGTTCTCACTGAAGGGGATGGGCTGCGAGTCGATCAAACACTCTGGCGCCTCTGGCAGCTGCTCCTGGGACAAGGGACACCCCTCGGGGTCCTGCTTGTCTCCCCGGGGCTGCTCTGCCCCGCTGGTGCGCTGCTGGGGAGGCACAGGGTGCCGAGGGGGCCCGGTCGCGCCTGCCGCCGGGTCCGGGGATGCCTCCTGGCTGTCCCAAGCCGCAGGAGGGGACAGCACCGCGCAGTCACCCTCCATGCTGGAGCTGGGCTTAGTGCACTCAACAGGCTGAGAGGAAACACAAGGATCAGAGAGAAATAAGGAGAACAGAGTAAAGAAGAGGAGGGAGAAAATACAGAGCAGCTGCCGAAAGACGGGGAGAATTCCAGTGCTAGTGCCCGCACAGCATCCCGACCCTCTCTCCTGCTCTGCCACCGATCTGTGACCCCCAGTGTCAGTCCCAGGAGAGGACCTTGCTGTGCACACACACCCGGGGAGCTGGTGCTCCCTGCACTCCTCCAACTCACACACGTTCCTGCAGCTGCTCCCCAGCCAAACCCTGCACAAGCACACGCTCCCCGCCGCTCACCTCGGCACACGCAATCACAGAACAGCTGGGGTTGGAAGGCACCTCTGGAGAGCCTCCAGTTCCACCCCCACTTCACTGAGCCCCACCACCTACGACCCAGCCTCTGCTGTCACCCCAATGCTGCCACAGAGTCACACAACACCCACCCACCCACCCCTGTGCACTTCTACCACACCTGCACAGGTGAACCTGCTTAAACTGCCCCACTGCACCACAACACACCCAAACACCAGAGCTCAGTGCAGCAGACAGAGCAGACCCTTTGGGGGGCTCTTGCTGGCAGGACTGAGGCAGTCCCAGCTCTGCTCAGGCTCAACACACACAGCCCCAATGAAGCCCTGACCCTTCCTCTTAATGCCACAGAATAGAGTTTGTTACCCCAGCCAGAGCCTTCCTCAGGGGAGCAGGGACAGTCAGAGAGCAAAGACCAAAGCCTCCATCCAAGTGGCTCCAGGGATAGAAAGACCTCTCCCGCTCAGAGCAAATTCTTCAGCTCCTGGGTCATGGCAGTGGTCACCAAAATAGCTCTCAGGGGTGGGCTGATGACTACAATGGCAGCTGGGAGGCTCAGGAATTTCGGAGGCCCTCCCCTAACCCCCAACCCAACCTCTGTGGTTGGCAGAGCCCTGGCTCATATCATGTTTCCTCACCAGTGAAGCCTGTGCTACCCTGAGAAATTCTGCTGCTGTGTCTGTGTGATTTCTCAGTGTAAAAACCCCACTTTTAACCCCTTTCCCCCAGAGTGCCACAGTGCCTGACAGTCCATGGGGAGCCTCAGTCCCTGTTCTGTTCTTGGACCCGACTGGAACTGGACTGAATCTGTGTCTCACTGTAAGCTCCAGCTCCTGCTGTAAATGTCCTGGTGAGGGATTCCTCACTCCCCAGCCTCACCGGGGCTATTCCTGTCAGACAAGCCACAATTTCTATTTTGGGTAAGCAAAAATTTGGGCAATGCAGCGAGCTTTCCCAGCTCGCAGACAGAACAGACATGTGCTACCCTGCATCCTCCCTGGCACTGAAAGAAATCCAATCTTAAATCCAATGAACAGGCAAAAAATGAAGAATCAATGGCAAGAAACTGAAGAGAAATAGATTCAGAACAGAGAGTACAGGTTGCTAATTAACTAACCATGAAGACCTTGCATTGAGACATGTCAAGTCTTCTCCATTTCTCATAGTCCAGAAAGCAACACTAGACTTTGATCGTTTTGCTGTGATCAGTCCCTCACAGGTCTGGCTTTCATTTCTGTTCAATGCAGAAGACAGAGACTGTAGCAGCTCTTTGACTTCTGTAAGGGAAATGTCAGAGAGTCACAGAGCCCAGCATGGTTTGGGTGGGAAGGGACCTGAAAGCTCATATTGTTCCACCCCCTTGCTGTGGGCAGGGACACCTTCCACTGCACCAGGTTACTCCAAGTCCCATCCGACCTGGCCTTGGACACTTCCAGGGATGGGGCAGCCACAGCTTCTATCCAGAGGCTGCAGTGCACTGGGTGCATGGCCAAAGAGCATCCCCCAAGCAAGCATTCCCACGCTGCTTCCAATGGGAATTTTCGGCTTCAGTGCACAAACAGAATGGGCACCTGATCAGCCTTTGTTAGTCCTGCTCACAAAGGGACCCAGATGCAGCAACACAGATCAATCCAAGACAGAAAACCACCTGCTCCCTTCTCTGGTGGCTATTCCTGGGGAATCCTCATGACCAGTTCCACCCACAGTTACAGTGGTCAGTGCAGAGATCTACACCTCCTGTTCCACAGTGGACAGATGGACCTGCACCTCCTCCTGCACCACAGCAAGAGCAGTTCCCTACAGATCCTCGTGTCACAGGTGGGGACAGGAACAGCTCCCTGCAGCCCCCTCACAGGGAACTGCAGCAGCGAAAGACACCCAGTCACTGTTCAGAGGAGAACGTCTGTGGTGAAAACTGGCCTGGAGACAGGAAGAGAGAGAAAACCACGATGGGAACAGGGCAAGAGCACCAGTCATTTGGATGAGGTTGTCCAGAGATAGACAATCTGTCACTGCTCCTCCACTGAGACTGACTGGGCTGGACTGACCCTTCCAGCGGTCACCCAACAGGCCAGGGCAGCTCCTGAAGGACCACCAGAACCTGTCCCCACGACCCAGGCAGATGTACTTTTCAAACCAGAGCAAAGCCAGGGCTGGTGACAGCTGGACAAGCAGAGGCACCCCGGACCCTTCCCTGAAGTGGGACATTTATAGCAGCCGCCCATCACCGTGCCCGGCCCCGCATTCCCGTGCCTGGCGTTCCCAGGCTGACACTGCCTGCAAGGCACAGCCCCAAATGCTGCTCTGCTCTGCTCTGCACCACGCTCGAGCTGCCCTGCACCGAGGCAGCTGCTGCCTGGGGCTGACTCTCCCCCTCTTCCAGCTCCTGAGTTACACGCAGAGATGCTAAAAATAATTTTTTCCTGATACTGCTTCGTTGTGTGAACAGCAAGAGGGAAAAACCAAAAGCTGGGAAGTGTGGGAACAAAAGGAGGCCGAGCTGGAGCCAAAGCAGAGCTGTTACTGGAGTAAGGTCTGGAGTAAAGAGGAAAGAGAACAGGAGAGGAGACCTGTCTGCATGGAATGAGATGGAGACAGGAAAGGTAAAAGAGATGATCCTGAAACACCGGAATGGAAATGCAGAATGGGATGATGACAGCAAAGGGAGATTTTGCTGCAACAGGAGGAAAGGAAGAAGACTGAGGATGTATGAAGGAGCAGGCAGAAACCCAGCAGAACGGGTGTGATGCAGGAAAGATGAAAGAAAGAAAAGATTGAGAGATTTTAAACAACACAGGAGAGAGGTAAGTTTGTAATCTGTGAAGTTTGTGAAATCTGGAATTTCTCTTGGCCTCTGCATATGAGGGACTGCCAGGCAAGGCACAGGACAGGAATGTCCATGGCAGGAGTCATGATACACAACAGGACACAGGAGCCACAGGGCTCAGTCGTGACACACAACCATAGCCACTCCACTTCTGCAGGCCTGGGGGAATCTTGGCTTTAACAGAATAAATCAGGGTAGTTTGGGTTGAAAAGGACCCTGAAGACAGCCAGTCCCACCCCCTGCCATGGTCAGGGACACTTCCACTAAAGCACCAGTGGTAGACACTTCCACTAGACAGACGGCTCCAAGCACGGTCCAACCTGGCCTTAAACTTCTTCTGTTTTTAATACTTTCAGTTTCAGCACCCTCATCCCTCCTGCCTCCTAAACCATCCCACAATGGATTTATGACTGAGCTTTGCACACAACTGTCATCACTGTGTCAGGAAGACTTTCTCTCCCTCCTTGGCAGCTTCCTGGAGCCCCTTCCTTCCACAACAAATGCCTGCACTCTCCCACTCACATCCCCTTCTCTCCCACCACGATGTTCTTTCTGCCTTGTTCCCAACTCTGCTTTTTGCAACTTCTCAAACTCTGCCACTTCCCAAAAGGCAAAGCTGCCTGGCTCTTGCTCTCCTCATTTTCTTATTCCCATCTTTCTTTCACAGCTACCTCCTGGTTCAGTGCCTGAGTCCCCCCCAGTTCTGCTTCCCAGTTTTCCTTTGCAGAGGATGCTGTCACCTCTCACACCACGGCACAGGTGGAGGGCAGGCCATGGAAGGACCACGGCCTTCCCTGCTGGGAATCACACCCCACAGCCCCTCGCTGCCTGCCCTGCAGGGACCCCCACCTGCACAGCCCCCCAGGACCCTCAGCCCCCACTCACAGCACGGTTGCCTCTCTGCAGGCCACTGCTGGGCAGCGCTGCCAGCGTCCGGTAGTCCAGGCGCAGGGGCTCACTGGGGACGTTCTGGAGAGGGGTAAAAACACCAGGAACAGGTCAGGCACAAAGTCAACTAATCAATGAGAAAGAGCAATGAAAAGGAAACCACCCCAGTAATAACCAAGGCCTTATCTCCAAACTCTGATCAGTTCCCACTGCCTGGAGAAAGAGCTGGAATTGCTCGAAACACAACCATGTGAACTTGTGGCAGGAGCCAGGATTGAGAAACCCCACAGAGAAGCTGTCACCGTGGACCCCTGGCCACCCACCACTGCTCAGATCCCTCCACCATCCTTTCCCCATGTCCACCTCCTTATGGAGGAGAGGACATGCCACACCTACCCGTTTGCTCCAACAGCACCCGGAATGACTGGAACTGGACACAGGAAAGAATGCAACTCTGCAATTCTTCTACAGTTTCTTTTTCCAAACTTAATTCAGACTCACTGTACAACTTCATTCAGTTTTGCTTCCCATGTATTGCCTTTCTAACTCTTAACAGAAGCCAAGGTTTCTAACCCAGCCCCTGTTTTCCTCAATCCCTTACACATTCCTTCGGTTCTGATCTCTTATCTCCAAAGCCACATCCTTTCAGAGGAGGGAGTGGAGAATACATGCTTTGGGGAAAAAAACCTCTTTTTGAGGAGTTCTCCTCCAGCCTTCCAGTCTAGCTGTAGCCCTTTTCTGAGCCTCTCCAGCCCCTCCCCTGTGCTGCTCACCTCCGCCTCCTCCTCAAGCTGCTGCGTGGCTGCCTCCCGCTCCCTACGCATCCGCTCCTTCCACGGGACAGACAGAGCCAGGACAGAGAGACAAGAGAGAGGCAGAGAGGTCACACATGCTGGGCAGGAACTGCTGAGGGGACACAGGGGCAGTGCCAGCACCAGGAGAGGGGGAGCAGAAACCCAGCATGAACACTGGGACTGGGGAAGGAGGAGCTGGAATTCAGCACTTGCACTGTTACTGCCAGCAGAAGGGACAGGGACAGAACAAGATCATTGGGGTCACAGGTGAGAGGGGAGAGCAGGTGTCCCCAAGACCCTCAGCAGGGACAATCCTGGGGAAAGTAAGGAGAGCTGCAGTGCCCCAAGCAGAAGCTACACCAAGGGAGAGGAGGAGCTTGCTCACTGCTGGAGGAGACACCTTGATGGAGCACAGACAGGACAGGCTGGAAGGGAATGGAAAAACGAATCTACAGAGCACAGGCCCTGCTGGCTTACAGCATCACATACAGAATGATGCAAATACACACAAAGGGACAGAAAGGTCTTGGCACAAGGTCAGCTCAGCACCAGCTGTCAGCCTGGGGCCACTCAGCACTGCAGGGGCATTAGGGAGTGACCAGTGACTAATCCCAAAAGCCCCAGCCATGGCCTTGATTCCAGGCTGCAAGAGGAAGGGAACAGTGCAGGACTTGTCCTCAGGATTGATTTCTGGGCACTGATATTTCTGTGACTTGTCACCTGGCACCTCTGGGCAAGAGCCAGGCCTGGGGACAGCACAGCAGCATCCCTGCCTTGTCTGGAACCCTCTCAGCTGCTCTTCCCAAGCAGGAACCAGATGGTCCAGAAGTCCTGACACTGGGAGGATGGGAGGTGGAAGGCAGCTGAGAGGAACTCAACCGAAATTTCTGCTGAGCACCTGGGCCCTGTTCTTTAACAGGTGCCATGCATTACAGATTCCCACTGCCCCACATCACCCCTTGACCTCCAAGCAAGGATATGCAGCATGAGAAGTCACTAATGCTCTGGAGCATCACAGCTCCCAAAATGACATTGAGGGATATTTAAGGTAAAGTTTATTCTGAATCTGGTTATGCTCGTTTTGGCCAAGAGTTCTCTGTAGGGTGAGGGTTGCAGGTGACACGAATCTGGTGCCTGACTCTTCTCTGAGGTCACATTCTGAGGAGCGAGAGCAGCACCAGTCAGCCCAGACAGAGCTGTGCCATGCTCCAAATCCATCTCTGACAACAGCTGGGGAGGATCTGCTCTAAGACTGGAAAAGTAACTACAGGAACAGAGCCAGGAGAGAGCACCAGGAGTCAGTCCACAGAGACTCAGAGTTACTGACACTGCTACTAGAAACTGAACTATCAGAGAACTGGAGGCAAAGGTGTCAGCAGTGAATGGGTCTGAAAACTTCTACCATGAGCAGAGCAAGGGCCTAATTCCTCCCAGTTATTCAGTTCACAGCTTGCTGTGGGCTGGAGACATGTTCGGTCTCTCTTGCTCTTGTGCAAGAATGAACACGAAACATTGAAGAGTAAGAAAAACAGTCCAAAAAATGGTGACAGAAATCACCAGGGATCTGGCACTGGGACAGGAACTTTCCTCAGTATTCCAATGGCCATGACAGAGAGTTGACTCCATCACTGGGAAAAATTTAATCATCAGAACCAGTTTTAGAGACATAATCCCAGATTCAAGGCTTAAAAGGCCCAGCAGAATATCATGTGTTTGCTCACGGGCCTCAGGATCCCAGGAGGTCCAAGGAGCCTGGAGCATCCATTGCTGCCTCCTCCTGGCACACCAAGGGAAGGGCCACCAAACATACCAGCGTTTTTAAAATGACATATGGCCACTGCTACTTCACCAATCATAAAGGTTTTTCTGGGTTTTTTCTGACCCAAGTATTTTGAAGTAATCTCAGTATAAATTTTGGCAAAGTCTTTCTCTACCTGAGCCTGGACAAATGCCACCTGCTCAGCCCAAGCAGCATAGTTTGGGGCCACACTTGGTATATTCACAGGTGCTACCAATGCTGATACTGACCCACAGTACCCAAAGTCTGCTGGAACGTATTTCAATCCATATATCCATATTCAAATCCATATACAGCCAACATTAAAACTGGCAGGAATATCCTTTGCTCAGACAGAAACACAATGAAATCAGGTTTGCTGAAACCACATCAAACCACTCTGAGTTCCTTCCCAGGCAAGGAATGAGACATTTTACAGAAAAAAACTAAATCTGAACTGAATTGCCTCTGCTCTGGACTGAACCAAGTGCTGAGGTCCCTCCTACCCAAATTAGCCAGGATGGTTTGGGTTGGAAGAGACCTTCCAGGGTCATCTTGTCCAACCCCTGCAATGAGGGACATCCTCAACTGATCCTTCTACAGCTCATTCTATAAGGTCATTCGACTTCCCTCCAGAACTGCCAACCGCACCCTGCTCTTGTGGGGCAGCACATGTGAACAAGCTCAGGAACTGCAGCTGCAGAGAGAACCCAGGGAAACTTCAGGTGTGTCTGAACCAGAAACCTGACAAAACACCTGAAAAACGTACACACGCCAGGAGAGCAAATTCCCCACTGACAACACTGAAGAATTCAGTTTTTCCTCTTCTTCCAGTGACTCTGACTGGATAAAACACTGTTTTAGGAGCAAGGACTGGAAACTTTAAGTCCTCAAGAAGCTTGAGTCTGTTGATCTCTGTGAAATTCTCCTGTGAAATTCTCTTTCTGTGCAAGGCTGAGCGAGTGGGCAGACACAAAACTCACAGCAAAGCAGAGAAATGACCATGTGAACTGAGGAGCACAAAGCTGTGACTGATCAACAGCATCACTTCTCCACTCAGGGCAGCTCGGAGCTCTGTTCCCATCTCTGCTCACAAAAGCTCTGTCAGTCACAGAGTGCTGGACAGAGAAAACTGATTAAATTTGGGACTTGCAAGCTCATTGGCCATTTTTCTTGAAGCTGCAGCTTGGCCAGGAGGTACCAGCAAGTAACAAGGGTGGTCTTTGTTAATACCACAGGAACATCACCAGGGAGGTGCACAGGGAAGTACAGCAAAGCCAAAGAGCAGCCAGGGCAACAGAGCAGCACTGCAGAGAGGGAATGCCCAGAGCTCCACCGCACAGCACTGACAGTGGGGCAGAGATCCAGAACTCCCATGGCAACGGGGCAGAGCTCCAGAGCTCCCCATGGCACTACAGTGGAGCAGAGATAACCTGTGACACCTTCCTTGGGACTCACAGGCTTGGCAGAGCCACTGCCACAAACAGATTCTGCTACACAAATAATCTCTCACCACTTTCTCCATTTCTTCTCTCTCCCACTGAGTGGCTTCTCTCACCATTTCCATCTCCTAGGAGAGAGCAGAGTTAGAGCCACCTCACCCCGTGCTCTCTCCACACCTGCAGCATCTAGAACCTCACGAAGGTGTCACAGTCCCATCCTAGCGTGTTCCTGATCCAAGCAGTGTCCTGTGATCCCATGCCATGTCCACTCCACAGCACACTGCAGGCTGCATGCACCAAGGGAGACACTGGAGATTTCCAGAAACTGCTTCCACTCTGTAACAGGCTCAGCCACAACACACACCTTCTGCAGGATCTCCAGCTCCTCGGGGCTCAGATCCCGGTCGATGGAGGAGATGCTCTCCAGGCTGTTCTTGCGCCCAATGCCAGCAGCAAAAGGGTTTGCAATGATGCCTGGGGACATCTGCAAAACAAACAGCAAATCACACCTGGTGGAAGCCCACAGAGTGCCATTCCAAAAATTCCCTATTCCAGCCTCCCAGATGCAGGACAATCCCAAGCAAGTCAGAAACAGAACTCTTGAAACCACTTGAAACCTTATACCATAGAACCCCAGGCTGGTTTGGGTTGGAAGGGACCTGAAGAGCATCCAGCTCCATCTCTGCCATTTAGGCTGACATTTGTTTGAGGAATCCAAGGTCTAAGTAAGCTGAATTTAAATTGATCCAGGTGCAAGAAGGGGACAAGGTGAGCATAGACTGGCTTCATGTTCTGCTGGAGAATACAAAAGCTGCCTAGCTAAGCCTTGGAAACAGAAATCTGAGAGGGCACAGGATTGCTCCAGGGAAGCTCTACCCTGTGGGGAAAGAGGAACACCAATAAAAAGCCAGACTATTTATTGTAAATTTAAAACTGGCCAAGAAAAATGGGCATAAATAGCCTAGTGAAAATGAGCTCAAAAACTTATTTTTTTCAGTGCAGGGCTGCTGTGGGACAGTTCTGGAACCAGCAGGAGAAAGACAACCCTGAGGGACCACTGCTTTTCTGGACTGGAGATCCCCTCCAGTTCATATCACAGGCCAGACTTTGAAATCTGGCACCTCAAAAAACCAAAACCATTCACAGCAGAAGGTTGGGAAAAGCCAGCGTTCTCTGAAGAAAGAGCTGGGATCCACGTGTGGGGATGGTGGTGAGCCCAAGGGCAGCTGCAGCCCCGCGCTCACCTCGATGGCAGCGGCAGCCCGGGGGTCGAAGCCGTCGCAGACCAGCACCAGCAGCGCGTCGCCCACGCCCCGCAGGATCTGCACGGCCTCCGTGTGCGTCATGCCCAGCAGGCTCTGGTGGTTCACCTCCAGGATCCGCATCCCCACCTTCAGCCGGCCGTCCCGGGCAGCGGCCCCGGAGGAGCTCACCTGGAACACACCGGGGGCCAAAGCGTCACCGGGGCGGCTCGGAGGGGACAGGAGAGCGTGGGGAGCGTGGTGGGGAAGGAGCAGGTCAGAGGGGATAGGAGAGCCTGGGGAGCGTGGTGGGGAAGGAGCAGGTCAGAGGGGACAGGAGAGCCTGGGGACCATTGGGGAAGGAGCAGGTCAGAGGGGACAGGAGAGCGTGGGGAGCGTGGTGGGGAAGGAGCAGGTCAGAGGGGATAGGAGAGCCTGGGGACTGTGGTGGGGAAGGAGCAGGTCAGAGGGGACAGGAGAGCCTGGGGACCATTGGGGAAGGAGCAGGTCAGAGGGGACAGGAGAGCCTGGGGACCATTGGGGAAGGAGCAGGTCAGAGGGGACAGGAGAGCCTGGGGAGCGTGGTGGGGAAGGAGCAGGTCAGAGGGGACAGGAGAGCCTGGGGACCATGGTTGGGAAGGAGCAGGTCAGAGGGGACAGGAGAGCCTGGGGAGCGTGGTGGGGAAGGAGCAGGTCAGAGGGGACAGGAGAGCCTGGGGAGCATGGTTGGGAAGGAGCAGGTCAGAGGGGACAGGAGAGTGTGGGGACCATTGGGGAAGGAGCAGGTCAGAGGGGACAGGAGAGCCTGGGGACCATGGTTGGGAAGGAGCAGGTCAGAGGGGACAGGAGAGCGTGGGGAGCGTGGTGGGGAAGGAGCAGGTCAGAGGGGACAGGAGAGCCTGGGGACCATTGGGGAAGGAGCAGGTCAGAGGGGACAGGAGAGCCTGGGGAGCGTGGTGGGGACGGAGCAGGTCAGAGGGGACAGGAGAGCCTGGGGAGCATGGTGGGGAAGGAGCAGGTCAGAGGGGACAGGAGAGCGTGGGGACCATTGGGGAAGGAGCAGGTCAGAGGGGACAGGAGAGCGTGGGGAGCGTGGTGGGGAAGGAGCAGGTCAGAGGGGACAGGAGAGCCTGGGGACTGTGGTGGGGAAGGAGCAGGTCAGAGGGGACAGGAGAGCCTGGGGAGCGTGGTGGGGACGGAGCAGGTCAGAGGGGACAGGAGAGCCTGGGGAGCATGGTGGGGAAGGAGCAGGTCAGAGGGGACAGGAGAGTGTGGGGACCATTGGGGAAGGAGCAGGTCAGAGGGGACAGGAGAGCCTGGGGAGCGTGGTGGGGAAGGAGCAGGTCAGAGGGGACAGGAGAGCCTGGGGACCATTGGGGAAGGAGCAGGTCAGAGGGG
Source organism: Phylloscopus whistleri (assembly GCA_017589585.1). Lineage (NCBI taxonomy): Eukaryota > Metazoa > Chordata > Aves > Passeriformes > Phylloscopidae > Phylloscopus > Phylloscopus whistleri. The sequence continues at coordinate 203,196 of JADMLD010000376.1, read as the reverse complement.
ACAGGAGAGCCTGGGGAGCGTGGTGGGGAAGGAGCAGGTCAGAGGGGATAGGAGAGCCTGGGGACTGTGGTGGGGAAGGAGCAGGTCAGAGGGGACAGGAGAGCCTGGGGAGCGTGGTGGGGAAGGAGCAGGTCAGAGGGGACAGGAGAGCCTGGGGAGCATGGTGGGGAAGGAGCAGGTCAGAGGGGATAGGAGAGCCTGGGGACTGTGGTGGGGAAGGAGCAGGTCAGAGGGGACAGGAGAGCCTGGGGAGCGTGGTGGGGAAGGAGCAGGTCAGAGGGGATAGGAGAGCCTGGGGACTGTGGTGGGGAAGGAGCAGGTCAGAGGGGACAGGAGAGCCTGGGGAGCGTGGTGGGGAAGGAGCAGGTCAGAGGGGACAGGAGAGCCTGGGGACCATTGGGGAAGGAGCAGGTCAGAGGGGACAGGAGAGCCTGGGGACCATTGGGGAAGGAGCAGGTCAGAGGGGACAGGAGAGCCTGGGGAGCGTGGTGGGGAAGGAGCAGGTCAGAGGGGACAGGAGAGCCTGGGGACCATGGTTGGGAAGGAGCAGGTCAGAGGGGACAGGAGAGCCTGGGGAGCGTGGTGGGGAAAGAGCAGGTCAGAGGGGACAGGAGAGCCTGGGGAGCATGGTTGGGAAGGAGCAGGTCAGAGGGGACAGGAGAGTGTGGGGACCATTGGGGAAGGAGCAGGTCAGAGGGGACAGGAGAGCCTGGGGACCATGGTTGGGAAGGAGCAGGTCAGAGGGGACAGGAGAGCGTGGGGAGCGTGGTGGGGAAGGAGCAGGTCAGAGGGGACAGGAGAGCCTGGGGACCATTGGGGAAGGAGCAGGTCAGAGGGGACAGGAGAGCCTGGGGAGCGTGGTGGGGACGGAGCAGGTCAGAGGGGACAGGAGAGCCTGGGGAGCATGGTGGGGAAGGAGCAGGTCAGAGGGGACAGGAGAGCGTGGGGACCATTGGGGAAGGAGCAGGTCAGAGGGGACAGGAGAGCGTGGGGAGCGTGGTGGGGAAGGAGCAGGTCAGAGGGGACAGGAGAGCCTGGGGACTGTGGTGGGGAAGGAGCAGGTCAGAGGGGACAGGAGAGCCTGGGGAGCGTGGTGGGGACGGAGCAGGTCAGAGGGGACAGGAGAGCCTGGGGAGCATGGTGGGGAAGGAGCAGGTCAGAGGGGACAGGAGAGTGTGGGGACCATTGGGGAAGGAGCAGGTCAGAGGGGACAGGAGAGCCTGGGGACTGTGGTGGGAAGGAGCAGGTCAGAGGGGACAGGAGAGCGTGGGGACCATGGTTGGGAAGGAGCAGGTCAGAGGGGACAGGAGAGCCTGGGGAGCGTGGTGGGGAAGGAGCAGGTCAGAGGGGACAGGAGAGCCTGGGGAGCGTGGTGGGGAAGGAGCAGGTCAGAGGGGACAGGAGAGCCTGGGGACCATTGGGGAAGGAGCAGGTCAGAGGGGACAGGAGAGCCTGGGGAGCATGGTTGGGAAGGAGCAGACAGCACACACGGGGAACAGACAGCAGCCTGCAGCTGCAAGGCAGAGAAGCGTCCAAGGAGAGGGCAGGACAGGAAGAACCTCCACAGGCTGGTGGAGGGAACACGGGTGGAACAATCTTTCATGTGAGATAAAAGAATGTGAATTTGAACTATGTTGTCCCAAGGAAAGAAGCAGGTGGGAAGGAAAAGCTGTCACATCATGATGTAGCTCACAGAAAGAGAAATCATTTCGTGGCGGGGGGAGAGACACAGTGGAAATGCACACGAAGACAAACTAAGGAGGAAGGAGGCAGGGATCAGACATGCAAACAGGAAGAAGAGGAAAAGCACCACTTTGTCTCTTGGTTACCACAAATATCAAGGGAAAATCAGAGGCAGGAAAGCCCCTCCAGATAGTACAGGTAAGAGAGGCTGAGGGGAGTAACACAGCTCAAGGGAGAGCAGGGAAGCTCAGGATTTTGGTTCTCTGCAGGCTAAACCAACAAGTATTGGGAAAAACAGGGAGGGGAGATGGGGTGAACTAACTCTGTGCCACGGCTGAACTGTGAACCTTCCAACCCCCAAATGCTGTAATGCTGCAGGAGAGAAAACCAAACCAAATTACTCAAAATAACTGTCAGTTAGAATAATCCCAGGTTTTCTTTTCCTGCTGTTAAGAATGCCCCAGGTGAATGTGCAACTGTCACTCTGAAAGAGGGAATGTATTCTTTTAACTTTAGAACTCAGATAAAACAGTTACAGCCACATAATGACAAATGCTGAATGTTCCCTTGCCTTACCAGCAACCAATTATCAATTATCAGGGCTGACTGCCAATTATGGAGCATCTTTAGCCATGAGGATAACTCACATCAGTTTCTACCCCAAAAAACCAGCTAAAGAGGGAACCACTGACACTGAGGTGAACACCTAGAGTCCTCTTTGTCAGCAGCAAGACCAAAATAACACCACTGATTGCTGTGCTCTGATGCCAGCGAAAAACAGGCAATAAAAACTGTCTGGAAAGGGTTGGGAGGAGCATAAACTGGTAAGCATAAGTTGTAAGAAAACATGTAATTTCTGAAGGAAAAGTGATGTGAGAAATATGTGTGACACAAGCAGTCACCTGAAAAAGGAACAAAGTTACACACAGGGTGCATGGCACAGGAGAAAAGGTTAGGAATTCCTGATGCTTTCCATGGAAGGAGGAAAGAGCTTGCACAGGGCAGGAAGCCACAGGCACAGGGGGGCCAACAGGAATGTGGGTACAAGGGAAAATGTGTGGGTTTGCATTACAGAAAAAAACCACAAGAGAAGAAGCACAAAGCAAAATGAAGACAAGCAGGAGATGAAATAAGAAACTGTGTAGCTGCCATAGAGGAGACAATATGAAAGGACAAGGACTTGTCTCCTTTGCTGGAGGGAGAACCTCCAGAACTGACGCACCAGTGAAAGCTGAGAGCATATTCCAACAGCTCCCCCAGGGACCACCTCTCTCCCTGGCAGTGCCAGCAGAGTGGTGCTCTGGTACCTTGGAGATGAAGATGCCTTCATCAGTGGGATCAAAGGGATTGCCAGCGTGGCCCTTGGCTCCACCTCGGATGCTGATGCCCAGCTTCTCTCCGGGAGCCTTTTCAATGCATATTTCCTGGAAACACAGAAGAGTATCCTCGTTTCTGGCCCCAACTGAGGGAACAGTCCTCAGAGTGACCACAACTCTAAATGCCCCAAAAAGGGCCTGAATTAGCCCCATCCCTCATTTGGCAGCTTATTCCTGTGGGTGAGGACCTGCCCCTCTTTGTTCCCTGATGACAGAGTCACCAGGCCATGGCAAGAGATCCTCACCACGCCCCAGCTGGAGATGCACGTACAAGAGGCTGGATTCTGCCAAAGGAGAAGGAAATTCCAGCCAGGAGTCTGGCTGTATCCTTTACCTGGTAAGAAACCGCCCCCAGAAGCCGCCCTGTGTGACTCCCCCCAGCCCCCTCCCTCAGAACCCACCTGCATCCCAGGTGGGGGTGGGTCTCTCCGGACCACCATGGTGAGCTCCTGGGCGTTGGAGAGCAGGGCATTGACGGCCTCCTGGTGGGTGGCGTGGCGCAGGTCGATGCTGTTCACCTCCAGGATCCTGTCCCCCACGCGGAGCCCGCTGCGCGACGCCAGCCCCCGCGGGATCACCTGCAGGGAACCCCCAGCACAGCTGCAGAGGGGAACTCCATCTCTCCTTGGAGATGTGCCTGTGTCCCCGGGCATCCTCCAACACCCTGCAGGCCTGCTCTGACCCCTCTCTCTGCAGACAAAATCCCCTCAGAGGTGACGTATCTGGCAACGCTGGCGAAGAATGAAGTGGGATGTGCTTTGAAGTGCTACTCCATTTGTTATTCTCATATTGCCAATTTAATCTGAGCCAATCCTGTGCCAGTGTTGCCATTACTTTGCCTAGGACTGACAGCACCAGTACTACTCCAGTCCTCACCCAGTGCTCTACAGGGGCTCCTGAGAGCTACAGAGGGTCTAAACACATAACCAAACCTGTGCTCCTGGTGAAACATGGAGTCAGCAAGGAACAGGAGAAATCTGTGAGCACATGGGCAAGCAGGGATGCTGGGAAAGAGTTAGTTAGGCTTTGAGAGGAGCAAATCCTGCCTCATTGACCTGCTGATGCACTGCAAGAAAAACCACGGGCATGTGAAGGAAGAGACCTGGCAGGCATCACTCCTAGAATTCCAATAGCCCTTAACAGCCACAGGTGTCAGAGGAGTCAAGTTCAGCATCTCCAAGTGACAAGAGAGATCAGGAAGTAGAAAGATCTCAGCAGGGATGTCCTCTCCAGCAGCCCTATTCCAATGAGCATGGACGTGCAGGACTGTGAGGGAATGGGCTGCAGCAGTGGCCAGCCTGTGTGCTGGCTGTCCCTGAACAGCACGAACTGATGTCACCACTGGAATGGGAACGTGGGATCAAAGGACACTGGCCTGAGTGCAGCAGAGCAGCTCTGGGTGCCCCAGTAGTGACAGGCTCATCCCACCAGCACTTTCCCAGTAAGGACTGGCTTTCTGCAATGCCAGCACCTTCCCAGGACTCACTAAAGCCAACGTGAACCCAGCAATGGCAAAAGCTAGCTGGGATCCCTCCCAAGAGTTCAGCATGGATTATACAGGTTGAGGCTTTTACATGCCCTCAGATGGCTCCAGCAGCAGCACATTCAGTACAAACAACACTTCACACATCCTCTCCTATGCCCTTATTTCACAAATCCATCCTGTACAGCTGGACTCACATCAAAATCCTTCACCTTAATCCCAACAATCAACAGCTCAGGAACACTCAGAGCAGCTTTCCTGGGACTCTACCTTGGAGATGAAGACACCTGGCTCATGAATCCCAAAGGGATGACTGGAATGGTCACTGCCTCCGACGATGCTGAGGCCCAGGGGACCACCTGCTTTCACCAGGTGAATTTCCTTAAGGTGGAAGAAGCAGTGTCAAAGGCAATGAAAGATACCACATACAGACCATAAACACTGACAAACATGGAGCTGGGGTGTTTTACATGGGTAAGCATAAGGTGAACACTCAGAGGACAAGGGGGTTCCCCATGTGGGACTCTGCAACCTGGAAAAGAGCTACAATGGGGCTCCAAGAGAGCTGGAGAGGGACTTTGGACAAGGGTCTGGAGTGACACAAGGGGGAATGGGTTCCCCCCCAAGAGTGGGCAGGGTTAGATGGGATACTGGGGAGAAATCCTTCCCGGTGAGGGTGGGGAGGCCCTGGCACTGGCTGCCCCGAGAAGCTGTGGCTACTTCCTCCCTGGAAGTTTTCATAGGCCAGGTTGGACAAGGCTTGGAGCAAGCTGGGATAGTGGAAGGTGTCCCTGCTCATGGCAGGTGGTGGGTCTGGACGGGCTTTCAGGGCCCTTCCACCCCAAGCTCAAGCCTTTCTACAGTGACATCTCCAGGCCCCAATGACCCAGCGGGCCGGTCCCCACCACACCACCAATCCTCCAAAGGGAACCCCAGCCCAAAGCCAAGCTCACCTCGATGGGGTACTGATCCTCCAGCCCCTTGGCGAGGTGGTTCCTGGGCGGCGCGGGCGCGTCCTCGGGCGGGCTGTCCCCGGGGCCGGGGGGCGGCGGGGGGGAGTGCATGCGCCCGCGGGGCGCGCCGGGCGAGGCTCCCTGGCCGGGCTGCTCCGTGCCCTCTCTCTCTACCAGCAGCACGATGGTGGGGGAGGCCGCGGTAAGCAGCGCTACGGCCTGATCATGCCTGGCTTCTGTCATGTCTACCCCATTGATCTAGAACAACCCGCAAAGGCGGCGTCAGACCGGCACCGCCGAGCCCCCGCGGAGCCCTGCGCTGGCACGGGGCCCCTGCCCCAAAGCACCTCCTACCTCTCCCAGTTCCCTCTGACCTGGCAAAGGGACGCAGCCACCTGCTCATCCCACTGACCCCAACTCCCTTCCTGCTCAGCTCTCCTGCCCCTTTGCCACACACACTGCACACCTGGTGCCCTGCAGCACCATGGACATGGCGCTCAAGGGGACCACACGTGCCAGGTGTGATGTTCCACCTCCCACAGCCAAGTGTCTCACGGGAGAAGCAGAACCAGGGATTGCTGGTGCAATGCCACAACACAAGCACCTGCTGCCTTGTCACTGAGCCACCTGCCCTCATCAGTCACCCAAAGCCCCGACAGCGACACTGCAGGCACAATGTGATGGGTGACAGGACCTGTCACTGGGCCACCAGCTGCCCAGGGAGGCTGCCAGCTCTAGGCCATTAAAAGTGACCCCAGGTACAGAGAGATTTGAAAGAACAGAGAGCCTTTTCTACAAAACTAAGATTTAAAACTGCCTCCCTAGAAACTCAAAGGACTGGAAAGGACATGACTGTTCTCCACAGATGTACAAGGGGCAGAAACCTGAGGAGAGCCGAGCTGAGAGAACACAGCCAAAACAACAAAACTTGACAGGAAAACTTGAAGCTGAAAATCAGAAGGTTTCTAGTCATTAGGTTCTGGAGAAGCTTTCCAAAATGAACAACAGGGACATGAAAAAAGGAGCTGCCAAGATGGGGTTTGATCAGCTCATAAAATAACAACGTGACTGTAACAGTCACAGCACCTGGGCTTTGTAGCCCAACTCCCCACTGCCTGATTCCCAGAAATATTGTTACTCCCCAGCTCCTTCCCGAGAGCAGTTTCTGCACTAAGCTGACGTGCACCATCTGCCAGGGGTGTGTGCAGACCCCCGTGACCCTCCCAGCACTCAGGCCAGCTGCCCTGTCCCACCCACAGCTGCAGGTTCTGCTCTCCCAAGGTCAGGGAGGGAGAGGCACAAGCGGCCCTGTACTGTCCTGGGAACCCCAGGGTGTCCCCTCTGCTGAGAGCACTGAGGGACACCTCTGGCAGGAGCCACAGGGATGTCAAGGCAGCAGCTGGCACATGCCCCCAGGAAGAGGAAGGATGGAAGGAACCTGGGCAGTGGCTGCTGAGCACAGCACATGGCATCAAGCAGGAAAGGTAACAAACCCACACAGAGGTGCACAGCCCTGAACGGAGTGCAGGTCACAGACACACGGCTCAGACACTCCCTGGTCCTTAGAGCAGCGCCAAAAGCAATCACCCAAAGGAATCACCCACACTAGAGAAGTGTGACCAAACCTGGCAACTGATTTGCAGAAGCAATGGAGATTGTAAGGGGTTGTCTCAGCACATCTCCTGTAGGAAAGGGCCAAGTGGTTGCAGGAAGCTTGAAGGAGGTGTTGCAGCAATATGCAGCACTTATTATGGGACATTTAGCAGAACAGAAAGAGGACTGGAGGTGAGGAACAAGCATGGGGAAATACAGGGGAGAACAAGAGGCTGCTGGTCAGTGCTGGTCTGGCCAAGCTCTGGGCCTGAGTCCACATCTGCTCTGCCTTCTCCCCACACTCTGTATCTACTGTGCCAGTTCACTCTGTCCTGGGTCCATGTGTGAGAGCTACTGGTAAAATTCAAGCTGGATTAGCCAGCAAGTAGGAATCTAAAACATGGGCAGAGTCAAGAGGTGGCCCAGAAGCTGGATGAAAGGCTTGGGGTCTGACCAAAGAGCCTGGAAGACCTCTCTGCCTGGAGCAGAGGCTGGAGACCTGCAGACAGGAGCATTTACTGGAGTGAGTGAGTGAGTGAGGGAGGACGTGTGCATGTTCCACCAGCAAGCTGAATCCCCATGAGCCAGAGGGCAGGACCAGGGAGAAGCTGGCTGTTGTTCCTGCCCTGTGAGCGCTACCTGTGCTCAGGTGTGCAACTGTAAAGGTACTGCCCCCCTCCTGCCCCTGTGATTTGGGACCAGCTGTGTCTGCAGTGTGTTCTACATCTGGAGTTTGCACTTATCCCTGCTGACAGCTGCACCTGGGAGCAGGGAAAGCAGCAGCTGTGTGCCCAGGAGACTGGGAAGGGAGGATTCCTCAGGTCCTCTGATGGTTAACAAAGGCAACACGCAGGAGAGATTTGGCTCTTTGGTTCTATCACCAGATCAAGGCCAAAGATGCTCACTGAGTGGGAACAAGATGATCTTTAAGGTCCCTTCCAACCCAACCCTTGCTCTGACTCTACAGCACGGTGATGACCCTGCACACACAGACCCTGCAGCAGCATGACCCACTCTCCTCTCTCACATCCCCTCTCCTATTGCCTGCCCCTGACAGGATGAGAGTGGTCAGATGGGCTCAGACCAGAGGGGCACAGAGGTGTGTCCCTGGAGCAGAGACCAGAGCACAGTCAGAGGTGTCTCAAAGGTTAACAGCCCTTGGTGCATTTCACCCAGTAACTCTCCACTACCTGGCAATCCTGGTGGCTACCCAGCTTTTGGGCAGCTAATTTTCCATGGCCTTTGTCAGCTAGAAAGCAAGGCCAGCCATGCAGCATGGCTCTCCAAGTGCCATGGGGAAGGGACAGTGTCTGTCCTTCCCCTGCTCCACCTATTTCTCTTGTGTGCCAGGGAATTATATCATCCTGCCTCATTAGGACTTCACATGTCACCTACCACTGTCCTAAATCTCTCCACAATCAGTTTTCTTCCCAAAAATATCAAACTGTCCCATCCCCAAAATATCAAACTGCCCTGAGCAACTGCTCCCATCCTGCACCCTCCCTGCTGAATTCCCATCCCACAACTCCAGCTCTCCAGCACTCCCCCAAGCAGGTCCCTGTCCAGTGTCTTCCCCCACCAAAATGACTCCCAGGAGACACAGGAACACAGGGAAGCAGGGGAGTGACAGTCACTGGGGCATGTTGAGGGGAGTTAACTCTGGGAAGACCTAGGCTGGGCTCTTCAATCCATGTGCTCAAAGCTCCCCTAAGAAGGTCAAAGGAGCAATCCCAGTTCTTCTGCTGAGAGAAGTCCAGGAGGATTTAGAGCACAGGGGAAGAGCAGGAAGCTGTGCTGTATTTATTTTCTTAAGAAAACAGAATTCTTTGGCAAAGTGAGAGCTGAGCATGACCAGGAGACCACAGCTTTGGAAACGGGCCCTGCCTGAGGGACCTATGAGCCTGTACCAGCGAGGGTCCTCCCCTTCCCCATGCAGGTACAGGAAACCTGCACCCACATCCTGAAATCATGGCACCCTGGAAGCTTTCCAATGAAAAACGGGCAATTGCTGCTTCCAAAGGGAGTGGTAAGCAGGCCTGGAAGTTCTGGGAGCAGTCCTGGTGAGTGTTCTCCTGAAAGGTGACATGTTCCTGCACTCATCAGAGGTGAGCACAGGCTCTGAGCTTCAGCTGGTGCTCAGCACCAAACCTGTGTGGTCACACACACCTCAGCACAGGTGACCAAGGGGACCCTGCTGGGGGTGTCAGCAATAATGACAGCAACGCCTCAGCCATGCCAAAATCCAGCAGAGGCCCAAACTCTGTAAGGCACGAGCTCACACATCCCATAAGGAATGCACTGCATGCTATTGCTAGGGAATTAGATCTGCTTTTCCTATGAAGCTGCCCATGGATATAAATAGAGCTGCTGAAGCAGGGTGGAGACAGGTTTGACTTCTGAATCTGTTCTAAGATTTTGTGTCTCCTTTTTCTACAGGCTGAGCAAACCAAACCCAAATGATGGGCCTCAGTACTGTCTCCACACCATAGAGCATCAAAACATGAGCAGATCCAAAATAATTCAGTCATTCTGGCATTAATCACGGTCAGAGCTTGATTTTGGGGAGTGGGGAGCACTAGAAGGGAGGGAGAGATGCTATACCAGTTCAAGCTTCCTGCCAAGACACCAGTGTCAGACCTGGGCCCAAGCTCCACTGAAACGTTGTGCCTGAGCAAATACAGCACAGCCCCAGCCCGGGGATAGAGCAGACAGAAGCCAGCACTGACGAGGCTGTATCAGTGTTTACTCACGCCAGCGCTGTGGTAACACGTGCTCTTATCACAGCAGCTGGGCCAGAAACCCACCACCAGCACCAGGACCTGCAGGTTTCCCTCAGAGGCAGCATGCGAGCGTGGGAAGAGGGTCGGGAGGTTCAGGAGAGGCTCCCGCAGGAGGGGAGTGAGGACCAGGAGGCAGAGACACGAGGTTAGAGCAGTGAGATCCGCACGGACAGGACGGGAGGCCAGAGCTCCAAGTGAAGCAGGGAAGCACTGAGGTACCCCTGCACTGCTCCACAGCACCCCTGGGCAGCTCCTTCTGCTCCAGCCCACGCCGACCCTGCCACCCCACGGTGCCCCAAGGGGCTCCCCATCTCCCAGCCCCCCAGCTGCCAGCCAGGCTCCAGAAGGACACCAGGCTGGGGCAGTGCTGCTGTGTCCCCTCCCTCCATGCCATTCCTGGGGAAAGCACTTGCATTAAGCACTTGGTGTAACTGCACCCACCACCAGACAGGAGAGAGCCACCCAAATTACACGCTCTCCCAGAAGGCTCAGGAGCTGAAAAAAGGACCCCCAAAGTCCAGCTGCAGTAACAGAAGCAGCCCCTGCACAAGGAAGGGCACGGAGCAGAGTCAGCCCCCTGCTTGCACACACACTCACCGAGATGACTCTGTCTCCGACGTGCAGGATCCCATCCCGGTGGGCTGCACCCCCCTCTGCGATCCGGGAGATGAAGATCCCCTGGAGCACAGTCAGGAAGGTCAGAGCAGCCGGGGCTTCCCCTCACCTGAGCCTGGCTCTCCAAGCCCCTTCCCAGACACCAGACAGGTCTCAGTCCTCTCCACAGATCCTTCCCCTGCCCTGACACTTCCCGTTTGCTCCCCACTGCACACAAACCCTCTGCTCCCACAGCCCCTGACAGCAAAGCCCTCCTGTGGCCCAGAGCCTGGAATCTGTGCCAAGAGGGCAGCAGTAGGATTAGATGTCACTGGCAGGGATTGGGAGCCCCAGCCCCCTTCCTTCTATAAAAAAGATGGAGAGGGACTTTGGACAAGGGCCTGGAGTGACAGCATAAGGAGGAATGGCTTCTCACTGCCAGAGAGCAGGGTTAGATGGGATATTGGGAAGGAATTGTTCCCTCTGAGGGTGGTGTGGCCCTGGCACACCCAGAGAAGCTGTGGCTGTCCCATCCCTGAAAGCGTTCAAGGCCATGGTAGGCAGGGCTCAGAGGAACCTGGGACAGTGGAAGCTGGCCATGACAAGGGGCTGGAATCGGTGAGGCTTAAGGTCCCTCCAAACCCAAACCATACTGGCATTCCACGATTCCCTGACTTAAGAACACCTGGCTCTCAGAGACCACCTGGCCCACCAGCCCAGGGCCAGGCTGCACTACTGCATGCCCAGGGATGAACGAGGAAGATTCGGGGATCCCAGGGGATCAGGACTGACCGTGTCCCCAGCCCGGTAAGGAGTGGAGCCCTTGCCACCAGCGATGCTGAAGCCGAGGCCCTTCTCGTTGCGCATCAGGCAGGTGGAAAATCTCTCGGTGGCCGGTGCTCCCTCGGGGCACTCGGGGAAGCGCAGCCCCCCGCGCCGCTCCCGGGGGCTGTAGTCGTCCTCGGGGCGCAGCGGGGTGACAGTGATGGCGTTCTCCGGCTCCACCATCCGCTCCCGCAGCACCGTCATGGACACGGAGCTGCCCGAGCCCCGCAGCGCCTCCACGGCCACGTGGTGCTCGGCACAGTGCAGGGACACTCCGTTCACCTGGGCAGAGACAGCGACAGCCTCGCCTCGGACACGGCTCCAACCTCACACAGCCTCCCCTCGGACACGGCCCCGATCTCACACAGCCTTCCCTCACACAGCCTCCCCTCACACAGCCTCCCCTCGGACACGGCCCCGATCTCACACAGCCTTCCCTCACACAGCCTCCCCTCGGACACGGCCCCGATCTCACACAGCCTTCCCTCACACAGCCTCCCCTCGGACACGGCCCGAGCGACACACGGCCCCAGCCTCACACAGCTTCCCCTCAAGACACGGCCCCGAGTGACACACAGCTCTGGCCTCAAACACAGCCCCGACCTCAGACACGGCCCCAGCCTCACACAGCCTCCACTTGGGCACGGCCCCAAGCGACACACGGCCCCAGCCACACATAGCCTCCCCTCACACAGCTCCAACCTCAAATACAGCCCCGACTGACACACGGCCCCGACCTCAAACATAGCCCCGACCTCACACAGCTCCAGCCTCACACACAGCCTCCCCTCAGACACAGCTCCAACCTCAAATACAGCCCCGAGCAACACACGGCCTCGACCTCAAACACAGCCCCGACTGACACACGGCCCCGACCTCAAACACAGCCCTGACCGACACACGGCCCTGACTGACACACGGCCCCGACTGACACACCGCCCCCCCTCAGACACAGCCCTGACTGACACATGGCCCCAGCCACACACGTCCTCCCCTCACACAGCTCCAGCCTCACACAGCCTCCCCTCGGACACAGCTCCAGCCTCACACAGCCTCCCCTCAGACATGGCGCCGACCTCAGACACAGCCCCAAACTCACACAGCCTCCCCTCGGACACAGCTCCAGCCTCACACAGCCTCCCCCCACACACATCTCCAACCTCACACAGCCTCCCCTTGGACACAGCTCCAGCCTCACACAGCCTCCCCCCACACACATCTCCAACCTCACACAGCCTCCCCTCGGACACAGCTCCAGCCTCACACAGCCTCCCCCCACACACATCTCCAACCTCACACAGCCTCCCCTCGGACACAGCTCCAACCTCACACATCCTCCCCTCACACAGCTCCATCCTCACACATCCTCCCCTCACACAGCTCCATCCTCACACATCCTCCCCACACACATCTCCAGCCTCACACAGCCCCGGCTCAGCCACTGCTGCCCAAGGAACTGGCTCAGCCCTGCCCCACCCAGGCCCTGCTCCCACAGGTGTGTCCAGACCTCCGGGAAGTTTTCCTGCATTATTACAGCACCTGCTACCTGTCCCAGGCCAGGGCAACCAAGGAAAGGCCCTTTCAGAGGAATTCTTTCCCCACGGGGAGTCCTAAATTCCCTACACCTGCATCATTCCTACAGGCAACATCCCAGACAGGTAACTCCCCACACAGAAGCAGCTCTACCAACAAAAATCAGCAAAACTTAACACAACTCAGGTCGAACCTTGTTCATCCTCCAGAAGGGACATCCACCTGCTCACACCCTTGAAACACCTGGAGCTGTCAGAGTGACAGTCCCTCCGTGTGTAGAATGTCACAGAGCAGGTATTCGAGTGTGGCACGTAAGGGAAACCAGGGGATAAGGGCCAGGCAGCCTGGGTTGGATGGGGCTTGGAGCCCCCTGGTCTAGTGGAAAGTGTCCCTGCCCATGGCACGGGGTGAAATGAGATGAGCTTTAAGGTCCCTTCCCACCCAAACAACTCCCATGGCTGGCTCCCTGGGTAACAAGTTATTTTACAGGGTTCACTTGTGCCCTGCCCAGGAATGCACAGCTCAGCCTGCTGAGAATGTACTTTTTCCCACCTGAGTCACACAATACTTTAAAGCTGGGCCAGAGTAAATGCAGGAGCTTATAAAGGAATAAAAGATTCATGGTAATATAAATTAAACAACTATGTCTGAGCCAAAGGGATTTTGTTTAGCTCTTACACATTTCCTAATGCTTAATTTGGTCTAAAACATGTGTGATGCAAACTCATTCCCAATCACCTCATACCTCCACTCCAGGTTATCAGAATCATTTGCTTTGTCACAGGAGTCAAGTCCTTACCTCCAGGAGCTTGTCACCAACACGGACCCCTGCGCGAGCTGCAGGACCCTCCTCGGACACACGGGAAATAAAGATGCCCTGCAAACAAAACCTTCTGTTACATGGAGAGCCCATTCCTTACCCCCTCGTGCAGAGACCCCTCAGCCCCCTCAGCTCCAAGGAGAGGGGTCAGTCCCTGGCCAGTCCTGAACCCAGAAGGAGGGGACATGGCAACCACATCAACCCGCTCAGGAGCTGGGAAAAGGGAACAGAAACCTCACTGCAGGGCTATCCCAAGGTGACAAGAGGGACAGAAACCCCATGGCAGGGCTGCCCCCAGGGTGAGACACACGGCCAGGGAATGACACATTAACCCTCTCCCAGTGGAACTGGCACATGAGCTGATGCCACCAGGTGGGGAACAACCCCACACTGACCCAGGACATGGCTGGGAAGGAACCCTCTGCTCCCACGGCTGCTCCAGGTCAGACCATCCTGCCTCGGGGGCAGGAGTCTGTTCCACCCTGCCAACCTCTGGCTTTGGGGGGGTTCAGGGCTGCTCCCACCCGGCCCCAAAATGCGAAAGGATACCCGGCCCGTGGCCAGGGAGAAGCAGCCCCAAAGCAGGAGCCTCAGCAGTGGCACGGCCCAGGTCTTACCTCATCATCCCCCTTATAGGGGGTGGAGCCCTTGCCCCCCGCGATGCTGATGCCCAGCCCCCCTGTCTGCCGCACGATGGTCAGTGTCAGCTGGAAGCAGAAGGGACAGTGGTTATGGCTCAGGGCACCCCAGAACCGGGGACAACCCTTTTAACAAAAAACAGCAACTCCAAGTCATCTGCTGACACTGGGGGCCATGGCAGCTGTGGGTGAGCCGTGGCACTCACGCCTCAGAGGCACCACCACCACCACCACCACGCATGGAACACACAAATCCCTTCCCACAGCTGAGCCTTGACCCAACAGCCAGCTTGCCCACGATGGACACAGCAGAAGGGGATTCCACCACAAAGCAAACTGGTGCCACGGACTGGAACTGCATCACAGAACAGGGACAGCGTTCACACCACGGCCTGGCTCTGCCGTGGGGCTCCCTTTGAGTGTAATTCCATCAGCCACTGGGGGGGTTCCAGGTCACCCCAGCGCAGTGTGCAGTGACAAGGATGGATGGCACCTTGTCCAGAATACTCTGGATGGATACTTGGCTTTGTTATATTGATGGAAATCAACACACAACTCCAAAAAACCCCACCTGCGCTGTCCAGATCCTCTGCTTCCCTCTGCCCCAGCTGCTCAGGATCACAGCTGAGCAATCCACAAGTCTTCTCCTTCCTACCTCCCACCTCTACATACCCAATTATGCCCACTGCCAACAGCTGATTCTTTTCAGGACACCAGCATGAACCATTCCCAATGCCACAGTCAGGAGAAGGAAGACAGGGAGCGTGCGGTAGGACACAGGGAAAGGAACACAGGGATAGGTAGGACTCTCTCAGGGCCAAGGACCAAGGAGCTGGTGAGCTAAGTGACAGCAGTGAGCACAGACTCCTCTAGAGAACCAGATTTGCTGTCTTCCATGTCACCTCTTTGGAAACAAAGCCCAGGATGGAGAGAGGCTGCTGCAGAGACGCAAGTGTCAGGGTCAGCTCCACACGGCCACAGCATGGGCAGCAAAGGAAGCAGATTACCTTCCTTAACACTTCCAACCCTCTTTCACTTCTGCAATGACAGAACCAATGTCTTGTGGAGCTCCATATTCTGCTAAGTTTAAAACAAAAACCAAACCAAAAAACCACTGCAGGAAATGTGAAACAAACTGAGTGCTCTGCCAGTTCCTTTGATACCCAGTTAACAGCACAGCAAGAATGCTCTGGGACCTTCCCAGGGAAATCCCTGATTCTACACCTACCATCAGTTCACTGTCCCTGGTGCAAGAGCCAGAAACTGAGTAAACTTCCAAGTTTTGGAATACCCAAGTAAGACAGAAATGGGGTACTGGTGAGACAGCACCACATCCAAGAGAGCCCAACTCAAACCAGCTCCTGACCAGACAAATGCTTCTTCCATGACCATGTCTGCTAGGAAATAATTACAAAACCCATGTTTTTCCATCCAGACTCACTGGACTCTAGAAATGGTGTGAAGACTTACATCTGCATTGTTCAAGGAGTGTTTGGACAATGCTCTCAGGCACATGGGAGGATTTTGGGGGTTGTTCTGTGCAGAGCCAGAAGCCGGACTTGATGACCCTGGTGATCAGGAAATTGTGTAATTCTACTTCAACACAAGAGCTTCTAAAGATGATAGAAAACCAGGTCTTCAGGCAAGGATTACAGACTAGGCTTACAGCAGCATCTGGTACTTCCCAGGAAGACACCTGCTGTTCTGCTCAGTGCCCAAACCTGTTGGACAGGATCATGATTTTAGACAATGACAGAGGACTGTGATGTCACTGGTCACAGGAAGTCACTTCCAGCTGCATGGGAAGCTGATGCTGTAAACTAAAAGAAAGATATACCACAAACCCCCTGGATTTCACACATTCAGCAAACCAGCCTAAAAATATGGGGAAACCTGCCAGAAAAGCCAAGTGACCTGAAGGGGAAGAACTTTCTCTCCATCAATGTACACTGAAAAGCAAAACACCACGAAGAAAACAGGCCAGGTTAAAAATACTGAGATAATTGTAGCAAAGGAGCTTGAACTAGATATAAACATATGGAGGCTGAAAAGAAGATTTCAAACTCCAAAGCAAATCAGTTCTCCCACAAAAACCAGTGTGGTGAGGAACTGAATTGGGAGATGTTTGTTTGAGGTCTATGCAAAGAGTAACTGATGTGAATATGAACCTTAAGAAGAAGGACCTGGGCCCAGCAGCCTGTAGTGGCCCTTCATGTTGCAGCTCAGGCTGTTTCTTGCACTAAACCTTCAGTTGTTTGTTCCCAAAGCTCCTCCTTCCTAAAGCTGCTCCTGGGCTGCCTGGACTGCCACAAGGTTGGACTGGCACCGACAGCACAGCACAGAGCTGCCCCCAGCAGGGACAGCTCAGCTCCCTCCTTGCCACTGCTCCTGCCATGGACTTCACTGGGTACTTTATGTGTATTTTCCCCCCAAAGGCAGGGATCCACCCACAGCCCATCTCAGGTGATCTAATCTGTGCTGCTTCCCATCAAAACTCGCTGCAGGAAGGACAAACCTTCACCCCACTCCCACTTCCATGCATGGGTCCAGCCCTGCATGGAGAAGTGCCAGGGGAAAAGTGGGCAAATTGAAAAAGCTGCCGCATCAGCTTTGAGCTGCCACCCTTCCCCTGGGCTCCCACCAGGAACCCACCCACCATCAGTGGCACCGAACAGGGCCAGGGAAGCAGTTCCACCTCCTCCCCTCAGTCCTGCCTGTGGCTCTGCCTGTGCCTCTTTGGGGACATACCAAACATGAACTGGGGTCACCTCAAGCCAATTCTCATATGGCTTTTGGTGTAACTGGTTTTTAACACGGAATCATGGAATGGTTTGGGTGGGAAGGGACCTCAAAGCTCATCCACCCACCCTTCTCTGTTAGCAGATTCACTTGCTCCTACAAGAATTCCCAGCTTTCAGAAGGTAACTGCACACACCAGAAGCTGCACATGTGGACAGACTCAAGTAGCAGGCAGAGACCTCTGTGTGCTGCCCAGCAGATTTGGAGCAGTCTGAATTTGCTGCTATGCTGCTCGTGCTTGAGGATTCCTGTGGCTGGTCAGGGGCAGGGCAGACACTGAGGCAGCGACCAACCATGGCATCCACAGGACTCAAGGGACACAGCTCAGAGCTGCTGTACTTGAGAGCTGCTCACAGACCAAGCTCTTCCTCCAAACACACCCACGGGAGTGGGGTTCAAGGGTTTCACATCCAGGAGAGAGAAAGTTTCTGCCAGCCCAGGCATCAATTTGTACACAGTTTTACACGTGGATGCACACAGCTGGGGTCAGTCTGGGGCCTCTCATAACAAGAAAGACACTGAGGGGCATCAGCAAGCCCAGACACAGGAGCAGAGCTGGGGAAAGGTCTGGAGCACCAGGAGCAGCTGAGGCAGCCTGGGGGGGCTCAGCCTGGAGAACAGGAGGCTCAGGAGGGACCATCTCAGTCTCTACATCTCCCTGACAGGAAGGTGGAACAAGATGGGGGACAGACTTTGCTCCCAGGGAACAAGGGACAGGACAAGGACAAACAGTCTCGAGTTGTACCAGGAGTGGTTTGGGTGGGATACTGGGAAAATTCCTTCCTGTGAAAGGCTGTCCAGCCCTGGCAGGGATTGCCCAGAACAGGGGTGGAGCCCTCATATCTGGAAGTGTTCAAAAAACATGTGGACATGAGGACATGGTTTAATGATGATCATGGTGGTGGTGCTGGGTTGACGGTTGGACTTGCTGATCTTCAAGGTCTTTTCAAACCTTACTGATTCCCTGACTCTCAGTGTCCAATCCTCACATGTTCCAAAAGATTTATCTGAGACTGTCATACTGACAGAGGAAATGCACACTGCAATAAATAATTTGGATTTATGTTGGGACAGACGTGTGACGAGGGACAGGTGCCACGTGAAGGTGAGGGACTCCACTTCAACAGCAGCTGAAGAATCCATTAAATATCATGAATAATCTTTTCAAAAGTCAAAATGACTGGACAACTTGTGTTCAAGAGTCCCAACACTTGCCTGAGATCTCTGAGATGCTTATAGAGCATTTCCAAAATTCTGGGCTTTTTTTACCCTGAGAGCCCTTCTGTTGTGCTGATGGGCTGAGAGACCACACAGAATGATGCCTGTAACCACCAGCTCCTCACCCAGACATCACTCCAGACAAGCAGCTGAGAACACACGTGGCTCTCACCAGGCACACAAATGGCTCTCACGAGAAACAAATGAATTTTATGAAAAGGAGGTATCTCAAAACCCAAACTATTTCATTCTGAGAAGACTCCAGACTTGGCTGATGAAGTGAGGATTCACTGAGCAGACCTGGGCAAAGCTGTGCTCCAGGACCTGGCACTGACATCCCCAGTGCTGGCACAGGTGTGTGCTGCACAAGCCAAGAACCAGGTAAGAGTCACCGGGAGAGGAACAAGAATTTGGGTTCTGTCAAGATGTATCAGGTGTGGCTTTACTCAAAGCAGACAGAAATGAAATAATTCCATATGAGGGGAGGCTGGGAGCCTTCCAATTCAGGAGGGGGAGATAGACCCTTTTTATCTTTTCATGCCATTAATAACTTTATAGGAGATGATTATTCCATGTTTGTAATCACAAAAGAATTAGGGATATTCAATGGAACTCAGTAAGATACCAAATGAAATACCAGTGGCAGGCTTAAAAGATGCTTTTTGATATAAAGCTCAAGTAAATTACACAATTTATTGCAACTAGACTGTGTGGGACTGAAATGTATAAAAGGAATGGGAGAGGATCAGAAAAAATCATGGATGGCAGCTCCATGGTGCCTCACACATGGGCATGAACAGCCAGAAATCTTGATCCACAGAGTGCCAGGAGCTGAGCAACCACCAGTGAAAGGATTCCTTTGTCCTACTGAGGCCTGGGCCCCTCAGCTCCTGTCACTTCGCTCTGACACACACTCAGTCAGTGTAATATAACGTAACATGTCAGTTTGTAACTGTCATTTACAGCCTCAAGGTTTATGTTGGACATCAGGAAGAATTTCTTCCCAGAAAGGGTCACCAGGCATTGGCAGGGGCTGTCCCGGGAGGTTTGGAGTCCCCATCCCTGGAGGTGTTCAAGGAGTGACTGGATGTGGCACTCAGTGCTCTGGTCTGGTGACAAGGTGTGGATCAGTCAGAGGTTGAACTCGATGGTCTTGGAGATCTTTTCTAACCTAAACAGTTCTGGGATTCTGTTCACTTTGGGTGCATACAGCTGGGACAGGGAAGAGCAGGAGCTGGAGGCACTGATTCACCAGGAAAGATGAGAAGAGCTAAATCTGTCTGGCTTTGGTCAGTGACAGCTCATGGGGACAAGGAGACAGGCTGAAAATAACAGTGGGCAAAAAGGAGATCACTGTGTGACTGCTGAGAGCTAAATTAACCCCAGACAGTGGGAAAGGAACATGAAGGAAAAGCAGCCCTGGCAGGAGAGCAGCCCCTGGACATGGGCTGGAGGTTTCCTGGCTCTGATGTTATTCCTTCCTCTGTTCCAATGGGGTTAGTGCTCAAGGGAAAGGGTATCTGAAGGGCAGAGCAGATTGAGCACTTCACTGACTTCTCACTGAACACCTCAACAAAACCAGTGCAAAGCAGAGAAACCCAAATGAGACCTTTGACAGCAGCACTGGGACCTGCCACAGCCCCACTGGTGACAGCAGCACTGGGAACAGACACTCAGGGACCTGCCACAGCCCCACTGGTGACAGCAGCACTGGAGCAGATGGGACAGGGACCTGCCACAGCCCCACTGGTGACAGCAGCACTGGGAGCAGACACCCCAGGGACCTGCCACAGCCCCACTGGTGACAGCAGCACTGGGAGCAGACACCCAGGGACCTGCCACAGCCCCACTGGTGACAGCAGCACTGGGACCTGCCACAGCCCCACTGGTGACAGCAGCACTGGGGACAGACACCCAGGGACCTGCCACAGCCCCACTGGTGACAGCAGCACTGAGAACAGACACCCAGGGACCTGCCACAGCCCCACTGGTGACAGCAGCACTGGGGACAGATGGGACAGGGACCTGCCACAGCCCCACTGGTGACAGCAGCACTGGGAGCAGATGGGACAGGGACCTGCCACAGCCCCACTGGTGACAGCAGCACTGGGAGCAGATGGGACAGGGACCTGCCACAGCCCCACTGGTGACAGCAGCACTGGAGCAGATGGGACAGGGACCTGCCACAGCCCCACTGGTGACAGCAGCACTGGGGACAGATGGGACAGGGACCTGCCACAGCCCCACTGGTGACAGCAGCACTGGGGACAGACACCCAGGGACCTGCCACAGCCCCACTGGTGACAGCAGCACTGGGGACAGATGGGACAGGGACCTGCCACAGCCCCACTGGTGACAGCAGCACTGGGGACAGATGGGACAGGGACCTGCCACAGCCCCACTGGTGACAGCAGCACTGGGAACAGATGGGACAGGGACCTGCCACAGCCCCACTGGTGACAGCAGCACTGGGAGCAGATGGGACAGGGACCTGCCACAGCCCCACTGGTGACAGCAGCACTGGAGCAGATGGGTCAGGGACCTGCCACAGCCCCACTGGTGACAGCAGCACTGGGAGCAGATGGGACAGGGACCTGCCACAGCCCCACTGGTGACAGCAGCACTGGAGCAGATGGGTCAGGGACCTGCCACAGCCCCACTGGTGACAGCAGCACTGGGAACAGATGGGACAGGGACCTGCCACAGCCCCACTGGTGACAGCAGCACTGGGGACAGATGGGACAGGGACCTGCCACAGCCCCACTGGTGACAGCAGCACTGGGAGCAGACACCCAGGGACCTGCCACAGCCCCACTGGTGACAGCAGCACTGGGGACAGATGGGACAGGGACCTGCCACAGCCCCACTGGTGACAGCAGCACTGGGGACAGATGGGACAGGGACCTGCCACAGCCCCACTGGTGACAGCAGCACTGGGAACAGACACCCAGGGACCTGCCACAGCCCCACTGGTGACAGCAGCACTGGGAGCAGACACCCAGGGACCTGCCACAGCCCCACTGGTGACAGCAGCACTGGGGACAGACACACAGGGACCTGCCACAGCCCCACTGGTGACAGCAGCACTGGGAGAAGATGGGACAGGGACCTGCCACAGCCCCACTGGTGACAGCAGCACTGGGAGCAGATGGGACAGGGACCTGCCACAGCCCCACTGGTGACAGCAGCACTGGGAGCAGATGGGACAGGGACCTGCCACAGCCCCACTGGTGACAGCAGCACTGGGAGCAGACACCCAGAGACCTGCCACAGCCCCACTGGTGACAGCAGCACTGGGAGCAGATGGGACAGGGGACCAGCCATGCTCAGGGGGCTGCTCTGGCCCTGCACATCCCTGCCCCAGGAGACTCAAGGACAGTGGCCACATTTCCCAAAGGGAGAAGGAAGCAAGGATGCCTCTTGAAAACATGAAATGTTGTCACATTTGAAGCATAAATAAAACCCAATGTTCCTACAGATACATGAATATTCACCTGTCATATGAGGCTCCTATCTGATAGCTGTGTGCCATGGCTTAGATTCATGTTGAGGTGAAAAGTATTGCTGTGTCTATATAAAGGTATGATTTCATCCTGGTGCACGAAAGAAATGTTTGCAGTGGAAACAATCCTTCACTGGGACACACTCTGCAGGGAGGTGCTGAGTCACATCCCTGGGTGTGATGTGCTGGTAACCTCACCAAGGCTCCTTCCCCACAAAACCTGGAGCCTTCTGAGGCCCCTCCAGCCTGGGCTGGGTTATGATTCAAGGATTAGTTATTTAAATCATGAACTACAGAAACTGGGACTTGGGAAGCTGGTACTTCCTTCTTATCACCGCTGGGACCCAGCTTTGTCACGGGCACAGAAATAGAAAAAGGAGGGAATCCTGCAAGGATCTGGGCTGGCCAAACTCTGGAATGCAGAAGGACAGGGTCACTCTGGAAATGAGAACACTCAAACGCTTAAAGAGAAGCAAAAAGCATTGTCCAAAGCCCCCAATCCTCAAAGCATTTCAGAACCAGAAACAGGACAAAAGCTTACACCCCGATTCAGCTGGAACGGGGAACACCAGAACACATTCTATTTCATCTCTTCAGCAGCACAGAATTTTGTGTGGTGAAATCCTTGGAGCAGGCACTTTTTGGACTACATTTTCCACTATAAAATTCCACTGGAGACTCTTCTCAGCCCAGCAATTTCAGACTGCTCTAAAGGTCTATTTTGCCCATCATTTAATATACAAATACAAGACTATAAAGACTGGGGAGTTTACAACTCTCCTAAAATCTACTTCAACACTGTGCTGCTAAGGGCAGGAGGCCTTGTAGGAGGAGAGTATTTATCCAAGGAACAGTGGAATACATGGAAAACTTGCACTAAACCTGGCAGCACCTGCTTTAGAACATACAGGCAGAGACATCTCTAAGTGCACCTTGTTTGGAGGCCAAACCTCCCCAAGTCCTGAAGGAAAAAGAGCTACAGGTGTAACAAAGGTGGCTAAAAAGAATTCCCATCTAGGAACACATTTGAAATGGAAAAACAAGAATGGAATTTAGTGCACTAAGGTCTGGATAAACTCTCTGATGTTGTCTGTAGTCACCAAACCTGAGCTCAAGCAGATCAGGTGAAAGAAAAGGCAGGGAGAAAGGCAGGGAATAAATGAAAATCCCCCTTCCCAGAGAACACCAGAGGAATTGGGTTTCTCCAATCCAGCAAAAGGAAGGCTGGAAAAAGTCAGGACTGGTCTCCATAGAACTACACCAAAGACAAGCAGGCAATGGGAGCCAGCAGGGAAGAGACAGGACACGATAAAACACAATGGAAACAATGAACTAACAAATGATTAAAGTAAGTTTTCTAATCACTCCAGAAGCAGAAACATGGAGAAGTTCTGGGGTTCTCCCTGGAGGAGGAACCTGTGTCTGGACACACTGTGTAACACGATGACACAGTCTGTATTCAATAAAAAGTGATGGACTAATTAACCACAGCTTAGTGTTGGGTTGCCAGTCATGGTAAGAGACTCGCCTTCACCACTTCTTCCAAATCATCTCTTACCTTCCCTGCAAACTCAGCTTTGTTGTTCCTGAGCACAGCTCTTTTCCAGAAAACTGTATCTCCCAGAAATGCCAGCCTCTCCCAGTCTGGCCTCATCCCAGTGCCCACATCCAAGCTGGGGATTGTTTCCCACCACAGTGTCCTGGAACCTTCTGGGAGCTCCTGTTCTCCTGCACTGACAGACACAGTCAGGACACACTGCAGCAAACAGGGGCCAGTTTTAAGGCAGGCAAATGCCTCCAGGGGGTTTTTGTGATGCCTGACTTCTGCACGTAACCCTGGCACCAAGCAGCAAACCCCATGTCTGTCACACACAGGGCATCTGCCTAGTGCAGAAGGGAGAACTGGATTCACTGTAGCACTCTGTTTAAACACGTAATTTTCTTTTCATCAGTCACCTTCCTGCTGCTCTCTGCTCTCTTTGTGAAGGCCAACGAGATCATGGGTGTTACAGAGCAGAACCAAAATGATCCAGCTCCACTCTTGGAGCAGGGAAAGGAAACTGCAGATGGGACTGCATTTGTGTGAGAAATCATTTCACACGTTGCTCCTTGGTCCTCAGAGAACTCTGGATCAGACAAAACCTGCAGCTGAGACAGGGATCAGTGATGCTGAACAAGCAGCAATCACACAAATCATGGATCTTCAATCTCAGACACTTTGTGGGTGGCTCCTGTCCAAATGGTGCCTTGAGACAGGTCCAGAGGTGAAGCTGCACGTTTACAGGAAGAGATCACCTCGAGATCACAAACCCACCCCCAAACTGGAGGGTCATGGCCTGGGAAAGGTGGAAGAACACTGGCCCCAGCTGCCCAGGGAAGCTGTGGCTGCCCCATCCCTGCAAGTGTCCAAGGCCAGGTTGGACAGGGCAGGGAGCAACCTGGGATAGTGGAAGGTGCCTCTGCCAGTGGCAGGGGGGTGGCACTTGGTGACATTTAAAAGGTCCCTTCTAACCCACCCCATTCTATCATTCCATAAAAAACACTGAGGACCCTTCAACCCAGTAGGAAAAGGTAATAACGTCATCTTGATGGCAGTAAGTTGGAAGCCAGACAAATTAAAACAGAAAATATGGCACATTCTTTCTTTGCTCAATAGGAACTTTGACCATCTTAAAAACTGAATGAGAGAAATGGGAATATTGTATCTTTTTTAACATCAAAAAACTCCCCTCTGTCACGTTCCAGTCAAGCCAGGTAAGCAAACAGGTGACGTGTCCTCTCCTGCACTACACAAGAGGTTTATTAAACTTTTCTGGGTTTAAAATTTATGGGTCACATTGTGGGAAAATCCAATTTGCTACATAGGAATTCCAAGTCTTGATGAAGCACACACTCACCCCGTAAATGCAAAACCAGAGCAAGGGGAAGAGCTCCACGTGTGCAGCAGCAAAGAACAGCCCCACGCAGAGGGCCAGGATGGCTCCCAGCACATCCCAGTGCTCCCCATTAACCTGTGCTGGTCCCTGAGCTCAGGATGCTCCAGGAGGCACGGGATGGCTCCCAGCACATCCCAGTGCTCCCCACTACCTGTGGAGCCTTTCCCAAACTGAACTCTTTGAGCATGGGACGTTCCAGGACCAGGCTGTGCTGTCACATCTGTCACATCTGCCACTGGCAAACACTACCTGGAGCCAGGCTTGAGGCTGGCAATCCAACACAAATGGTGACACTCCCGAGCAGCTTCCACAGGATGAGGTTCCTTCAAGGAGAAGACCTGACTCACTCCTGACTGCAGAGCAGCAGGATGTGACACCTGAGCAGCAGCAGCAAAGAAGACATCCAGCATCTTTGGAAACCTCCTCTCCTTCCCAGGGAGCGGAATGGCAGCTCCCTCTGTCCCTGGGCAGAGCCAGAGCCAAATTCCTGCTGATGTCCCCCAGCACAGGCTTTGGCAGCACAGACCCCTCTGTAGCTCCTGGACCTGCAGGGGCTCTGCAGGACAGGGGTCAAGGCTGGGCACACCCGAGGGTGTGGATGGCACCAGCCTTTGCTACAGCAAAGCAGCACCAGGCACTGAAGCACGATTTGGAGCCCTCCTTCCAGTGCTCCTGTAACCTGCCCAGCAGCTTTCCAGGCCATTCCATCAGAACTACTTGAGAACAGCTCAGGTCTAACCTTGTGCCACCAAACAGGCGCTCAGTACGCTGCTTTTCTCCTCCCAAAGCCTCTCTAGATGCCTACAGCCACTTCTGCAGGGCAGATGGGGATGGAGACAAAACACTGGGACCAGAGCCAGCCCTGGAATCCAGATGTCCCCCACCAGGTATTGCAGACTTTAACAAACCCTCTTGGCACCTGGAGCTCTGGGTGCAGCCCAGGCTGGTGCTGGCAGAAGCTGGCCATGTCTCTCCAGCTCTGCTCCATCACCATCAGTCTCCAGCTCATGACTGTGGTGTAGGATTAAGGAACACACAGTCAGGAACCAGCAGCCCCTTTTCTCTCGGGGCTGTATCAGATTAGACAAGGAATGTGGCAGCAGCTCAAGGGCACCAGGCTCTCTGCTCTGCTCAGTTCCATCAGCTCACTGACCCTTAAGGAATAATCCACCCCTGGAAGCAGCAGGCAGATGCCATTTGGAAGTGTTCAAGGACAGGCTGGTCAGGGCTTGGAGCAACTTGGTCTCGTGGAGGGTTCCTTGCTGAGCACTCCCCAGAGCTGCAGGACAACCAAATATTCCAAATCAACTTCCCAAAGTTGGTCTGCTCTTGGGTGACTTCAGCTACCACCACCAGTGCTGGTCCTTGGGAGCTGCACAACCATGTTCCTCCTCACAGTATGGGAGCAGAGCCGTGCAAAGGGGCTGAGGGGACACCAGAGCCAACCTGGGGCCTCCAACCAGCCACAGCCAGGAATCACAGAATCATTTAGATTGGAAAAGACCTCCAGGATCAGAAGATCTTGCAAAAGAGAAACGCAAGAAATACTAATGTGGTTTTCAGGGACCTAGAGATGGAGAAAGATGGAGAAATCTTCAGGATCCACTAACAGGGGGCCACACCTGAGCCAGCTCACGTTCTGCCTGGGTGGAAAGGATTCGTCACCTCCCTCCTGGAAAGCCCCACTCCAAAACCAATAAAAAAAAAAATCTGTTTTACACCTGAGGGAACAGCAGAGCCAAGTTCTCAGAGACACCCAGGCCCACACTCCCAGGTACACACGGGTCTGGTGGCCCTGTACTATCTGTCCTGTGGGAGAAATCTCCGTGCAGGCTGTCCCCATGGATGCTGCTGCTGCCTCCTGGCAGTGGCAGGAGCACTCTGCTGCCAGCAGCTCCTGGGAAACCTGCCTGCAGAAAGGTGCTGACCCCATGGGTCAGGCACTCTTCAGGCACTGAAAACCTGGAGACAAAGAGTCGCAGTCAGAGGATGAGCCAGGCAGTCAGCCACAGGATGTTAACCCTTTGCACACTCACCATCCCCATGCCAGGGGCTCTGTGGTCCCTTGGATGCCACCTGCCCCTTTCTGACACCTCAAGGTGCTGCATCTTAAGCCTTGAAGGGATTCAGGGGAGGCTTCAGGAGATGCACAAAGCTTTGGCTCCAGTCCACTTTCCCCATGCACAGTGTCCTGAGTGAGATCCTCCTCCTTTGATAAAAGGGTCAGTACACAGCACTCAGCTGACTCCTGAGGTCTCTGCTCCTCCAGGGGAACCCACACGTCCAGAAATGTCCATTTACTTAACTCCACTTCTCCATCAACACAAAGCACATAGGAACTGAACCTCCCACCTCAGCCCTTTGATTTTTACATCATTTCCATCTCACTCCTGCTCTGCAGCAGCCACTCTCACCTCGAGGATGGGAAAGGAGGAAAAGGGGAAAGCAAGGAGGAAACAATCATCGTGTTTGTCATCAGCCAGGTCCAGAAGCCACTTGACCCAGAGAGATCAGAGTTCCCCCTACAACAACGGGTGAGGCTGGGAAGCAAATCAAGCAGGCTGGATGATTTTGGGCAGAGAGAGAACAGTAGGAGTGGTACAGACCTCTTCCTCCTCAATGCGAGCAGGTTCAATCAGCAGATTATTGGCTTGATCAAACGACACCCCCTGTTAGGACAGGAACCAGCAAAGAGGCATGCGGATTAGTGGAGCATCAACCAAACCCGCCACCACGACCACCACCACCACCCAACACAGGCACGGCACGGAGAGCTGAGCCTGCTCCAGAGGCACTGCTGACCACACAGCTCCAGAGCTGAGCCAGCTCCAGAGGCACTGCTGACCACACAGCTCCAGAGCTGAGCCAGCTCCTGAGGCACTGCTGACCTCCAGAGCTTCTGAGGCACTGCTGACCGGCACAGCTCCTGAGGCACTGCTAACTGGCACAGCTCCAGAGCTGAGCCAGCTCCAGAGGCACTGCTGACCTCCAGAGCTCCTGAGGCACTGCTGACCACACAGCTCCAGAGCTGAGCCAGCTCCTGAGTCACTGCTGACCACACAGCTCCAGAGCTGAGCCAGCTCCTGAGTCACTGCTGACCACACAGCTCCTGAGGCACTGCTGACCTCCACAGCTCCTGAGGCACTGCTGACCTCCACAGCTCCTGAGGCACTGCTGACCTCCAGAGCTGAGCCTGCTCCAGAGGCACTGCTGACCACACAGCTCCAGAGCCACTGCTGACCTCCAGAGCTGAGCCTGCTCCAGAGGCACTGCTGACCACACAGCTCCAGAGCCACTGCTGACCTCCAGAGCTGAGCCTGCTCCAGAGGCACTGCTGACCACACAGCTCCAGAGCTGAGCCAGCTCCACAGTCACTGCTGACCTCCAGAGCTGAGCCTGCTCCAGAGGCACTGCTGACCACACAGCTCCAGAGCTGAGCCTGCTCCAGAGGCACTGCTGACCACACAGCTCCAGAGCTGAGCCAGCTCCAGAGGCACTGCTGACCACACAGCTCCTGAGGCACTGCTGACCACACAGCTCCAGAGCTGAGCCAGCTCCTGAGTCACTGCTGACCACACAGCTCCAGAGCTGAGCCTGCTCCTGAGGCACTGCTGACCTCCAGAGCTGAGCCAGCTCCTGAGTCACTGCTGACCTCCAGAGCTGAGCCAGCTCCTGAGTCACTGCTGACCTCCAGAGCTCCTGAGGCACTGCTGACCACACAGCTCCAGAGCTGAGCCAGCTCCAGAGTCACTGCTGACCTCCAGAGCTGAGCCAGCTCCTGAGTCACTGCTGACCTCCAGAGCTCCTGAGGCACTGCTGACCACACAGCTCCAGAGCTGAGCCAGCTCCTGAGGCACTGCTGACCTCCACAGCTCCTGAGGCACTGCTGACCACACAGCTCCAGAGCTGAGCCTGCTCCAGAGGCACTGCTGACCTCCACAGCTCCAGAGTCACTGCTGACCACACAGCTCCAGAGCTGAGCCAGCTCCAGAGGCACTGCTGACCTCCACAGCTCCAGAGTCACTGCTGACCTCCACATCTCCTGAGGCACTGCTGACCTCCAGAGCTGAGCCTGCTCCAGAGGCACTGCTGACCTCCAGAGCTCCAGAGCTGAGCCTGCTCCAGAGGCACTGCTGACCTCCACAGCTCCTGAGGCACTGCTGACCTCCACAGCTCCCGAGGCACTGCTGACCACACAGCTCCAGAGCTGAGCCTGCTCCAGAGTCACTGCTGACCTCCAGAGCTGAGCCTGCTCCATTGGCACTGCTGACCTCCACAGCTCCTGAGTCACTGCTGACCTCCGGAGCTGAGCCAGCTCCTGAGTCACTGCTGACCTCCACAGCTCCTGAGGCACTGCTGACCAGCACAGCTCCAGAGCTGAGCCAGCTCCAGAGGCACTGCTGACCTCCAGAGCTCCAGAGTCACTGCTGACCTCCACAGCTTCTGGAGTCACTGCTGACCTCCACAGCTCCAGAGGCACTGCTGACCTCCACAGCTCCAGAGGCACTGCTGACCACACAGCTCCAGAGACACTGCTGACCACACAGCTCCAGAGCTGAGCCAGCTCCAGAGGCACTGCTGACCTCCAGAGCTCCTGAGGCACTGCTAACCGGCACAGCTCCAGAGCTGAGCCAGCTCCAGAGGCACTGCTGACCTCCAGAGCTCCTGAGGCACTGCTGACCACACAGCTCCAGAGCTGAGCCAGCTCCTGAGTCACTGCTGACCCCCACAGCTCCTGAGGCACTGCTGACCACACAGCTCCAGAGCTGAGCCAGCTCCTGAGTCACTGCTGACCTCCAGAGCTGAGCTAGCTCCATTGGCACTGCTGACCTCCACAGTTCCTGGAGTCACTGCTGACCTCCAGAGCTCCAGAGCTGAGCCTGCTCCAGAGGCACTGCTGACCTCCACAGCTCCAGAGGCACTGCTGACCTCCACAGCTCCAGAGCTGATCCAGCTCCTGAGTCACTGCTGACCTCCAGAGCTCCAGAGGCACTGCTGACCAGCACAGCTCCAGAGCTGAGCCTGCTCCAGAGGCACTGCTGACCTCCAGAGCTGAGCCAGCTCCAGAGGCACTGCTGACCTCCACAGCTCCTGGAGTCACTGCTGACCTCCAACAGCTCCAGAGGTACTGCTGACCTCCAGAGCTCCTGGAGTCACTGCTGACCTCCAGAGCTCCTGGAGTCACTGCTGACCTCCAGAGCTCCTGGAGTCACTGCTGACCTCCACAGCTCCAGAGTCCCTGCTGACCCCCAGAGCTCCTGGAGTCACTGCTGACCTCCACAGCTCCAGAGCTGAGCCAGCTCCTGAGTCACTGCTGACCTCCAGAGCTGAGCCAGCTCCATTGGCACTGCTGACCTCCACAGCTCCAGAGCTGAGCCCACTCCCACCACAGCTCCAGAGCTGACCCCTCAGCACCAGAGGCGCCCCCAGTCCTGCTCAGCACCTCAGCAGTGCCAGGGCTGCTCGTGGGCTCCCAGAGTGCCAAGTACCAGTGCACCCTGAGGCCAGGTTTTGTTCATGCTGGCACCCTGAGGGCCTGACCCCTGAGCTGAGCACCACGAGCTGACCTCATCCCCTCCACACCAGGTCACTCCAGGAGGGAGGAAGGGTTAAACACAGCAGAAAGAACTGAGGAGCCTGTGGTGCCACAAGCTGCTGCATAGGAACGAGCAGTCCCAAACACAACTGCACCAATCCCCTTCTCTGGTGAAAAAGTACAGCCTCACAGGCACCTGGGATCCTGCTCTCAAGCACAGGAAACCTCAGGATTTCTTCTGAAAACCAACTGTCCTTGCAACAAGACCCTCTCTGGTTTTAGGATTCAGCCTCCTGCACAGCCTGTCCTGCCTCCTCCTTCAATGCACCTCTTGCATAATCCTCCCTGCACAGGGACCCTGCTCCCCACATCCCCACTCCTGGAACACAGCTCAGGGGGCAGCTGATCAATGTCCTCGTGGAGCAGGCACCCAACGCTGCCCCACAGAAAGGAGCACTGAGTCCCGGGCAGAAGGATCAGCTGACAGCCAGGTGATTTCTGACAAGTACCCCACCCCTGAGCAGGCAGTGCTCTGCCAGTGGGTCAGTGTCTCCTCAGCTCTGAGTCCCCAGCTAAAAAAGCCTTTTTGAGCGAGGGCATTCCCAAATCTTGGATGAAGGGGACTTGGGACAGCTTCAGATGCCTTCTGAGGAACCCCACCAGCAGTGGGAAAACTGGCCTCATCCCTAGGGAGCTCCAACAGAGCAAGGCAAGCATCCACTGAGGGAAAGCCTCCAGGGCCAAGTGAGGGAAAGGACCTTTCCCTGGGCAACCCGAGCTCCAGCAGGGATGGGAATGATCCTGGCACCCTGGGGCATGTGCAGTTACAGCAGAAGCAGGTTTTACTCCAGCACCTTCCACATCCAGAAACCCCCACCTCACCCAGGAGATTTGTTGATGTCAGCCTGTGATGGAGACTCGGCCACATCCTGACCTCTGCCCACCAAATACACCTCAAAATCCTCAAACCAGCTTGGGTGAGAATTGGGCTGATCTCATGAAGTGTCCCTCATCCATGTACTCCATTCCATTGTGAGGAACTTCCTCAGGCAGGAACCTCTGTGTCCCTAAGCAAAGGTGGTGGTTCAGCTGAAGAGAGCCAAGGACCCCCATCTCCTAAGCCCCAGTATAACCAGAAAGCCAAAACTTCAGAGCACAAGCTCCCCTAAATCCCAGTGCACCCTCCATCAGGCTGTGTCTGGGCGGAAGCACAGGGAAGGGCACACTCCTGACATGCTCCAGGAAACACTGTGCCAACTGTGTCAGTGCCCCAAATGTCAGTCTAAGATTGAATCCACACAGGGATAAAGCTCATCCTCCTGTGAACCAGCAGCAACAACCAGCAAGTGAGGAGGAGGCTGAAGGAACAGCAGAACCCACCAGTGATGAGACAGACAACTGTCCCTGCAGCACAGGGAACACCACATGGAATAGGGCTGGTGCAAGGACCTGGATACAGCCAAGGTGTCAGGCACAGCAACAGAGCAGAGCTCTCTGACAACCCTGAGCCCCCAGTGACCTCAGCTCTCCCTCCCACCCTCAGCACAGCCCCACGTGCTGGAGCCTCTTGCCAGTGGTGTCATCAGCACCACATCAACCTGGCTGCTCGGTCACAGGAGCAGAGGGCAGGTCTGCACCCCTCTGACCTCCCCCTCCCCACGAGACCTTACCTTCACGGATGGCTGAGCAGACAAAGCTCCATTCTTTCTGTCATCCTCATCCCATGCCTCCTCCTGATCCCTGGGCTCTGTGTTATTATTGCAGCCTCCCAGCTCCTCTTCCTCTTTGGGAACCCCATCACTGTTCAGCCCCTGCAGCAGTGCCACCACTGCCTCTGGCTTGGGCAGTTTGGTGATCTTGAAGTGTTTCTTATAATGGGGCGTGTCCTTGCGGATCAGCCTCTGCTTCTCCACTGGGAATGGTCGCTCTTCATCCTCCTCCTCATCCTCACTGCGTATCAGCGTGTCCTCAGCAAAGTGCACAGTGGGCTGTGACAGCAAAGCCCCAGACACACCGTGAGCCTCAGGGAACAGAGGGGTGGCAGCACAGAACCTGCTGTCCCTGTGAGCCCTCTCCCGGCACAGGCAGAGCCAGTGTCACTGCCTGTGTGCTCAGGAACATGCAGGAATGTGTCACCATTTCCCCACCCTTGCCTTTTCCCAGAACCACACCTTCCCCCAGACAGGCCCCTGTCAGCTCCAGGGATGGAGGGCATTCAAACCTCTCACGGTCACCCCAATGCTCCCACAGCCTGCCTGGCTCCCACACTCCACCCCAGCCTCCCACCTGTGCAGCTCCCACAGTCTCTGCTTGCACTGCCTTCCATGGCCTGGATCTGCCACCAGTGATGCCCAAGTCCCACATCCCACATTGACCTGTACATCTGTGTCCCACTTCCTCTGAAACTTCCAGGTCCTTTCACTTTTTCTCACGGCGCTGCTGCGGTTTCCAGGCTCCTACCTCATTGTACTCCACTTCCACATCCTCCTCCTCCTGGTCAGCAGCTTCCTTGCGCTCCTCCTCCGCTCTGGGCTTCACCTCCTTCTCCAGCTCCCGTGTGTCGGGCACCTGCCCGTTGGGCCAGCCCCGCTCCCGCTCCCTCTCCTCTGCCCTGCAGTCCACAGAGGCGGTGCTGGTGGACAGGTGGGAGTCCTCGCTGCGGTTCGATGTGGCACTCAGCCTCTTCTCCTGAGAACACGCTTGTGATGGTCAGGGTGGAACCCACAGCAGCACCCGGAGCCACGCAGTCTGACTGGTGTGAGCTGTGACTGGTCCAGTGCCAACACAACCAGCCTTTCCTCAGGCTGCCCACAGCTTCCCCTCCTGAGCTCCCTCCCTGTGACCTGGGCCACCCCTGTTCCACCTCCTGTGCAGGCATTTATTCCCAGCTCCCACCAGGGCAGCAAGGTGCCTCCTCCAAGCGCTCCGTTCCCATTATTCTTTACTGGGAATATCAGAGCCTTCCCCTCCTCTCCCTCTGGCCTGTGCTATGACAAAACACACACAGTTCCCCTTACACTGTTCTCTGTCTCCTGGTCCTACCTCCTGCTCTATTTCACGGGCCCCCATGACATCTCAAGGCAGATTCCCAACCTTCCCAGGCAATCCATTCTCAGTCCTTCCCAATCTTCCTAGAGTCAGTCCTTTCTACCTGCCCGTTTCCCACACATGCTGCATGTTCCTAGTGGAAGATGTCTCTGCCCACGGCGCGGAGCTGGAACTCAGTGGTGTGTAAGATCCCTTCCAACCCAAACCATTCCATGATCCCCTGTTCCCTGTGGCTATCCATTCCCCAGCACTCACCTCCGAGTTGGGGGAGCTGGGGTTGGCCTCAGCCCGCGCAGCGTTCACCTCGCTGCGCCGCACCTCGATCACCTTCTTCATCACCTTCAGCTCGCTGGGGTGGGGGGTGGCTCGGCGCTGCAGGCCCTGGCAAAGGGAAACCCTCAGCAGGGGATCCCAGCCCTGGCAGCACCTGCCTGGCCCTGGGAATGAACCTCTGCAGGCAACTCACACCCTTATCAGAGAGCCAGAGCCCCTGCTGCAGGATCTGCTCCAGGCCTTACACAGCTGGGAAGGGGAAAGAACAGAGGCAGGGAACCCTGGCAGCTCTCTCAGGACATCATCCTGCTCTCCAGCTGATAACGGGTTTGGGAAGAATGATAAGAGTTGGGAAGTTTAAAGTGGTGTTTCAGGCTTAGTAAATGAAAAACTATCGACACAGAAACTCCTCCAGAACACAGGTGAGAAATCCTGGGATATCTTCCTAATTATTCTGGACTTAACAGGTCTGCTAAGCCCAAATGCTCCAGAATTGGTGCTGCTTAGTGAGTGCCATCCCAGGCAGACAGTCCAGAAAAACAGCATTCTAAAACTAGTAACAGTGTTAAAAACAATACAAAAACCCCAAACCTTCCAATGCCAGCAGCATACACACACTCCCAGGACAGCTGCAAACACCATTCATTAGAAGGATTCAGATCTCAAGGATGGCTTTCCATAAACTAAAAAAAAATAAAGTCCTACAAGAGACTGAAACCCTCAGATCACTTGCTGAAAACTTCAGTCCTGGCCTTTGCATCTGCACTGGAAGCACGACAATCTCTTGCAGGTTTTGGGGCTGCCTGCAGTGTTCAGTACTTTATTAACAGGACACTCCACAGCATGGGCAGCGTTGCCTCCATGCTTGCAGGGATGGGGATGGCCTGGGTGTGGCTGGGCAGCCTTTCCCCGTGGTGGGGGTGAGCTAAAACCCTTTCCTGACAGTGCCCTGCAGGACATTTTGAGTCCTCCCTGGACATCTGGACATTTTGAGTGCTCCCTGGGCACATTAGTGCTCCACTCCCATAGAAGAGCCTCAAAATATGACCCTGCACCACAGCTCCCAGGGAATTCACTCCCTTTCGCTCCTGCTCAGGTCCTCAGGGCACCAAACAGCCTTCAGAGTGTGGAAACCTTGCAGAGCAGTGTCACAGGGTGAAACACGGACACCACAGCAGCACCCCATCTCTGGAAGGCTTAGGTTGTCCCTGTGCTTCACAGGGAGCCCAACAACCCTCCAGGAATTCCTTACTCGTCTCTCAGCTCCAGACTCCTCATCATCATCTCCTTTGGGTTCATCCAGGAACTGGATCACACTGACTCTGTTTAGGTTGGTGTCTGTCCAGCTCTCATCCACGCTGTTCTGCAGGAGGTTCTCTGGGGAGGAAGAGAACACAGTGGGAGCTCCCTTTGGGAAGAACAGGCTTGTAGACTCAGATGGGAGTCAGTTCTTATCCCATTAGGGCACTTCTGCTGTATCTGCCCATGGCATCACAGGCCTTGAGGACAAAGGCTGTGGCCTCACATCCTGTCACCTTCTGTACATCTCCCACCAGACCCACAGCAGCCCCTGCAGAAGTGAATGATGCTTCAGCTCTAGCACTCCTCACCCAACAGGTGCAGAAAAAGGTAGAATGAAGGCAGGAATACCATGAACAATGAAAATGAACTGCTTGGTCAGTAGATCCAAGCAGAACCCTCAAAGCTGAGGCTGCAGGGCCTTATCACCTGGCAGAAAGCAACTCCTCAGTTTTAGCAACCTCTGCCTGGGAAAGGCGTCCCAGCCATACCAGAGCCTGGATCTGCTACAGGAATCACAGTGAGGGACAGTCCAACTCAGCAGAGAAGGTTCAAGGCTCAGGCCCCTCCAAAACACAAGGCTCTGCAGCCAGTGCTTGTGTTGCAGATTCTTACCCAGGCTGGGAGAGGGCTGCTGGGGGAGCAGGTAGCAAGTGAGAACCTTTTCTCCTGTCTTTTCATCATCCTCGGTCTGGAATTTCAGCATGGGCTGCGACTGGTTTTCTGCCAGCCACAGGGCTTTCAGATTAAGATTTGTCAAAGCAAAGGGCAAGTTCTGCAGCCTGCAAAAGAGAAGAACAACTCCTGGCTAAACTTACCTGGTCAGGAAGGAGCTTCACCTCAGCTCCAGAGTGCCCCACCTGAACAGAGAGGGACAGAGCCAAGCTGCTGTGGATCCCTCAGTCCTGCCCACTGGAACAGCTGATTTTATCCACGGCTGTGGACTGGGCTCCAATACCCCATCCTCACCAGCCTCCAGCAGAAGACAACTCCCTCCAACAGTGTGGAGGGGTTTAGGAACAGAAAAACAACGCTCTCACAGACCAGAGTATAGAATGTTCCTTACATACCCTCTGGTCAGTGCTCAACTGCTCCCAAAAGTACCAACCCCAGAGAACAGAACTACAGGACCCTCCAGAAGAGCTCCCAGGCACCTACACACCATGAACGAGGCTTTGGCACCGACCACCTGAGGACTAATGACACAAACCCACAAAATCTGCAGGAAGGAAAGGAAGCCAGTGACCAGGGATGTCCCCTGGTCTCTGTTTCTCACATGATGAAATGCCCTCATGCTTCTGCCCTCCCTCTGCCCTGTGTGTCGGTGACACAGAGAAGAATTCATAGGCAAAGCTCAAGCCCTCAGCAGCCAGCCTGGGCTTTTCCACACCGTGGATCCTGGGATCCACACAGGTCCAGTGTGTCCCCCTCAGCAGCCTCCCAGCCCGTGCTGCTCACCTGTTCCCAGCCACGTCCAGGACGTGGAGCTCGGTGGTGTTGGCCAGCTCCGGGGGCAGCAGGGCCAGGCGGTTGTCCCTCAGGGACAGAACGTTGAGGTTGGCACAGCCTCCAATCTCCGCTGGCAGCGCCGTCAGCCGGTTCCGGTCCACGTTCAGGTTCGTCAGCTTGGCCAGCTTGCCCAGGGATTTGGGCAAGGCCTGGGAAGGAGCCAAGTCAGTGGTTGCAAGAGGAGAGGGCAGCACAGGGAAAAGGCACAAAGCCCTCGGTCTGGGGAGCAAGCTGCCTTCCATCCCGACAGACACATCTGGGATAGCGCTCCTGGGACATCTTTGGGACAGGTTTTCCCTCAGGCTCACAGACTGATCCATGCCAACTCTTCCCCTCAACACAGCACAGCACACTCCAACCAGCCCTGGTCAAGATTTCCCTTCAGTTTATCTGCCCATTCCCAACCCTTATGTTTTACCAAGCAAATCACAGGCAGTTTGGAGCAGGGCTGTTTTCAATCACACTGCCCCAAACCCCTCACCAATGCAGCCTGTGATGTGGTCTTGCACCTGTCAGCCAGGATGGTCTTTGGGACAGGCAATCCCAGCACCTCTGCTA
Organism: Phylloscopus whistleri; assembly: GCA_017589585.1. Lineage (NCBI taxonomy): Eukaryota > Metazoa > Chordata > Aves > Passeriformes > Phylloscopidae > Phylloscopus > Phylloscopus whistleri. Next base: position 166,240 of record JADMLD010000376.1, on the reverse strand, counting down.
GCCCAGGGAATGTTTTAGGGGAAAAATCAGTGGGAGAAAGCAGCTTCCAAATGTCCGTGCACTTGGTGAAACTGTGCAGAAGCAGCTGGAGCACGCTCAGGAGTTCAGCTCGGAGGGATCCCTGCAGCTTGCTGCAGTGAGCAGCACGGGAGAGGCAGCTGTGTACTCACTGTCAGCATGTTCTCGGTCAGGATGAGCTCAGACAGATTCTCACAGTCCCCAATCGATTCCGTCATGTCTGTCAGCCGGTTCTGGTCCACCTTGAGGATGGAGAGCTGCTTCAGCTGACCTGGCCAGGGTGACAAGGTAGGTGTGAGCTGTGCCAGAGAGAAGGATGCTGTTCTACACTCACCTGGCTGTGATCCCATCAAGGATCACAAAACCCAAGCACACAGGCTCTGCCTCTCGTCCCACCAGGCCTGTCCACAGGCCTCACACACGCCTGATGCAGATGAACCACCCGAACTCTCCTGCAGAGCTCTGCTCGCCCGTACCCCCCCCTGCTTCTGCTCTCCATGACTGCCCACAAACCCGATTCCCTGCCACACACACTCCTTCCTGAAGCTCCTCCAGGAGCACTGCCGAGCAAGTGGAGTCCTGCAGCGCTGCCCCTCCGACAACACTCACCGATGCCATCCGGAATGCATTCCAGAAGGTTCTGTGACAGCAGCAAGTCCGTCAGTGCCACCAGCCCGCTGACCTCATTGGGCAGCTGCTCCAGCTTGTTCTCAGACACATCCAGACAGACCAGGCGGCGGAGGTTGCCCAGCTCCTGGATCAGAGAGCAGAGCCATGGCTCAGGGAGCAGCTGGGGCAGCAGGGGCAGGGCTGGGTGCTCTGGGCAGACACTCACCGGGGGCAGGGCCGAGAGCTGGTTCCGGTCCAGCCACAGCTCCCGCAGGTTCGGGAGCGCGCCCAGCGTGTCCGGCTGTAGGAGACAGGACAGTGATGATGGCATCAGTCCCTTCCAGGGACAGGGAGCAGCTGCCTGAGGGTGCTGCAAACACACCACTCTCTGCAGAGCCAGGCACTCTCTGCCTCTCCCCCTCCCAGGACCATCCAGGGATCATGCCAAGGCCAAGGCAGCAGCACACCTGTCTGGGGATGTCTGGGAATGTCTGGGCTGGCCCCTGGCTGCAGGAGCTCCAATGGAAACACAGATGGCAACGGTAGGGCTGTGTCAGCAGGCAAGGCAGGAACTAAACCTGCAGCACAGTTCTGATGGAGAGCAGCTGAGGGAGCTGGGGAAAATGGAGGCTCAGGGGAGATCTTGCCTCCTGCAACTCCCTGACAGGAGGATGGAGCCAGGTGGGGATCAGGCTCTGCTCTCAGGGAACAGGACAGGACAAAGGCAAACGGGCTCAAGCTGTGCCATGGAAGGTTTAGGTTGGATATTGGGAAAGTTCCTTCCCAGAAAGGACTGTCCAGCCCTGGCACAGGCTGGGCAGAGGTGGACTCCCCACCCCTGGGGTGGATGTGGCACTTGGGGACATGGGTTAGCAGTGGCCTTGGCAAGTGCTGGGAGAGTGGCTGAACTCAATGGTCTCAGATGGTTTTTCCAACCTAAATGATTCCACGTTCTAGGGAAATTCTGGCCTTACAGAAGAAATGCGTCTTCCTCTTCTCAGACATGAAAATAACATTTGGGTACCACTGGCCAACTCAACGTGACCCCGTGGCACCATCAGCTGTGACAGACACACATTCACAGCCCACAGCCCACCCAAGCAATCAGCATTTGGAGTTTGCTCCACTGGAGCATGGCTCAAGTGTCACACACCCGTTCTCACAGGTGAGTTCAGCCTGTGCACAGCCAAGCTGCATGAACCCCTTTGCCCCCCAGCTTTGATGGCAAACCATCCCAGAACATGAAGAGTGAGATCCAGTGACAGCTTCATCCACAGCTGCAAAGTTAGAGAATATCACGGGGTGTCCCCAAATGCCCAGATAACCTGAATTCTGAGACTGTGGCCTTGCTCTCCACATGCTGAGCCCTCCATGGAGAGAGCCCCCACACTGGGCTACCCTCACTGCCACGGACATCAAGGAATGGCCCAGCACTCCGTGGCACAGAAATCATATCAGAAAGGAGAGAGGCAGGAAGCTGGATGAGAAGAGAAACAGCTGGGGGCAGTGCAGGACAGAGAAGGGAAGCACCAGAGTGTTGCTGGAAAGGAAAGATCGTTGGCAGCCAGACAGAAAGAATTACCATCCCAGAGCCTGGAAAGGACAGAGCAGGCAGTGTGTGAGGCCAGCAGGACACAAGACACAAGGGCTGAATATGAAGAGAAAATTCATCTGGGAATGCTGACTGGGCCATGCTGGGCAGATCAGAATCTCCCCAAAAAACCTGAGCGTCTATTTCTTTGCATTTCAGGCAGAAACCCACTTGCTTGCACCGAGGTGCAGGATCTGCCCCTACCAACCACCCAAATCCCTCCCCACCAGCCCTCACCTACCAGAACTTCCAGGTCATTGCCACCGAGATCCAACTGCTCTAACTTGACAAGGAAGGAGAGTGAACTGCCAGGCACAGGGGACAGAGAGATAAAACAAGAAACAAGGAGCAGAAGGTTAGCATCTGGACACACATTGCACAAATCACATGATCTCTACTAACTCCTAAAGCAGGTGGGGCAATCCTGACCTTTCTCACGGCCCCTCTGAGCCCCACTGTTTGTAGAGCTGGTGCCTGCCCCAAGCCCCAGGGAACTGGGTCCAGAGGCACCAGCAGCCCCAGCTCCACTGGTACCAGTTTGCCTTCTCCCCTCCCACCATAACACACCCTCTGATTAAAACCATGACGGATGACCAGGCACACCTCCAGGTGGCTGCCTGCTCTGCAGCAAGGACAGGGACCTGGGCACGGACTGACAGGCAACAGGAGGTGCTCAGCAGAGGACAAGACACGTTTGGGGGGCGAGAGGAGCACAGCTGCAGGGACAGGGAGGAATGACAAATCCTACAGCCTCAGTTTCCCCAAACAGGATGCTCATGCTACTGAAGAGGAAGGGAAAACAGTGGCCTGATGTCTCAGGTGAGGTGAGCGCGTACAGACAGAAGCTCACGATGAAGACACTGCACGGGACCTGCAGAGACTGCACGGGACCTGCAGAGACTGCACGGGACCTGCAGAGACTGCACAGGACACTGCACAGGACCTGCAGAGACTGCACGGGACACTGCACAGGACCTGCAGAGACTGCACAGGACACTGCACAGGACCTGCAGAGACTGCACAGGACACTGCACAGGACCTGCAGAGACTGCACGGGACACTGCACAGGACCTGCAGAGACTGCACAGGACACTGCACAGGACCTGCAGAGACTGCACGGGACACTGCACAGGACCTGCAGAGACTGCACGGGACACTGCACAGGACCTGCAGAGACTGCACAGGACACTGCACAGGACCTGCAGAGACTGCACGGGACACTGCACAGGACCTGCAGAGACTGCACAGGACACTGCACAGGACCTGCAGAGACTGCACGGGACACTGCACAGGACCTGCAGAGACTGCACAGGACACTGCACAGGACCTGCAGAGACTGCATGGAACACTGCACAGGACCTGCAGAGACTGCACGGGACACTGCACAGGACCTGCAGAGACTGCACAGGACCTGCAGAGACTGCACAGGACACTGCACAGGACCTGCAGAGACTGCACGGGACACTGCACAGGAACTGCAGAGACTGCACAGGACCTGCAGAGACTGCACGGGACACTGCACAGGACAGTGCACGGGACCTGCAGAGACTGCACGGGACACTGCACAGGACCTGCAGAGACTGCACAGGAACTGCACAGGACCTGCAGAGACTGCACAGGACCTGCAGAGACTGCACGGGACACTGCACAGGACAGTGCACGGGACCTGCAGAGACTGCACAGGACCTGCACAGGACACTGCACAGGACACTGCACAGGACACTGCAGAGACTGCACAGGACCTGCACAGGAACTGCAGAGACTGCATGGGACCTGCAGAGACTGCACGGGACACTGCACAGGACCTGCAGAGACTGCACAGGAACTGCACAGGACCTGCAGACACTGCACAGGACACTGCACAGGACCTGCAGACACTGCACTGGACCTGCAGAGACTGCACAGGACACTGCAGAGACTGCACAGGACACTGCAGAGACTGCACAGGACACTGCAGAGGACCTGCCCAGGACCTGCAGAGACTGCACGGGACACTGCACAGGACCCGCAGAGACACTGCACAGGACCTGCAGAGACACTGCACAGGACACTGCACGGGACCTGCAGAGACTGCACAGGACCTGCAGAGACACTGCACAGGACACTGCACGGACCTGCAGACACTGCACAGGACCCGCAGAGACACTGCACAGGACACTGCACAGGACCCACAGCCTGTCCCCACCCGCGGCCCAGGAACGTGCCCCGAGCACCCCACACACCACACCTGGGGGTGGACAAGGCCTCCAGTCCCACAAAGCCCGGACCTGCAGGGGTGGGTTCTCATGACATGGTCCAGGTGCTCATTTGTCCTCACCCTGAGTCTGACCCATCAACTCCACCTCCCCAGAGGAGTGCAGCCCCTCACTGTGTGCCAGGGTGGAGCTGCCAGCCCTGCCCACTGCCCCAGCAGGGAACAGCTTTATTCTCTTCTCAAGGAACCATTCCAACAGAGAAATCCCCGTATCTCTCTGGAAACAGGTCCACCTCTCAAGGCCACCCAAACCGAGCCTGTTGGGGGCTGCAATGAAAGGGAGCTGTCTTGCCTGGACAAGGCTGTAAAAACATTTTAGTTATACAGGAAAATGAATTTCCTACTGCATGCAGCAGTGGATTTTGAGATAAACTCCAGCAAAGGTTTATCAACAGTTTAATCTCAAGGATCCTGTTGCACAGCACTCCTTCACCATGAATGTAAATCAACTCCAACTCCTCTGAAGGTGATTCAGCCTTGACTGTCCCTTTGCACCTTCACAGGCTGAATTCCCAGAACAGGAACAAGTGAGCTCTGGAATCCACGTTGGTGGCATCTGGCAGAAGGTCTCAGTAGAGATCACCTCCACTATTATTCCATAAGAACACACGAGAGCTGCCCTTCCCAAGCCTCTGGCTGCTTCCCATCTGCATGGCAGAAACGAGGGGTGACCACCAGCTGTACAAACTGAGCCATTTCACAACTCAGGCAACATCAGAAGACTGACCAATGAAATGGAATTTGGGCAAACAAAGGTCACTGCAAGCTGGATCTTTCAAGAAACTCTACAACAAAAAAATAGCAAAAGGACACTGATGCATTATGCTGCCCCAAATTCTCAGTGTTGAATGGGCTGGGCTCAGGAACCCTGGGAACAAAAATCATTCTTGTCTTTGGCAAGGTGACCTGATCTCCTTTGGAGCTGTCCTTATGCACAATGTGCAGCCAAAGTACCAGAGCCTTGGGCAGAGAACCCCACAGCATCACTGAAATGGTTCTGGCCATCACTGCCAACCTGTGCTCCACTGATACCTCTGATCAGAATTACCCTGGCCTTCAACATCCATGTTCTACTTTTGGAAATCATCCCAAAATAGAATTTGGGGAACTGGGGAAAGATGAAAAGAAGCTGAATTTGCATTACAAAATGAGTAACAAGCCTGGATTAAGCTTCCAGTGAAAACCACCAAAGCCTCACAGCACACTACAAGTATCACACTCAATGGCACCCAGATCTACCAAAGGGAGCACTGGGAAAGAAACCCCAAGGGGTGTGCTCACAGACTGAATTCTCAGGACTCCAGAGATTTGGCAGTTTTGAGATGGTGAAAAGCTATGGGGACTATCTCCTCTGCAGTCTGAAAGCCCAATCTTGGACGAAGCCACTGCACCTCTTTGCTGCCATGGTGTAACCCAGCTGTGGTACCTGCAGAAGAGCAGCCCAACACCAGGACCCCAACTCCCCCTGCTTGCCAGTTCTCAGTCTGGAACAAGTGTTCAAGGCCAAGCTGGATGAGGCTTGGAGCAACCTGGTCTGGTGGAAGGTGCCCCTGCCAAGGCAATGGGCTGGAACATGATGAGCTTTAAGGTCCTTTCCAACCCAGCCCATCCTGGGGTTCTGTGATAAGGAGACTTTAACTCTCATGTTGTCCTCTGTGGTGATATGGGACCATCTCAGCTGCCCCTCCTATCACCTTTCTGTGCAGGGTCACTGCTGTGCAGAAGAGATCTGCTGGCTGGCACTGACAAGGTGATGGTGTGATTCTGATCTGTGCTTCCACAGGTGTAACCATGGGGGGAAGTGCCAGCAGACAAATTGATTTCCTGCCAGGAACAGTGAGAGAGCTCTGGGGACAGGTGACAACAGCTGCACACACCACACCTTCACTGAGGAGTTCTTGTGGCCCCAAAACAACTGCTGCTCACAAAGGAGTCGGGCAGAATCCCTTCCAATGGCATCCAAGGAAAGCTGGGGAATCATCAGCAGGCAGGAGACAAGCTGACAGAGCTGATGGACAGTAGAAAACTCAGCAAACTCTGATGGGCCAAAGCAAGGACTAAAGTAGCAACTGTAGAGTTCTCCACGTCCTGAGAGCATCACCTCCACCAGTCATGTTCCCTGCCAGGAACTCATCCCTATCCCTAACTCCAGAATGTGGAACCACACTTACCTCTGCTCCCTTGCTGGCTTACATTTTGTCTGCTGCAGGGAAGGCAGTTATCCTCTCCAGAACAACCAGGAGGGATATCCAACAAAACAGATGTCAGAAGCAAAAGGGGCCCTTCAGCTGTACCCTGCTGCTCTTCAAACCCTGAACCTCACTGAGCACAGAGCTCCTCCTGCACCCCATCCACAGTCTTCTCTTTCTTTCCAAAAGAATCCATTGCCTGCTCCACCTCTTCAGGAAAAATGGTTCTCACTATTTCCAGCAGCTCTTTTTGGGAACCCTGTCTGTTCTAAATCAGTCCTTACACAGGCTGAGTACAGGCTCTGAAGAGCCTTTGCTGCTCTCCAGCCCTGCACCATCCTCTCCCTCCTTGCCCCAGATGATGGAAATCCAGCAAGGTGCAGCCTATTTATGCCCAGCCTGAGCCCTCCCAAGCCAAGTGATGGTGCCTGCACTGGTCCCTGAGGAAGCAGCAAGAACGACCAGGCAGGAGATCCTACAGCCCCCAGACAGACACTCACGTGGGGAGAGTCTTTAGCAGGTTCTCACGTAGCTCCAAAGTCACCAGGTTTGCCAAACTGCAAGAGAAAAGGGAGCAAGAAAGCCAGGTTCACTGGACAGGGCTTCAGGGATGCAAGGAGCTGCTCATCTCCCTTCCCTTGGACCACCCCTCACGTCCTGTGCAATGCGTGAATGTGCACACGTGGATGGAGATGGGGAACAGAAACAACACAAATGGAAACGGCTTTGGTGGACACGAGTGCCTGCTGCAGTCACAAGGAACAACACTGTGCCCACACTCAGGACAGGGAACACGCTGTCACGACAGGACTGCCTGCCCAAAAAGGTAAAATCCCTCACACATGGAAAGCCAAGTCCCGTGGGAGAGGCACTGCACCCCGTGAGGGCATTTGCCAGCAGCATAAATCTGAATCAAACATCATCAGGCAGCCCACACCTGCTTGGAAAGGGGCAAGTGGGCTCTCAGAACACAGGGAAAGACAGGATTTGAGAAGACTGGATCAATCCTTGCTGTGCCACAAACACAGCAGGAGCAGCAGCTGGGACCAGGACAGGAACCTTTGTAGGAAGGTCTTTCACCAAACCAAGGCTCAGAGGTGCTCGCACAGCACTGTCAGCACCAGGGCAAAGCTGCACCTGCCTTGTCCCTCCAGGTCCTGCCACTGTCCTCACCCCACCAGCAAGGTGTCCCCACCCCAGCGCCCCCCCCTGCCAGAACAGGGCCATACTCACTTCCCAATGTCAGTGGGGAGGCTCTGCAGGGACACATCATTCAAGGCCAAGTGGCCCAGGCTTCGGAGCTGGGTGAAGCCCTCAGGAAGCCTGTGAGAGCACAAACAAAACTCCATTAATCCTGAATCCAAAATACTTCAATCCCACCAAAGCCAATCTCATCCCAATCGGCATCAACGTGTGGAAAGGAGAAGAACAGGAACCATCACCAACCCTGGCTGCTGATCCAGAACAAGTTCTGCCTCCAAGACCACCCTTTGCACCAGACATTACCTGTCCAGGTTTGCAAACTCAGCTCCACAGTAGCTGAGCACAAATCCCAGACTAAACCACGCCGTGGGATCATCTGCACTTGGAAGAAAGGAGGGCTCCCAAGCATTCCAGGTGCCCAACAAAGGATATCTCTGCAGATGACACTGCAGCACTCCCCAGGACCAAGCACCATCACAACAGACCCAAGGTGTGACAGAACAGGGAAAAACTCTGAAAGAGGAAATTCCTTTGCTTCCACAGGCAGCTCATAGAGCCCCCTGACCACCCACCCCCCAACCCATCTGAACCCTGAGCCAGAAAAAGCTCTGACAAGTAACACCTGGTGCAGAAGTGCTGCTCACTCCTGTGGTACTGGTACTGTCACCAACAGGAAGTTTGTCCTACTCCAGCAGTGCCCAGGACCAGCAGAGGAAGCAGAGTTAAATGTGCCTAAACTCTGACAGCACCTGCCCTGAGCACAAAGGGGAGTGGACACCTGGGGCCAGCCTGGCATCTGCAGGGACCCCAGCAGCAAGACAACAGTGCCTGGAAACACAGCTCACCATGGCAGGGGAGCCACACAGAATTCCAATTTTACGTATTAAAAGCTCCAGAGACAGAGTGCTGAAAGACAAGTCAGAGATTCCTACTTGGGCACAGCTCTGGGCACTGAGGTAAGAGAGAAACAATCAAACACAGGGTTCAAAGCATGGCTGTCCTCAGTTCTGAATAAGAGAGAGGTGGAAAAGGGGCTGAGGGGGCAAAAAGGGCTGAGAGTGGGGCCCAAAAGGAGCTCTGTGGTGCAGAGGATGGCATGCAGGCTTTTTCTCCTTTGCAGCACAAGCCCATATCCATTCTGGTTTGTGACCAGTGCAAAGGAACGACAAACTCACTGCAAGAGGACAGAAGTCCTCACTGTTGACACCAGTACAACAACAGCTCATCATTTGCAGCCACAGGCCCTGAGCAGCTCCTCCCAACACCAAGCATTCATTCCACCTGCCAGGAGAGCAGACACCTGCAGCTTTGGAAGAGGCAGGGCAACCCCAGGCCTCGGCTTCCCAGGGACACAATCACAAGATGAAGATCAGAGAAGGCCAGGGAGAATGTGCAATTTCAGTTCTCCTTCTCAGCTGGATTAACGGGTTGCATACGCCTTCCTACCTGGAGAGAGGATTCCCACTGAAGTCTGCGATTTCCAGGGATTTGCAGAATTTGATGCTTTCAGGAATTTCTGGAATGTCTGGAAAAAACAGGTGAAAGAACAGAAGAGGCTTGAGAAAATGGGACAGCAGGCAGTGCTGACAGCCTGAGACACGGTAACACAACGCAGTGCCACAGCTGAGGAGCTCTGAGGGATGGCTCCAGGGGTGAGGACAGGCACTGCCCCTCCTGAGCACTGCAGGTGCTCCTGCCCAGCCCTTACCGTTGCGGGAGATGTCCAGCTCCACCAGCTGCATGAAGTTGGCCACCTCGGGGGGAAGCCTCTGGATCTCATTGTCACTCAGGCCCAGCTTGCGCAGGTTCAGAAGCCTGAAGAAAGGCTGGGACACAAGTGACACAACTGGGTCAGCAGCAGTGCTGGGGGAAACCCATCCCCTCACCTCAGGAGAGGCCTGAGCATCCATCAGCCCACCCATCCATCCTGAGCCTGCTCCCACCATCCCAGCCAGGCCCTCACGGGGCAGTCGCTCTAAGAACCAGAATCCCCATGAAGGGCTACAAGGCATGAGGGTAAAAGAAAAAAGGCATAAATGAGTTTAGGTTGATCATTCATTTAACATCTGTTACCCCACTGCTCTCCTCCCTCCTGCACAGGATACAAATTAGACATTCCCTGTTTCCTACAATTACAGTTCACCTCGGGCTCTGAAGTCCAGCACCACGGGGAAGTTACTCTAAAGCAGCTTGCAGCAGACACTTGGGTTTGTCAGGCAGCTCCAGGAGAGCCAAAAAAAGAGAAACACAAGGAGACAACCAGCCCAAAGAGCTGTCCCTGCTGCTGCACACACCTGCAGTACAGGATGTTTGGTCAGGACATCAGTGGCAGGTCCCACACCATCAGGGACAGAGTTTGTGCCCCTTGTGCCAGGCGGGAAAGGCACAGGTGAGCTGTCAGCATGGCCCCAAGATAACACAGAACTAGAGAAGGCATAAAAATTCTTTTCTAGAAACACCACAACCACAGGAATGGTGTCTGGAAGGGCCCTCACAACACCTGACTCTTTCACACACCCCTTGGGGCTCCCAGAAGTCCAGCAGCTGCAAATGGCAAATTCCAGGATCCACCAATCACTTCTCCAAGACACCACCAGCCCCAGTGAGTTTACTAAACACAATGTACTGCAATTATCAACTGACCACATACTGCAGCCGATCCTAGCCACTGCCAGAGGTCAGGTCCTGGACAGGATGGGAACCAGGGCTGGGGTGTTTGCTGCATTTCCTGCATTGTTTCAGAGCACTGGGAATAACAAACAACAACGCGGGGCCACTGCAGAGAACGTTGAGAAGCGACTGAGCACAAACTGAGGTCTGTGCAGTGACACACAGGGGCCATTTCTGAACTACATCACCCCGTGTTCGTCAGGGCAGAGGCAGGGAGGGGTCCCAGCAGCACAGCAGAGCCAGCCCTGGGATCACTCACAGGTCACAGAACACAGCCAAAGCCAGGGCTGCTCCTGCAGCGCACACTGAGAGGGACCAAACCAGAGGGAGCTCTGAACCCCCCTCCAGGTGCCTTTCCAGAGAGCCACCTGCACAGGAGCTGCTGGGACACACCTCCCCAGGAACACCTGCACAGCACCTTCAGGTGGGGGGCACGCTCAGGACCCCCACAACACTGCTGAAAACGGGAGCACAGAGCAGACAATGAAAAGGCTGAGCAAACATAACCCTGAGAAGATGCACAGAGCACGAGTGGGCTGCTCACCCCTCCTGCAGTGACAACCATGAGGTCTGGCGGTGTAACTGGAGGAGTTTCTGCACAGATCCAAGTCTGCAGCTCCCAGGTCCCAGCCAGGACACGCTGCTGGGCACAAGTGTGTGTCTGAGGGGCACCAAACCACAGCCCAGCCCTGCTGCCGTGGGGCTGTGCGGCTTCCACAGCACTCTGCACGTGGGAAGTGATCAGGGATGAACAGCACCGAGAGGAAATTCACACTTCTGATGTCCTAAAGGACCATAATAATTGTGTAATGAGTAAATAAATTTAAAAAGCTACCCCTCTCACCACCGGCTCTGTTTAACTCTCTTTATCTAATGCAGACCAGCTCGGTGAAAAGGAAGTGGGTGAAAGTCTAAATGACAACAAAGATTCAGGGGAGCAGCAGTTTAGAGACTTGATTTGCTATTGTTTCCTAGAGCCTTCCCCTAATTTTAGAATGCAAGGAAATTCCAGGCAAGACATGGTGCTGACCTGCCAGAGTCTGCACATTGGAAAAAACCACAGGGACTGCACATCCACAGCCCAGGCCACAGCACTTCTGCCTAAGGGTACAGGTAGCCTCAGAGTACATGTCCACACTTTTAAATGACATTTAGAGCAAACAGGAATAAACCCAGGCTGTATGTGGTACAGCACCTCTCAGCTTCTTCTCATTTCTTAAAAAGAAAATGAAAAGGGTTCTAAACCCCCAGCACGGCCAGGGCTGGGCACTGCAGAACTGCAGGAGCACACACTTGGCCCAACCAGTCACACTGGACCTGGATAAAATATTTAAATGTGACAAAAAGTAAAGCCAGCCAACAGCCACCAGTGGTAGCCAGAAAAAACAAATGTGGGAATTAGAGCGTTTTCATGCCTGAATTCAGGTTTTATATTTGCCAAGAAAGGATGGCAAGAAGATGTGACCAAGAGCTGCAAACGCTCTCTCTGACATGAATTTCCATGTCACTTCCAGCTCAGTATTCTGTGAGCTGAGGACTTCAGCTCAGCCCAACAAGCCAAAGCAAAGGCTGCACAGGAGATTCACTTGTGACACTTGAAAACGAGAACAAAATGATTTAAAAATTGTTACTAGAATGAAGAGTGAAACCTTGATTACATGTCTCTGGAGACTGGCAATTATCCTTTTTGCTAGTCAAAGTGTCCCAGATTTACCCCAACTCCCAGAGCTGACAAAGCAAACCCCTGGATTTGGCACCACACTGAACACCTCCAATAAAGAGAAACTCCCCCAACATCAACGGTTTCTGATTTATAAAATAAAACACCACCAAGTTTGCCCAACCCAGATTCCTCAGTGTCCAAAGCGGACTCAGAGCAGATTAAAAATAGGAGTTTGAAGAAGAAAAAAAGGTAAGCCAAATCTCTCCCTGTTTCCTGGCAGCCCAGAAGCCCAAGGCCCACAAGGACCAGTAGAGAAACATCGCAGCACACAGGAATCCAGAACCAGCACAGGAAGATTCCAGGACACAGGAATCCAGCAGCTCGGAGTGTGATGGAAGTTACCACTAACAAAGAAAAGCTGAAGTTGGGGGGACCAACATGAGAGCAGTTGGGTGTGACTGGGGTCACAAACAAGGCAGGGTGCTTCACAGAGATAGTCTCTGCTGAAGCACGGGAGTACTCACAGGCCAGATAAGGCAGAAAACAGCTACAAACTGTCCTACAATTAAAATTCAGGGACACAACTCTTACAATGCCCAGAGTAGAGCAGCCACAGTGCAACCAACTGGAAATATATTAAATTTTGATTTTTTTTTTAAATTTTAATATTAATCAGGGACAGGTATAATGAGTTTGTAAAGAACCATATGCCAAAAGATAAGAAACGCTCCACAAAATGACAACACTGCAAAAAGAGGCAGAAAACTGTGAAAAAGCAGGCTCTGCAGGAGGTTTTCAGATGTAACATCCTCCCTCAGCAGCCCCTTGAGAGCCAAATGCAGGCAAATACATTCAAGGGTTTTCGCTAAATTCTGAAACAAAATTCAGTCACTTCTTTAAAAAAGAGGAGAAAAGGCAACCTAGACCCACGGATTTTTCAGTCAAAAGGGACTGAAATATAATCTGATGCAATATCCTTCCAATCCTTTGTATATCACAGACCTTTATCATAAATCCACAAAAGAATTAATGGATTATTAATGGAAGGTGCTTGGGAGGTCTCCATCCCAACCTCCTCCTCCAGACAGGCTCGGGATGAGGCCAGAGCAGGTTGCTCAGGCCTTTGTCTGCTCACACCTCCAACCACGGGGGATGGCCCAAAACTCCTCTGGGCCCCTGGGTCCACCAGGTAGTTATCCTCACAGGCCTCTGCAGAAACCAACACAACTTCTCAAGCACCCCTTGCTGCTGCCAGTCAAATACTGAGTGTGGCCACCACCACCCATGAGATGGAACCAGCAGAATTTGGGGAGCCCCTCATGAGCCAAACCCTGCCCGGTGACACCCCACAATCAGTACACAACCACAAGTCACACAGCTCCCCTCTACAAACCTGTCTCCTCCTTTCTGCATACTGTCCTTGGCACAGAGTGGCTTTTTTCCCCCCTTAACTGGAGAATGGAGACATCTGGTGCTGGGGTTTCAGTGCTGAACTCTGTTTTGACTGGAAGTTATGTGATGGGAGTTTTAGGATGCCAAACCATATAAAGGCTTGGGTAGAAAGGGACCTTCGAGACCACCCAGTCCCACCCCATGGGCATGGACACCTTCCACCATCCCAGGCTGCCCCAAGCCCTGTCCAACCTGGCCTTGGACACTTCCAGGGATCCAGAGGCAGCCACAGCTGCTCTGGGCACCCTGTGCCAGGGCCTGCCCACCCTAACAGGGAAGGATTCCTTCCCAGTATCCCATCCAACTCTGCCCTCTGGCAGTGGGAAGTCATTTCCCCTTGTGCTGCCACCCCAAGCCCTGGTGCAAAGTCCCTCTCCAGCTCTCCTGGAGCCCCTGTAGGTACTGAAAGCCTGCACTAAGGTCTCCCCAGAGCCTTCTCTTCCCCCAGCTGAACAATCCCAAGTCTCTCAGCCTTTCATCACTGCAGAGGTGCTCCAGCCCTTTCATCATCTCTGTGGCCTCCTCCAGACTTGTTCCAACTGACTGATCTAGGCAGGAGTGGGCAAGGATGAAAGGCCCATGCAGTTATTAGCGAGCCTCTTCAGAGCACTGCATTTAGCATCAGTTTATTCATGAAAAACACCCAGTGGTCACAGCAGGGGGACACTGTGACAGCTGACACTGTCCCCAGAAGGAGCCCCTCCGAGGGAGACCTGCAGCAGCCAAGCAGAGCCAGCCTGGCCGTGCTCAGCCTCCGTGGTGAGGTCAGCCCTGCCCCAGGAACATTCCCACACTGCATACTGTGGTGGATTCCAGGTTACCCAGAGAAACAGCAACAGGCTCAGCCGGTTTATCAAACAAGACACACCGGGAGCAGCAAACAGGGCTCCCCTGGCAGATTCACCTTTGGCTCCTGCTGAGGAGTGGAACACCTGGGCAGTGGGGCAGCCCAGAGCCTCGGGCACTGACGGCTGACCCTGGACATGACAACACAAGGATGCCCAACACCCACTGGCAGAGCTTTTCAGGCAGCAGGAGGCACAAGCACCAAAGTCCCTGACCCTGGGGAGCTCAGGAATCACAAGGTGTGCCTGTACTTCAGTCAGGGCAGGGCACAGCTCCAGGTCCAGAGGAGAGCAGAGTGCTCCAGGAAGGAAGGAGATGCCCACCTGAGCCAGGAATGAGCTTCTGCCCTCAGAACCCCAGCGTGCCATGATGGGTGGCACGGACGGGTGGCACTGGAGGAGCCACTGGCCAACATTAGGAGAAGGAGATGACCCTCTCCTGAGCAGGGACACCCTGCTCCCCTTCCTCATTCACTGCACGGGGAAACAACTGTCCTGCCCCAAACCTGGCTGCACCAGCCGCCTCCTGCCCTGCCCAAGAGAACTGCACCTGTCCTCAGAGCCTGCAGCAGCACCAGGCAGGCATCCCAGGCCCTGCAGACACCAGTCCAGGGTATGGACAATGGCTGCCAGCTGTGTCCAGAGAGCAGGGCAGGTTCTGGAGAGCCGACAGCTTCGAAACTGCAAAGGTGCAGGCGGATGGACGGTGAGGTACAGCAGCAGCTCCTCCAAAAGGCAGCCTGCACCCCAGAGACCCATGCAGATCCAGGGAGGGCTTGAGGCTGGAAGGGACACAGAGGCACGCCCAGCAGATCCAGGGAAGGGCTGAGGTTGGAAGGAACCTGTCAAGATCAGGTAGTCCAACCTCTGTCAGAAGAAGGTCAGTACAGCACATTACCCAGGGTGGGATGTGCACACACAGTAATGCCTCAATGTCTTGTGACACAGCAGTCACACGTGTATCCACACAGCAGAGTCACATCTGACAGGTGTACACACAACAGAATTCAAAGGGTGTGTGTATACCCTTTCTAAGCCCATTCTGTCTTTAAGGAAGCATCCAGAGCAGGTTCTGTCCCCTCTCTGCCATGACCAAGCCTTCAAGTTGTGTTTCTCCAGCTGATGTGACGTGTCTGTGTTCGTGTCCGTGAAGCTCCCAGCAATAGTGCTAGGGCTGCAGCAGAGCCCCAGGACATGAACAAAGGGTTGCTGGAGCTGTTAGGTGATCTAAGAGAGCCACAGTGTCCAGTGATGCCAGGAATTCAGACACCACCCCCATGTCTCCCCCCTGCTGCAGCGTGATGCTTGGCAGAGCCTTGGTCCACCCCTCACTCACTTATTCACTCAGACCAAGAGGTGGGAAATGAAAATAAGGAAAAAGGACAATGGATAAAAGGCTCAGGACAAACCCTCTGAGCCACCACTCAGCTATGCCGTTTCCCAGAAATCCCAAGGGCAGGCCTGGAAAGCCACCCATTCCCCAGCCAGGATCAGGGACAGAGGGGCAGCCTGGCTCAGGGGCTGGCAGTGCTGGGGCACCACAGCCACCCCCAGGCTGGGACAGTGGGCTGGTGGAGCTGGTCCTGCTGCTCGGGCAGGAGGGGGGAACGGGCTGCAGCCCTGGAACAGTCTGGGCAGACTGATGGTGCATGGCAGGCCCAGGGACACAGATCCACCAGAGCCACTGTGCAGACTGCTGGTGCTGTGACCTGCAGCAGCCACAGAGCCCTGTGCCCATCCACTGTGCCACAGTGGCAACACAAGCCCTGGGTGCCACACTGGCAACACAAGCCCTGGGTGCCACAGCTCCTGTCCCACCTGCAGGAGATGCACCTTCACTGCCAAGGAAAAGAGAGGCAGTGTTTGGGTGCTGAGCCTGGGACCTGGAAAACACCAACTGTGTCTGCATGCAGAGTGATCTCCCCCTCCCAGGTAGCATCATGATTCCTTTCCAAACCTTTGTTTTCCTGAGGCTCTAAAAAAAGGGTTTCTGGCCAACCCAAGCCTAAACTCCAGCTCTCTCCTTCACCTGGTGCCTGATCTCCTCATGCCATGGGAAGGGAACGAGGACGGGGGGAGCCTCTGTTCCCCAGCATCACGTCGTGCTCTCCTTGCAGGGCCAGCCCCGTGTTCCCACCTGCACCTGGAGGAGAGCCACTGCCGCAGTCACTGCTATGTGTGCCCGTCGACATTGACACTGCACTCGAGGTGCTTCACCGAAATCATCAGAAGGCTTCAGCTATCAGCATCTTGGTATTCATCTTGTCTCCCATAACTTTCTTCTGTAGCTTCTAAGAGCAGCTTCACACAGCTCCAGCTCCGTCTCTCTTCTTCAGTTTTGAGTCCGGCTCCATCCTGCCCCTAGCACAGCCACCTAACCCTGTCTACCCTAGGTACAATATCTTACAGGGTCTTACCTTCTCTGGCCCTTGCACGACCTCCTGTCCCTGGGTCTTCACAGCACGGCAAGCAGACTCCAACTGAACTCTTCCCAGTTAACTCACTCTTTTAACAAGCCCCTGGCTGTGAGGGCAAGGTGTTTCTACTCTAAGACAATTAACACAGCTGTAACCTATCAGAGGGGAGTGCCTTCAGCAGCATCTCTTTTTGTATCACCACAAGCCACCTCCATGTGCCAAGACGGAGAGAGGAGGACAGACAGACACCTGGGCTCCTCTACCAGTTTCTGTGCTGTCCTCAGCACAGACAGCTCGTGGAGCTGCCTTGGCCCCAGGACCCCTCCAGCCAAGAGCAGACAGGAGGAGGGGGGCTGCCCAGTGCCACCACAGGCTGTGGGGACATTCTTCCCCTCAGCCAAGCAGGCTTTAGGCAGTGCAACACCTCAGAATCTCTCCAGGTGACAAACAGCAGCACTGCTGGTGGGGAGCAGGACACATGTCAGGGGAAGAGGAGTCAGGCACCAGCTTAGCCACAGAGCCACAACAATCTGACACTCAGGCCAATGGCTCTGAAACCAGGCAGTGACAATTTATACAGCTGGAGATCAGGAATGGGGTCTACATCACAAACACCATCTTGGCTCTGGAACGGGACAGAGAGTCTCTGCTTCTGCAGCCAAAACCACCAGAGTGTTCCCAGCTCTGCTGCCCAAAGAGCAAGGCTCAGACACCTCCTCTTCCTCAAAAACCACCTGTGACAACCCAGGCTGCCCTGAGCCAGTAGTGCTGGTAGCAGGTGATTCCCTACAGGGACCAAGCACCCCAGCAGTGCCTCCTGTCCTCCAACACGAGCTAAGGGGCTCCAAGGCAGAGGTTTTGCCAACCCTTCCAAGCCTGGAAGTGCCCATGCTAAGGTCCTCCTCAGTCTCCTCACCTCTCATTTCTCTTCAGAGAATTTCGAGTCCACCTGTCCAGCCCTGCTGGAACAGTCCCTGCCTCCAGCAGGACAGCACATATTTAATTAAAGGCAGGATCAGACTGTGCAGCAGGAAAATAATTACAATTCTCCTTGTGATTCATGAGCAAGAGGGCCTGCTTCCCATGCCACCATGGGCTGGGCTCCTAGATGAGTTCTGTGTTTGTCCTCAGGTCAGATGAATGCACAGGACCCTGCACTGCAGGCAGGAGGTGTCTGTCCATCCATCAGCAGCTCCTCAGATGCTGACAGCAAAACCAGCTCATGTATGTGAGCCTTGTGTTTCATTCCCATTTTCCTGGTTAAACAGGGGCTTGACATCTTAAGAGCTGCCCCTGGAGGAAGCAGAGGCTGCTGCATGCTCCACAGCCCGGCACTGGGACACCAGTCTGCCTTGCCTGCCTCAGACACCCACAGGGAGGTGAAGTGTGAAGAGACCTGGAGCCCCTCCTCTCACAGGTGTGCTGAGAGGTCTGTAACACCTGTGCCAGTGGCATTGTCTCTGGGGGAATCCAGCCTGGGACAGAGTCAGGAAGCGCTGAAAGCAGCAACTGCAAAGCAAAACACCCAGGAGTTCATCAGCTCTAAGGTTAAACCCGGCGCTTCCAAGCTCAAAGCCAGCACGGCACAGGTGAGGCCACAGAACCAGAAAGACCTGTATCCCATGGCTGGGCAGCACAGGCAGGACGCCAGCTCCAGAGGCTGCTCAGCTCCAGGGGCTGCTCAGCTCCAGGGGCTGCACAGCTCCAGAGGCTGCTCAGCTCCAGGGTCTGCACGGCTCCAGGGCCTGCACAGCTCCAGGGGCCGCTCAGCTCCAGAGGCCGCCCGGCTCCAGGGGCTGCACAGCTCCAAGGGCTGCTCAGCTCCAGAGGCTGCTCAGCTCCAGAGGCTGCACAGCTCCAGGGGCTGCTCAGCTCCAGAGGCTGCACAGCTCCAGGGGCTGCACAGCTCCAGGGGCTGCCCGGCTCCAGGGGCTGCCCAGCTCCAAGGGCTGCCCAGCTCCAAGGGCTGCTCAGCTCCAGAGGCTGCACAGCTCCAGGGGCTGCACAGCTCCAGGGGCTGCCCGGCTCCAGGGGCTGCCCAGCTCCAAGGGCTGCCCAGCTCCAAGGGCTGCTCGGCTCCAGGGGCTGCACAGCTCCAGGGGCTGCACAGCTCCAAGGGCTGCTCGGCTCCAGGGGCTGCACGGCTCCAGGGGCTGCACGGCTCCAAGGGCTGCACAGCTCCAGGGGCTGCACAGCTCCAGAGGCTGCGCAGCTCCAGGGGCTGCACAGCTCCAAGGGCTGCTCGGCTCCAGGGGCTGCACGGCTCCAGGGGCTGCACGGCTCCAGGGGCTGCACAGCTCCAGGGGCTGCACAGCTCCAGGGGCTGCACAGCTCCAAGAGGCTGCACAGCTCCAAGGGCTGCTCGGCTCCAGAGGCTGCGCAGCTCCAGGGGCTGCACAGCTCCAGGGGCTGCACAGCTCCAAGAGGCTGCACAGCTCCAAGAGGCTGCACAGCTCCAGAGGCTGCACAGCTCCAGAGGCTGCTCGGCTCCAGGGGCTGCTCGGCTCCAAGAGGCTGCTCGGCTCCAGGGCCGCACGGCTCCAGGGGCTGCTCGGCTCCAGGGGCTGCACGGCTCCAGAGGCTGCCCAGCTCCAGAGGCTGCACGGCTCCAGGGGCTGCTCGGCTCCAGGGGCCAGTCGGCTCCAGGGGCCGCTCAGCTCCAGGGGCTGCTCAGCTCCCTCAGCAGAGCAGGACTCACTTCCAGCAGAGCCTCCAGGTAGCACCAGTGCAGCAAACCCAAGAGACACCTTTCCCTAGAGAGAGCAACCAGGAAGGCAATGGCTGTTCCCAGAACAGCTTCATTCAAGAATCACCGAAATCTGGTGAGGATAACTGAGTTAAAAAGCTATCCCATCACTGAGAGGTGGGAATATCAGTTTGGAGCTGCAGCAGAGCAGCCACTACTGAGCCCCAGGGACAACCCTGGTGCCACAGGGAAGGCACCACAGCCACCATCCAGGTGCCAATTACCTGGGACTTGGTCCGACCCACCTCAGCAGGTGTGGGACAACACCTAAGGCTGTTGGGGGGCATACAGACCACCTGCCCCCCAACACCAGCTCTTCCCAGCTGGCTCCCACTCCACAAGTGTTTCCTCCTCCCCTGATCCTGAACCAGCTCCAGGCTGGTGAACTTCTCTGGCTGCAGGCAGGTGGCCACCAGCACCTGAAAGGTGGCAATTGAGTCCCAAGGAGACACTGCTGACATGCCAGCCACCCTCAGGCCTGCAGTCAGACCCAGGCAGGGAGAGGGGAGGGGAGGGGAGGGGAGGAGAGGAGAGGAGAGGAGGACACTCCTTGCTTGCCCGCAGCAGCAGAGGCTGGAGGGGCCCGGCCAGGCGGGGCAGGGGCACTGAGGGCACAGAACAGGAGTGGCCCCACATGCTCCCGCACACGCTGGAGCCAGGAGGAGACCAGCCCCAGCAGGCTGCTCCCTGCCAGCCGGACACAGCCCTCCCCACAGCCCTCCCCACGCAGACCGGCGGATTTCCGACTATTTAACCCCGTATCGGGCCCTGAGGAATGCACTGCAAATATATAAAAGTACTTAAGTGTTGGGAATACATTCCAGCAGAGACAAAGCAGCTGTCTCCGAGCCAAAGGCTCAGCAGCTGCTGCTTCTCAGGCACTGAAGCAGCACTGAGGAATGCTGTCCCCTTCAGAGGGGCCAGGGCAGCAGCTGCCCCGGCACACAGCACACGGCCAGCACACAGCCAGGAGCAGGAGGAATCTCTGCTCCAGGTGAAACAACAAACCAACCCAGGCCCCCAGAAAGGCAATCCCGAGCCAGAATTAAACCAAGACACCACAATTAGCGTCCCACTGCTGTGAAGGTGTGGGAAGTGATCAATGCTCTCACACTGATCCTCAACACGAGGCAGCAGCAGACCATGGCTGTGTGAAGAGAGGGGCCCTGACCACAATGCCAGCACCCACAGCCTCCACCCTGCTCTGGGCAGTGGGACAGGGCAGGGCAGAAGGACCAGAACTCAGGGGCATTTTCCACTGAAATACTGGAATATATTAAATAATCCCAGCACTTAGTGCTGTGGTTTAGTTGACAAGATGGCGTTCAGCCAAAGGTAGGACTCAATCTTGAAGGTGTTTTCCAACCTCAGTGATGCTGTGACTCTACTGCCAAAGCATTCATCTGGAGAGACCTGTGAGATCATTTCACAGCAGAGCACCCTGGGCACGGGTGAAGCAGCCAAACCCAGCACACCACAGGTACCACACAAGGAGTGTAGCTGTGATTTGCCCTTTCTGCCCCTTTCTGATGTGCCCCAGCACTGAGGTCTTCCCAGGCAGGCCCCTCCCTGGCACACCAGCACCTCAGGAATCACCTCCTCCCATTCAGCCAAGGGACACCATCTACCTCCAAACCATCCTCTCACAAAGAAGGGTCAACTTGCAATTACAAAAAGTAATTGACTGACCTGTAATGCCACAGCTATTAGCAAAGGGAACAATGCCAGAAGTTGTATTATACAATAACCTGTTGCAATTGTTTCCAATCAGATTGTGTTTTCCTGAGGCAGAAATCTTAAGTAGGTTTATCCAACAGATACATCCCCAGCACAGTGAGGCACCGTAAAACAACCAAGAAAACCCAAACCAGATCTCACCCTAAAACTAGGAATCCAAGACAAGGCAGTGAGACCCAGCCCAGTAACTGGTGCAAAGTGGGGGACTCAATGGCAGCCTGTACCCTTGGGGTGCAGGACAGCACATCTGGGGGGCTGGAAAAGTCTCAAAGAAGAGTTAAGTGTCCCTTGTGCAGCAGGACACAGACCCAAACATCTCCCCTGAGCAGGAAGAGGACAAGGAAGGAGGTGCTGGAGCAGCTCCCAGGGGAACAGCTCAGACACAGACCATGCCCTGAAGCAGGAATGGAACAAGGAGTCGGAGCCCACGGAGATGCTGTGAAGCCACATCCCCCTGCTCAGCACACAGCATCCCCTCCATCCCACCACTGCCCCAGCCAAGCTCCTGCCAGGGAGGTGGCAAAACAGGGCTCCAAAAACACAGAGAACAGGTCACAGGAGACCTGAAAAGGTTAACCCAGCCCTGCCTCCACCTCCAGCCATCGATGAACTAATCCTTCCTGGCAGGTTCTCAGCAGCAGCCAAAGGGAACCAGAGACACCTGAGATGAGCAGGCAGAGCCTCTGCAACGCCACATTCAGGCTTCAGAGACAGCATTTAATGGAAAATGATAAATTGGAGCACCAGCAAGGGCTGGGGAACTGACACAGGCAACCAGCACCAAGCACCAGGAGGAACCCCAAAGGGGCAAACCCAAGCCAAGCTGGCAGCAATGCACCCACAGACAGGGCAGGTGTTCAATCACCCAGCACAGACCCACAGAGAGGTTTTTAACAACCCGGGAAAGGCTGAGCATGTGCTTCCACCTCCCTGCAGGTACCAAACCAGTGCCAAGGAAGGTCTGGTGAGAGGCAGGGCCATTCCAACCACGGCCACCTGAATTTTTATGAACTTTTTACTCCACTAAACCTGTCTATTGCCCAGCTGCCTCTGCACCTCCTACTCCACACACCTGAACCGCCTCCAAGACCCGAGCTGGTGGGCAGACACAGGCTGGGCAGCACACCCACAGCTGTCCCACACAGAGCTGAACATACCTCAGAGCTCTGAGAACTGAGTATTAACAGTCACTTCCCCTCCACAGACCTCAAGTGTAAAATCCATCTGTGCGCCTCTTTCCTGTTCCCTGTTTGTATATCCAAGAATTGTACATCCAAGAGTTTTATCAGCTCTTTTCTCAGCCCAGCAGAGATCCTACACCTCTGCTGTCACCAGGGAGGATGCAGGGGAGACGGCCTGCAGTTATTCCAGCTTCTAGGCAGCAGCAATCCAGGCTTTTGGAGAGCCAAACACACACCCAACTGTCCCACTAACCCACAGGGCTCCTGAGCTCCTGCAAAGCACCGAGAGCCACGCCAGCCCTGCACACAAGGCTCACAACCAGCAAGTGAAACCAGTTTGTTGGCTGGTTTTGTTAAACAAATGCAGCTGCAGCTTTGCCACAGCCTGGGATGGAAAGAACCACATCCACAGCAAGAGGAGGTGCCCCCTGCACATGGAGCCTTGGCAGGCTCCAAGGCTGGCTCTGTACCCTGAGCCACGGACGATTCCCGGCCCCCTGACTTTCTCAGGGAAGGGCTATTAGTACAGAGAGATTAGAAGGAGAAGCTTTACTCTTCCATGGAAGTAAATAAACCCCAAGATCCTCCTTACAGCCCTCAGATGCCAGGAAATTAAAAGCTGCTGTTAATTAGCTTTGCGAGGCCCCATTTTGCTTTGGGAAAGTGACAACCAAGCTTCACCCGGGTGCAGTGGGATCCTGGCTCTGGACACGGGACAGGGACACTCGCCCCAGGCCACAGCAGCCAAAGAGGAGAGCTGCTGAAACCCAGCCAGCCTCAAAGGCCTTGCCATGATGCAAACACCAACAAGCCCAAACAGGGAAGGACCTGCCCTGGACACAAACGGGCTCCTCTCCCCGGTGTCCGTCTCCCACAGTCTGCAGTGCAGGTGGATATCAGCTCACCGAGCAGGGAGAAGAGCGTTTTCTGCACTGGGTTTATCATGGGAGCTGTACTGAGAAAAAGCAAAGCAGAGGAACTGCAGCCCCTATGTTAGAAATGCCTGAGGCTTCCCTCTTCAGCACCACCGCTGCAAAAACCTGTGGGACCACAGCCAGCCCTTGGGTTCCTCCCCTGCACAGCCCACAGCCTCAGACACTTCCAGCCCAGCACTCCTGCAGCAGGTGTCCAGCAGCCTGGCCCTGTGCACACTCATGCTGACACACGAGAGCTCTGAGGTCTCCTCCCTCTGCACAGACTTGTTCAGGACTTCAGCTCCTGCTCAGCTCCACCCTCTCATCCTCCTACACCAGGTCCTACCAGCTCTGCTCCACCCAGGTTTCCTCCAGCCTCCCTTTTGCCTCCCCATACTCCAAACTGGAGCACTCCTCTGAAAGCACACCAAGAGTCTCTGGATCCTTCTGGGTTGTGACCAGCCCCGTCTGCCACCTCTGAGTGCTCTAAATTCCATCCTGTCTTCATTCCTTCCTGGTGAGACCTGTGCTTCTCAAGTGCTCACGGGGTGGCCTGGATGACTTGGGTGTTATGCAGCCCCGACACAGTGATTTGGCCAGCTGTACTCCCCAAACCCACACTGCCAACAGGACCTGCTCTCCACCCTGCTCCTGCAGACATCCTGCAGTACCTCTCTGCAAGACAGGTACAGCAGAAGTCAGCACGGAGCAAGTCATTTCCACCTCTGGAATTCAAACACCCTCGTGGGAAGCACAGGCAACTTATCAGAGGGAATTTATCATTTTCCATTAAACCATGTGGTATCTCCCTGGCAGCAATTCCCTGCAATGGGGCAGCAGATGCTCCCACACATTTAATCTATCCCTTCCAACTGCCCAAGCAGAGCCACCCTACGGGGAAATTTAGGCTCCAAGCAGGCAAGTTTCCACAAGGGACAGGTGACAAAGAGGCAGGGCAGACAGAAGAGGAGCCGGCACTGCAGGATGGAGAGAAACACACGCTGACTTCTGCAGCTGGGAAGGGAGAAGCGAGGAAAGCACAGCAGTGTCACTCAGCAATCCCAGGAGATGGGCAGAGCATCCCATCAGATCCGGAGCACAGCAGCAGCAGCACAAAGGGCACTGGAAATTCTGCAGAGGAAAATGGTGCCACAGAAAGAGCAGGAGATCCCATGTTTCTGGAACAGGTGAAATAAGGACACGGAAACGCCCATCTGAAGCACCCAGCTGGTGCTAGGTGAGAAACCCCTCAGAAGACGAACAATACAAACTCATGCATTTTCAGGAGAGTTCCTTGACCCTTCCAAAAGCCACCCCTCCAATCCTTTCACCTCAGAATCACCTCCACAGGGAAGTCCTCCCTAAAGCCCCTGCTTCCCTAAAACCCCTCAAACACCAACTGGCTGCCCAAGGCTGTGCATATTCTCTCAGTCCCACTTTTCTGACAGATCTTCACAGGCACATCCCTGTGTCCTTCAGACCTTCTCCCACAGAGTGGGCATGTGCAGCCCCGTGTTGTGAAACAAGCACACTGCCCTTTCTCCACCTTCCCTCGTGGTAAGCACAAACCCTCCTCCCACAATCTCCTTCCCAAAAAAGCCTTGTTTCCAAGGGCTCCTCACCCAGAAAACATCCCCCTGACCCAACCAAAGAGCTTTCCCACCACCATCCTTCAAGGACAGTGTGTGCCTAGACCCAGTATTCCCACCTTCCCTCTTCCTGGTGGAACGGCAGTTTATTTTCAATTTTCATCACCACATCCACCTCATACCACATGGATTCCTACTCCTGCCTTAGGTATCTGTCCCTGCCAACAGGAAATATCCTCAAAAAATGCCCTTCCTGGAGTGACCTGTGTGCCTGGAATCCAACGCACCTTGGCACAGCTCAGGGAAGCACTGCGAACACATTGGGTGAAACCTAAGGTGGATCAAAGCTGCTTCCTTGTTCCACCAACTGCAGATCTCCTCCTCCTCTTCCTCCTCCTCACGTGGCTCTGGACCAACCATGGCACCAGCCACAGGGAACCCAGAGGGGCTGGAAAGGGGAGAGACAGTGGGGTGCAATTCTGCTTTCTCTGCCCAACGTGTCTCCAAGGCTCAGCACCTCTGGCATCCCCAAACTCCTGGCTGTTCTCAGGAGCAGCAGCACTCAGGGCTGCTCTGCTTGCCTCCCCTCTTGTCCACAGGCACCTGATGTCCACCTGCCTTGTGAGGGCGTTTTTGTTTGGCTGGGGATGGGCTGACACCTGCCCAGAGACAGCTCCAGACAGGAGTTGAGAAGGAAGAGTGTGAGTACAGCAAGTCCAAAGCCAAGCTCCCTCCAAGCCTGTCCCAGGACAGGCAGTGCAGACACACAGTGGTGTCTCTGCAGATCCTCCTTGCTTGTTTTCTCCTTTGTGAACCGCTCCACTTCTCTCCTGAGCTGGTGTTAACTCTCAGCACTGTAATGTCATGTGCCAAGTGGTTCCACAGCCCAGTTAAACTACATTTTGCATAAAAAGTGATTTCATTTGCTCTGAACCAAGCCCCTTTTGCTTTCACCCAACGCTCTCCTGCAAGCAGCAGCAGCGGTCAGTTGCTCCCTGTCCACTCCTCAGGCCACCATTTACACCCCAGGCCTCTGCCATCGGATGGGGAATGGCTCTGTGTTCCACTGCCTTTCCCAGACAGATGCAGACACCCTGAAAGCATCCACCCCCTTGTGCAAAAGCTCTCATACACTGGGTCTGGTCACACCCTGCTGCTCCCCACTCTGTGTCCCTCCTGATTCACTCCATCTCCTGAGATCTCCAGGATCTCCCTGTGTCCCTCCTGATTCACTCCATCTCTTGAGATCTCCAGGATCTCCCTGTGTCCCTCCTGATTTACTCCATCTCCTGAGATCTCCAGGATCTCCCTGTGTCCCTCCTGATTCACTCCATCTCCTGAGATCTCCAGGATCTCCCTGTGTCCCTCCTGATTTACTCCATCTCCTGAGATCTCCAAGATCTCCCTGTGTCCCTCCTGATTTACTCCATCTCCTGAGACCAGGGGACCAGGATCTCACTGTTCTGTTCAATTTGTTCTTCTAATAATTCTTTGCCAGAAGACTCCAAAAGGGGAACTCCAACACCAGAGAGGAGCCTGTGAGCCCAGGACAGGTCATGGCAAGAACTCTGATGCTCCAAGGTGAACAGATGTCACAGCTCTGTGGAACAGAAGTTCTCTGGTGACTCAGGAAGGCACCAAGGGCACACACACGGCACCTGTGAGCACAGGTAGGACACAGCATCCACACCATCACAGGCTAAGCCAAAAGTCCGTATAAAATCTGCATTTATAGTCCAAAAGATGCTCCTCAAGCTCCCAAAGCCCAGTCTGTCCCAGCTGCAAGGGGTTCAGTGCAGCACGAGGCCAGGCTGTGGCTGCTCAGCAGGAGACACAAAGCTGAGAGCACAGGGAGCAGCAGGTTCTCCGCAGGTGTTGCAATCACCCTCCTCTGCAGATGGCACTGACACCCATCCCCAGCCCCAGCCTGCCCATAACACACATCTTCCAGTAGTCTGGAAAATCTCCCCGCCTGAAATACAAGAAGATGCTGAGGGAAGAGCTGAGAGGGTCACACTGGTGTCTCCACACCTGAACAACCTCACTACAGCAGCTGAATCCCACAGGCAGCCCAGCTCACTGGGGTTCAGGAGGAGACAAACAGGGAAGACAAAGAGATCCCAAAAACACCAGAGCAAGAACAGCTGCTTCCAGACAAGAGAATCTGTTCAGGTGCAAATGTGCCAACTGCATGTTTTAACAAAACTGAACCAAACTGCTTCGGCCTCAATCAAAACCAAGTTTCTGGTTTGTAAGGTTTTTTGGTTTTTTTTACCTAGATTTGATGACAAATTCCATAACATGTCAGTATTCAATAAAAACCTTGAAAGCTAACGACCTACTTCTCAATTTTTTTAATAAACACACAACTCAGTCTGTATTCCCTGAAGAACATCTCTCCAAACACATGGCAGTCAAACACCTTCTCCCTCTGGCACAGGCAGAACTTAAATAACTTTTAAAAACTCGTAACATTTCCAAAGGGAACACACAATAAAACTTCCTCTGGAGTATCCCACAGCCCGGTTAAGGCCTTTTCCTCCCAAGGAGCAGGCTCAAATTCCCCTCTGCAGCACCCTGTGTACCAGATTGCCAGGCAGAAGGGGAACATCACGGCCTGGGTTCCTGCTGGACGGTGCCTCAGGACCCCAACAGGAGAGCTCAGCCCACCCCAAGCCCTGCAAAAGCAAACCCCCGGGAGCCACGAGGTGCTGGGCCAAGCTGATCTCAGTCCTTTGCTTCTGCAGTGATGAGGGTGGCACAAACAGCACCCGGGGGGCTCGCCTGGTGCTCCCTGTGTGCAGAGCTCTCAGCTGAACAGAACGGCAACAGAAGCTGCAAGAGCAGGCTGGAGCCCCCGATCAGGGAATGATTTGGGATGGAAGGGATCTCAAAGACCATCCAGTCCCAACCCCCTGCCATGGGCAGGGACACCTTCCCCTATCCCAGGCTGCTCCAAGCCCTGTCCAACCTGGCCTTGGACACCTGCAGCTTCTCTGGGCAGCCTGTGCCAGGGCCTCACCACCCTTCAGGAAATAATTTTTTCCCAATATCCCATCTAAACTCTGCCCTCCGGCAGTAGGAAGCCATTCCCCCATGTCCCATTCCTCCCGGCCCCCTCTCCATCTCTCCTGGAGCACCTTTAGGCACTGGAAGGGCTCTAAGGTTTCCCCAGAGCTTCTCTTCTTGAGGCCAAACACCCCCAGCTCTCCCAGCCTGTCTTCATGGCAGAGATGCTCCAGCTCCTGGAGCATCTCTGCAGCCCTACGATCATAACTATAAAGCAGCTCTATCGCTTTTAATTAACTTACTCGACACTTTTTGCAGCTTACTGATTAAACCAGAGTTTTTTAATTCATGCTGTGCCTGGCAGCGACGGTGACTGCCACAGGACGGGTGACTCGGGCTAAGCGATCCCCCCGCGGGCAGCGGAGCCCCTTATCTCGCTAATCGGCAGCCGAGACGCCGCTGGCAGCGGAGGGGCTCCGGCTCCGCCGGGCCGCCCCCCGCCCGCCGCGGGCCCCGCTCGGTGCCGGCCCCGGAGCCCCGGAGGGCGCCGGGCGAGCGGGACCGCGCAGGCCGGGGCAGCGCTGGGGCGGCCCCCGCGGGCCGGGGCGGCCCCGGCCGGGCCGAGCCGCGCTCCGGGAGCCGCGGGGCGGCGGTGCCGGTGCGGGGGCTCACCTTGGGCAGCTCGCGGAGCTGGTTGGCGTCCAGCAGCAGCTCCTCGAGCGAGCGGCTGTAGCGGTAGATCTCCTCGGGCACGGCCTGCAAGGAGCAGTGCCGCCGGTCCAGCGCCTCCACGTGCCGGTTGCAGCGCCAGAGCGGCGGCATGCAGCGCAGCATCGCGCCGCGCCGCGCCGCGCCGGGCCGGGCCGGGCCGAGCCGCCCGGGATCGCCCGGGCCGCGCCGGGGCAGGACGGGCCGGGCCTGCCGGAGCGCCCGGATGTGCGGGGGCCGGGCCGGGCCGGGCTGCGCCGAGCGGCGGCCGCGCTCCCGCTGCGGCAGCGCCCCCGCTCCGCTCCCTCCGCCCTGGCCTGGAGCCGCTCCCGGGGCCGCTCCCGGGGCCGCGCCGCCCTCCGCGGGTGCGCCTGGGAAACGGAGTCCCCGGGAAACGGAGGCCCTGGGAAATGGAGTCCCTGGGAAATGGAGTCCGCCCCGCCCGGCACCGGCACCGGCACCGGCACCGGCGGCGCCTCCCGGGACCCGGCGAGGGCGGCAGAGGCAGCGCTGCCGCGGGAGGAACAATGGGCGGCCGCCTCCACCCCTTCTCCCGGCACAGGGCAGCCGCCTCCACCCCTTCTCCCGGCACAGGGCACCACAGATGGATCTAAGCCATCATGGGTCCGCTCTGGGGCACGGCGCCCAGGTACTGCTGCTGCTTCGTGACAAAAGCCAAAACGCAAAGGGAATCGTTTCCTCTGAGCTGTCCCAGGACACTGCAGTCCTCCCTGTTCTCTCCCCTACTGCTTTCACAGTTTCCTGGTTGCTTTGTCACTCTTTATCTTTCCTGTCCAGTTTCTCCTCACTGAACTTTATCCCTGCTTTGTCTCCTACCCCAGCACTGTCACATGGCCCTTAGACCCATCTGCTCTCCAGACCTCTGCAAGTCTCTGTTCCAGCTCCTTTTGCCTTGCACACAGCTCTCCACCAGCTCCTGCCGTGGTCGTTTATCTCGTTCATCTTTCAGAGATCAGATCCTCTTTCCTCACAGTCTGCCTGACAACTCTTCATACACACGACTTGTGTGACACTGAGCAGAGCCCAGTGCCCCAGGGACAGCCTGGGACCCCTGGGTCACCAGCCCAGGCCAGGAAAGATACTGCATTCCTCAGACTGCGGGGTCAGAAATTATCCTGCCATGATCAGAAGGTGGCCAACAACTGAGTTGGGCTTGAGGCACTGCTGAGGAACTGAGGAGGCGCTGGTAAGACACGGGCAGGGACTGGTCCTTGAGCAGGCAGGAGATGAACGTTGCCCTTTCAGCTCCCGCATCCACAACAGCCAGAGGCTGTCAAACCAGGAAGGAAGGAAAGAAGAAATTTATGAAGTCATTGGATCACAGAAGGGTTTGGTGGGAAGGAACCTTAAAGCCAACCCAGATTCATGCCCTTGTCACAGGCAGGGACACCTTCCACCGTTCCAGGCTGCTCCAAGCCCCATCCAGCCTGGCCTTGGACACTGCCAGGGATCCAGGGGCAGCCACAGCTGCTCTGGGCACCCTGTGCCAGGGCCCCACCACCCTCACAGGGAAGGATTTCCTCTCAGTATCCCATCCCTGTCCTGTGGCGGTGAGAGGCCATTCCCCCTTGTCCTGGCACTCCATTTTTAAACATTTGGGTTTACTGAGCTTTCATTTGCCTCAGTTGCAGTGTCTGTAACAGAGATGCTGCTGTGTCTGTCCCAGCAGTCCTGTAACAGAGCGATCCTGCCACGTGGAACATGGACCTGTGACTTCATCCCAGTTGTTATTTCTGGGGCAGTTCCTGGGGTGATGCATCAGCTGCTGTCGTGCCCTGACAGAAATCATCAAGGGAGCCAGGAAATACAGGTGTGGTGGCATGTGGTGTGAGAGAGACAATGCATTGGCCATCAGGAATTAGGAAGGTGAAATTTAAATTTTCAGGCCAGCTCTGAGCATTTGCACAAGTGCAGGACTGGAAGTGTAGGATGGTCCCAGCTCTGTTCCCAATAAATGGAGAGGCAGTAGAATGGGGCAAACCCACGATGCTTTGAGGATGGTTGCATTGATCTGCCTAAGCCTCAGGAGAAGCACAAGATCATGGCAGGGACAAAGACAAGAATTGCAGTTCTGCAAAAGGCTCAGGGGGTGACACAATGTGTGTCTGGAGGGAGAGCTTGCCCAGCTGCTCTCCAAAGCTTGTCCTCCGTCCTGGCTGCCCAGAGAGGTCCCAGGTGACTGGAGATGCTGGTGTGATTGATGCCCATCCACAGACAGGGCCCCAAGGAGGGAACTGCAGGTTCCACCACTGCCTTGGTGCCCGGGCAGGCCATGGAACAGAGGACTTGAGTGCCATTATTACACAGCACGTGCAGAACAACCGCGGTGTCAGGTCCTGCCTGACCAACCTGATCCCCTCTGTGCCTGAGTGACCTCCTCGGTGGCTGAGGGAAAGGCTGTGGTTGTGTCTGCCTGGCCTCCAGTGAAGCTTTGACACCGGTTCCCACAACATTCTCCAGGAGAAGCTGGCTGCTCCTGGCCTCCTGCACAGGTGCACTGCTCACTGGCTCACGGCTGGGCCAGGCAGGGCTGGGGAAGGGCCACATCCAGCTGGGGCCAGAGGGATTCCCTGGGCTCAGGACTGGGCCAGTCCTGTCCCATGTCTGTGTCACTGCTCTGGACAAGGGGGTCAAGGATGCTCAGCCAGTTCACAGGGGCACAGGCTGGGCAGGAACATGGATCTGCTGGAGGGCAGGAACCTCTGCAGAGGGATCTGGAAAGGCTGGATGACCCTTCCCCAGCAGACATTCCAGCCTCTCCATGTCCTTCTTAGTTGTGATGGCCCCAAAACTGACCCAGGATTGGAGGTGACCAAACAGTGCCCAGCACAGGCCTGGCCAGGGCCTGTGGCCAGGTGCCATTGGCCTCTTGCCCACCTAGACACACCTGGGCTCCTGTTCAGCCACTCACCAGCAGCCCCAGGTCCTCCTCCAGCCTCCCAGCTGCTCTGTCCTGAGCCCAGGTCACTGCAGGGGGCTGTGCTGACACTGGGGCAGGGCCCAGAACCTGCCCTCATTGAGCCTCATCCTGTAGGCCCTGGCCCGTCAGTCTGGCCTGTCCTGATCCTGTTTAGGCTCTCAGGGCCTAAACTCAAGTTAATCAATAACTGTTGAGAGCTAAAAGGGATTCTGCTGCTGAGCTGAGCCTGGGGAGCTCCCAGGGGGTCCCCAGGTGCTGCCCCAGCCCCTCCTGGGCTCTGTCCCCTCCGTCTCTCCCTCCTGGGCCCCGCAGGGGGACCTTTGCTGGTCCCGGTGTGCTGAGTGTGCCTGAGCTGGATCTCCTGTTCCCCTGGCACCGTCCCAGTGCCGGGGTGACAGTGGGACCCATGACACCCCTGAGCTTTGGTGCTGCTGAGCAGGGCTGGCACCTCACCAGCACCGGCTCCCCAACGTTCCAGCCCCCATCTGTAGGGCCAGGACCCGGGGAGGGGACACGGCCAGGACAGCTGACCACAGGGATATCCCAGGCCACGGGACCTTGGCTCAGATATGAAAGCTCAGAAAAGGAGGAGGAAGGGGGAAGATTTGTTATTTACAGTGTTTGCCTTCTGAAGAAACAGCTCCAAGTGCTGGAGCCCTGCCTTTGGGAAGTGGCCGGACTTCACCTACTCATGGGAAGTAGAGAATAAAATCTTATTATTTATTTTCCCTTTGCTCCTGCAACCTTTTGTTTTTGCCTGTGTTTTTGCTGAAGTATTTCAACCCCCCCACACCTGGGGGGTTGAGAGGATTTATGAGGCAGTTCCTGCCCATCCCTGGGGCTGGAGAGGACAGTGGCTTCTCCGAGTCCTGTGAGGAGACAATAAAATTGCCCAGGAGCAGAGAGAGGGTCTGGATTCAAGCCCAGCCATCCCAGCTGTAAAAAGCTGGAGGAACCCTACATCCCCTGCCCAGGAGCACAGGGAGGGACTGAGAGCAGCACCCAGACCCCGCACCCACCACAGGGCACAGGCAACGCTTGGGGTCGGGGTCCTGGGAGTGACGCTGTGGAGCTACAGGGACCAGGCTGGGGTGCTGGATGTGGGGGAACAGCGGCCCAGGGGAGCAGGGCCAGGCTCGGGGCAGTGCTGGGACACGGCCAGGGGGCTCCTGGCCAGAGATGCAGCTGGGGTGACCCCTCTCCCTGGACTGTTCACTCTCCCCATTCCCACCGCCTCAGCCCCTCAGAGAGGGCCCGGCCACATCCCCCCGCGTCCCTGCAGCGCCCGGGGGTCCCTGCGGAGTCCCTGCCCACCATGGAGCTCCTGGCACTGCTGCTGGTGCTGCTGGCCGGGACCCCGGCCACCGGCATCCCCCGCCGCCGGCCGGAGCGCGGCGGCGCCGCCAAGGTGATCACGCTGGACATGGCCCCCAACTCCTTCGATGACCAGTACCTGCGCTGCCACTTCAGGATGGCCAGGGCGCTGCCAGCGCTCAACCGCACCGAGTTTGTGCCCTACAGCCACTACGCCGAGGCCTGGAGCAAGGCCGCGGCCGAGTGGGACAGCCGGCCCTGGCCGGCCTCGCCGCTGCGCCTGGAGCAGGCCGTGGCCATCCTGGCCTACACCATGGAGGAGGGCCTGTACCCCGCCTTCAACGCGGCCACGCGCGCGGCCGGGCGCTCCCGGCGGGAGTACCTGCACGCCTTCCCCTTCAAGGTGCTGCACTTCCTGCTGACCGCGGCCCTGCAGGACCTGCAGGGCGGCCGGAGCCACCCCCGCTGCCTGCACGTCTACCGGGGCGTCGGCGTGCGCTTCAGCGCCCGGCTGGGCCGCATCGTCCGCTTCGGCCAGTTCGCCTCCACCTCCCTGCTGAGGAACGTCAGCGAGGCCTACGGCACCAGCACCGTCTTTGAGGTGGACACCTGCTACGGCGCCGAGATCCGGGACTTCTCCAACTACCCCGAGGAGGAGGAGGTGCTCATCCCACCCTTTGAGACCTTCAAGGTCACCAACATCAGCCGCCAAGGGTACGGCACCTACATCCAGCTGCGCTCCCACGGCGTGCACAGCAAGCACAACTGCGCCTGGTTCCGAGGTGACGTCCCTGGGGTGGGGAATTGCAGCTGCCTCGCCGCGGGGGCACGAGGGCTCCAGCGCTGCCGGGACAGGAGGGCTGGTGCTGGGGCAGGGGATGGGGGTGGCAGGGCTTTGGGTGTGTGGCACTGCACAGCTCCAGCTGCTGTCCTGGTACGTCACAGGAGAGGATGGGATGGGATAATGGGATGGGATAATGGGATGGGATGGTGGGCTTATTTCCTGGACGCAGCGCTATTTCACACCCCGAGGTGAGGGATTTCTATTTTTCATTCTACTTTACACAAAGCAGGGAGCTCTTCCTGACCCCCTTCTCTGGCCTCCCCAGGCAGAAGCGTCCCCAGAGAGTTCCCAGGCCTCACTGGACTCCTCCTGGCAGCACTGGCAGCTGTCACTGGCACCCCCTGAGCCACGAGGTCACCGTGCCTGGTGAAGACAAGGAGTCAGGGATGGAACCACTGGTGTCACCAGGATGGCAGGACTGGCTGGGGACACAGAGAGGCCCCCACAGAGTGGACATGGGGTGTCAGGGTGCAGCTTCATGAGCTGGGGGGGAGAGGGGAGATTTTCTTCTATTTTGGGTTTTTTATTCTCCCTTCCCATACTTTTCTTTTGAATTATTAAATCGGTTCTTACTCAATCCATGAATTTCCTTTTCATTTTTCTCCATCTGATCCTGCTCTGGTGACTTTGGACACAGGCCTGGAGTGACAGCTCAAGGGGAAATGGTTTCCCACTCCCACAGGGCAGGGTTAGTTGGGATATTGGGAATAAATCCTTCCCTGTGAGGGTGACGAGGCCCTGGCACAGGGTGCCCAGAGCTGTGGCTGCCCCTGGATCCCTGAAAGTGCACCAGGCCAGGGTGGACAGGGCTTGGAGCAGCCTGGGCTGGAGGAAGGTGTCCCTGCCCATGGCATGGAGTAGAACAAGATGAGCTTTGAAGTCCCTCCAACCCACCACCATCCCAGGATCCCACGATAATACGGAATGAGAATAAGAAATCCATTTTAGCTTTTTTGCCTACTTTGCCCGCTTCTTCCATCTTTTTGTTTTTTCCTACCTTTTTTAGCTTCATTTCCCAGTTTTCCACTTCATGTTAAACAAAACTCCTCTTGATTCCTGCAGATTTTTGCCACCACCTCTATGAAGGTGGAAACAGCTTCTTTTTCTTTCAACATCCATCTTTCCCCAGATCCAGCTCCCAAGGTTTTCAAGAAACACTAAAATAATCATTAACTGTTCCAGATACATAAATCCCATAAAGCCACTGAATTCAGTGCAGCTTGCTGCCCTGGGAGCTGGCACCCCAGGAAAAGCTGAAGGTTTGGGAAGCAGAGTCACCCTCAGGAGCTGCACAGCCTCCTGCCTCCTTCCATCAGCCACGTGCCCAGACCAAACCTACCCCGGATCCCCCTGAGAGGGATCTGGCCAGGCTGCACTGCTGGGATGGGATCCATGCTCAGTGGAGTGAGGGTCAGCAGGGCCGAGCTGCTGCCCTGGGGTCACAACAACCCCATGGAGGCTCCAGCTTGGGACAGAGCGGCTGGAAATCTGGGGAAGGGTCTGGGGCTGCTGGTGACAGGGGTTCCCGGGGATGGGATTCTGCTGTGGAGCTTCCCTGGGGATCAGAGCCCGCTGTGGAACCTGGGATCCCACTGTGGAGCTTCCCCAGGGATCAGAGCCCCCTGTGGAACCTGGGATCCCACTGTGGAGCTTCCCTGGGGATCAGAGCCCGCTGTGGAACCTGGGATCCCACTGCAGAGCTTCCCCGGGGATCAGAGCCCGCTGTGGAACCTGGGATCCCACTGCAGAGCTTCCCCGGGGATCAGAGCCCCTCTGGAACCTGGCTGGGGTGGGATCCCACTGCAGAGCTTCCCCGGGGATCAGAGCCCACTCTGGAACCTGGGATCCCACTGTGGAGCTTCCCCGGGGATCAGAGCCCCTCTGGAACCTGGGATCCCACTGTGGAGCTTCCCCGGGGATCAGAGCCCCTCTGGAACCCGGCTGGGGCGGGATCCCACTGCGGACCTTCCCACCGGGGCCCTCCCCTGTGACCTCAGCTCCGTCTCCATGGACACAGCTCCAAACACACCCCAGGGCCCGGCCGGCAGCAAACAGGAGCGCTGGGACCCAGGAAAACCTGAGAGCAGGGAAGGTCAGTGCCTTAAAACACCAACTTTTGTACAATCCCAACTTTGTCCTTTTCCCACGGGGACACGGGAATTCTCTGACCCTCACACATCCCCCACACCAAGCCCCCAAAATTCCAGCATCAGTGCAGCCTGTGCTGGGATTTTGGTGGATTTTTTCTGGTTTTCATCCATCTCCTGGAATGTTGCAATTTTTTCCCCCCTTAAGAATTTACAAGAGTTGTGTTAGGAAATGAGAATTTTTAATTACAAATATTCACTAAACCCATCGGATTTGTCAGACTCCAGCTCTAAATCCTGAATTCCAACACTGGAATAAACAGTTCAGAAATGCAGCCAATCCTGAAATTAATGCTTAAAAAGTGTTTAAAAACCTGAATCTCATTAAATTAATGCTGATAAATATATTTTTAAAAGAGAATCTCCTGCAATTGGGATGTGAGATACTGGTTTGGGATGCAGCTGCTGTTTCAAACACGAGAGTCAGTGAGGGAGGAATGGGGTGGACTTGCACTTTTTCCTCCAAACTGCAGGAGCATCCCAACATTATACAGCAAAAAAGAGAAATCTTTAAAATGGTGTGGTTTTGTTTTTCTCCTGAGGCAATTCAGGATGGGAAATGCAAGTCCAGGTAATGGCACCTGCGCTTCCACCCCAAATAGTTTTGGGTCAAACATCTGAGCTGCTGGAAGAACCAGCTGGAAACACAAGGGCAGGACTGGGACAAAAATGTTCATTCTGAGCTGGTCTTTTTTTCCTTCCATTTCAGTTTTTCGCAGCTTGATTGGGATATGGCATCCAAAACAAAGAAGGGCAAGGATGGAGAGGCACCCCAAGAAGCAAGTGAGACGGTGGACCCTGTGCAGGAGAGGAAGCTGTTCCTGCAGGAGGAATGCAGCACCCTCACACGACACCTGGACACCTACCTGGGCAGGGCGGAGCAGCTCCTGCGGGCAAACAAAGGCCTGGAGAAGGAAGCCCAGGGCACTCAGGAGCAGAGCCAGTCTTACCTGTCCTGCGGAGAGAAGCTCAGCCAGGACCCCCCGGACATGGTCATCACCCTGAACCACCAGAACTGCCTGGACCTGGCCCAAGTCCGGGCGCAGAAGGAGGAGCTGGTCCCACGGTATGAGGGCAAGGAGCAGGAGGTGCGGAGCGCCCTGGAGGACACGGAGGCCGAGGCCTCGCTCCTGGACAAGGAGCTGCAGGAGCTGGAGCCCTACAAGGAGCAGAAGGTGCAGGCGGAGCAGAAGATAAAGGCGCTGG
Source organism: Phylloscopus whistleri (assembly GCA_017589585.1). Lineage (NCBI taxonomy): Eukaryota > Metazoa > Chordata > Aves > Passeriformes > Phylloscopidae > Phylloscopus > Phylloscopus whistleri. Next base: position 128,993 of record JADMLD010000376.1, on the reverse strand, counting down.
AGAAGGAGCTGCGGGTCACCAGGATCCGCTGCGCCGAGGAAACCCACGGCGTCAGGAGCAAGTTCCTGCAGGACAAGGCTGATTGTGAGCAGGAGTTCCAGCAGAGGATGCAGGAGCTCACCTGGGGAGCGGACGAGGTGGCGCTCCAGGCCCTGATCCAGCACGTGGAAGAGGTGAAAGCGGAGAACAGGCTCCTGCGCCAGGAGCTGCTCGGCCGCCTCCAGCACTGCGAGCTCCTCAGGGACACCAAAACCCAGCTGCAGGATCAGCAGGAGCAGCTGCTGCGGGAGAACCAGTGCGCCCAGCGGGCAGCACTGCTCACACCTGCACGGCAGCCCGCCCTGCTCACCCGCCAGGCCAGGCCGCTGACCCCAAACCGCCTGCCCGTCACCTGGAGGAACTAAACGTGGAAGCAACCAAATCCCTTTGGCAGCGGAAGCACAGAGGAGTTCGAGCTCTTGTCACAGGGATACATGAAATACATTTATGTACTAGATCCATATCGATGTCCTCCTTCTGTCTCGGGGTAGGGGTGGCTGCCCCGTCCCTGGAAGGGCTCGAGGCCAGGGTTGGATGGGGTCTGGAGCAGCCTGGCCCAGGGGAAGGTGTCCCTGCCCATGGCAGTGGGGTGAGATGGGTGGGCTTTTAGTCCCTCCAACCCAAACCATTCCAGAATTCCATGAAATTATGGCTCTCGGTGCAAATGGCTCCTGTGAGAGAGACCTGGCCTGCAGCAGCAGCTCTTGGGCTCTGCAGGAGGGGGGGCCCAGGGACCATCCCTGGGAGCTCTGATGTCATTGGGAACAGGTGGGATCGAGCTGGAGCTCTGCTCTGGGCTCTGGCTGAGATCCAGGCATGAACTGTCAGACCAACAGAAGCTTCCCTGCTCACTCCCCACACAACTGCCAGGGGAAAGCCTGGTAATCAGCTCCTATTAACAAAAAACCCCTAAAACACCATCCATGGCTGTGAACTGAGGTGATCTCAGCCACCCCCTGGGTCTGGCTGCAGGTGAAGGACTCTCTGGAGCACCCACACAATCTCACCAGCTCTCCTCCCGCCAGGTGGGGGTTTGGAAGGACAGGCCACTCAGGTGTGTTGGCAATCCCAGCCCTGCTCTTGCAGCCCTCTCCCAACAGCCCTGGAAAGATGATCCCACCAGGCAGGGCACACCTGAAAACACTGACAAATCAGGATTTTCCCTTATTCCCAGCAAGCTGAACCATTTACCTGAGATGAAGCTGTTGTGAACAGAGTCTGTCCAAACACCAGAGAGACACAGAGCAACCTCCTTGTGCAGGTTTGTTCAGGCTGCTGCTTCCTGAGCGATTTGGGCTCTTCCTGCTCATCCACCAGTGGGAAGAATACTCTGATGGGGTGTCCAGACGCAGGATTGCAGCTGGTGATCAATTATTCACATCAAAGAGACTTGGAAAAAAGTGTTTCCATGCTGGGAAGGGTGGGGGCAAACAGGAGTGACAGCTACAGGAATGGACTGGAGCCAGTTTCAGGTGAATTCAGTCTCCTGTTAATCATGGACTGCCTGACTGAGCTTACTCAAGCACCTGTATCCATCGGGGGTGAGACCCCCAGCCCGATTTTTCAGGGAAGCAATCCTCAGCAGAGGAGCAGGGGCCCCTGAGCTCCTTTTCCCTGAAAATAATCCAACTCCAAAGCTTGAAGCCAATCCTGTCCTGCTGGCCCCAGGCTCTGGGGTTCAATGCTTCTCCAACCTCCCCTGCAGCTGCTCCTGCTCCCCAGCAGGACCTCTGGGCACACAGGGAGGCCCTGGTCCGGCAGAGCTGGAGTTTCAGACCCCTCCTCCAACAGAGCTGGAGTCTGTGAGCCCTGGGCTGCAGAGCCCAGGCGTGGAGCCCATCCTGAGCAGCCTCCTGGCCTCTCCTTCCCCCCAGTGCTGCTTCCTTCAGGGAGGAGAGAAGCTGGGCTGGCCTCTGGGACTGCAGCACGGCCTGCACTGGGGGGGAGCTCTGCACTGGGGGGGAGCTCTGCACTGGAGGGAGCTCTGCCCTGGGAGGGAGCTCTGCCCTGGGAGGGAGCTCTGCCCTGGGAGGGAGCTCTGCACTGGGGGGGAGCTCTGCCCTGGGAGGGAGCTCTGCCCTGGAGGGAGCTCTGCCCTGGGAGGGAGCTTTCAGGCTGATCTGGTGCCCTGCAATGGGCAGGGACAGCCCGGCCCTGGCCACGCTCAGCCCGAGCTCCAGCACCCCAGGAAGAGGGAGGGTCCCCTGCTCAGCCCTGCGTCTGTGGGATGCTCTCCCTGAGCACCAGAGCCTCCTTTGACAGGTGCCCCCAGACAGAGCTGCTCGCTGGTTTGTGCAGCTACCCCTGAAAGCTCAGGGCTGCTAAAGACAGCACCAAAGCTGCTGTAGGCACGGCATCCCCAAAGCCCTGCATCCCCAAATCCCTGCATCCCCAAATCCCAGCTGCTGTAAACACAGCATCATGGCATCCAAAACCCCCTGCATCCCAACATACCAGCTGCCAGACATCCATCATCCCAGCATCCCCAAATCCCTGCATCCAAGCATCCCAGCTGCTGTAGACATGGCATCCCAAAACTCCTGCATCCCAAAACCCCAGCTGCTTTAGACACAGCATCCCAAAATCCTTGCATCCCAACATCCCAGCCTCCCCAAATCCCTGCATCCTAAAATCCCAGCTGCTATAAACACAGCATCCCAGCATCCCAAATCCCAGCATCCCAAATCCCAGCATCCCAAAATCCCAGCTGCTGTAAACACAGCATCCCAGCATCCCAAATCCCTGCATCCCAAAATCCCAGCTGCCACAGACACGGCATCCTGGCATTCCTCACTCTGTCCTGCCAGGGACACATGCTGGAATCATCAGGTTGGACTGTTTCACGTGCTGTGATGAAAAACCCTGGAACTGTGTTTTGTTTGAAACTCCTTCACTGAAATAACACCTCTGCCAAGTACTTTTCAGTGAAAACCAGGCCCTGCCAGCTGGCAAAACTTTCAGTCATTTAAAATATTTAAGTCCCAGTAATTTGAAATATTTAAGAGATACAGACAGGAATGATTCCACAATTCCTTCAGCCACAGCCTTTGTTACCCTAGATGCAATGAAGAACTAAAGCTCAGCAGCACAACTAAGGAATCCTTCTCAAACTTCACAAAAAACCTACACAGATTTTAAAATCTGTAGTAAATAAGGCAAATTCTAAACATTTTCCTCTCCCTATTGCTTGCTCCCACACAGAGCTCCTTGCCCTGCTGAGGGCCATGATCAGCTGCATCTACAACTCATGGTAATGTCACTGAATCATTTTAGCTTTATAATAACTCAGAAATTTCCTTATGGCTGAAATTTTTACACCTCCCCCCCCCCCACCCTTGAAAAGAGACAATTTACAGAAGTAATTCGATTTACCAGTACGTGGTCACATGTTCACAGGTGTGAACTGCTGGTACTGCCCTGCTGGTACTGCCACAAACACTTTAATGGTTATTATATTCCCATTTAACATTTTGTGGCACATGAGAGTCTTAAGGGCACTTAGAGAACCACTGGCAAAGGCGTCAGCAAAAGCAGATTTAAAACAAAAGCAAAACCACGGCGAGGTTCGTTGGCAAAGCTCACTCTGTTACTCACCCCACGGTTAAAGCACACGGAGAAAACGATTTAATATCCATCAGCCTGAACGTGAAATCGCCCCAGGCCGAGTCACCCACAGCTGCGAGGGGCTGAAGGCTCCCGGAGGAGCCCGGGGCGTGCACAGGAGCAGGGACCGGTTTGCACCTGTGAGAAATCCCCTGGAGCTCCGGGGGCACTCAGGGCAGGGTCGGTGCCTCTGCTCTGCTCCGGGGGAGGCCGGGCACAGCCCCTGAGGTGCAGCAGAGCCCCGAAGCTCTCGGGATGGCCTTGGCAGCTCACAGGAGAGTGGACTTTGGCCACCGTCGTTTTCCAGCCCAGCTGCAATTTGGGTCAGGAACTCTCTTTGAAAGTTCGACAGCGAAAATGTTCCACTTGAGTTGTTCTTCAGGCAGGAAAAATAAGTTCCCCGGGCTGTTTGTTAAAGGAGGATCTCGTCACCCAGCAGGAGCTCCTGGGGGCAGACAGGGATCCTCATAAGCTCGGGAGGAGCTCGGCACACGTGCTGTTTGTTGGGGTCTGATGGCAATTCTGAGATCACAGAGCAGCCCGAGGCTCGGGGAGAGAGGCACCATCACCCATTAATTTATGAAAAAGCCTGATGTTTTGCTCAAGAATCTCTTTTTCCTTTCAAATCAGGGATTTTCCCTCTTTAGCTCGCACATCTCCTGCACTGGCCGCGCCGTTGCCGTTCGGGAATCGCCCACCGGAGGGCAGCAGCGAGCGGGGTTCAACAGCCGCACTGCGCATGCGCCGCCCCCAGTTGCAGTTCCGGGTGCCCCCAGCAGGCGGCAGCACGAGCTGGCGGCGCTGCCCATCCCGGCCCCGGGGCTCTGCAATGGTTTGGGATGGAGCGACCTGAAAGCGCCTCCGGTGCCAGCGCTGCTGCCATGGGCAGGGACAGCTTCCCCTGCGCCAGGCTGCTCCAGGCACCCCAACCTCCCCTGGGACACGGCCAGGGACCGGGCAGGGACAGCTTCCCCTGCGCCAGGCTGCTCCAGGCACCCCAACCTGCCCTGGGACACGGCCAGGGACCGGGCAGGGACAGCTTCCCTTGTGCCAGGCTGCTCCAGGCACCCCAACCTGCCCTGGCACACGCACAGGGACCGGGCAGCCGCAGCTTCTCTGGGCAGCCTGTGCCGGGCCCTCAGCACCCTCACAGGGAAGGATTTCATTGGAAAGATGGGTGGTGATGTCTTTGAAAACAACTCAGTGGGTGTGGGGGTCTTTAGGAGAAATGGTCTCAGTGTCTTCAGAATGGGTCTGGATGTCTCTACAGAGGTGAAGGTTTTCACAGGACCCTGGTGGTTTGAGCAGAATGTTTGAACTCCTGAACTTGAGGGTGATGGGAGAAACAGGTCCCCACAAAGTCTATTGCCCAACCCAGATGGCCTGAACTTCTGGACTTTGGGGAAAAACGACAGGTTCAAGGGGGATGTGGGGGAGGTGTTTTGGGAGGGCTGCGCCTTCCCAGCAGCCCCATTCAGCTGATGGGGAAAGGAAGAGGCCAACGTGCGGCCGAGAGCTCGGGGTGAAAGGAGGCTGCGTCCTCTGAAACCTCAAGAGAGGAACCCCACGGGGCTCTGGCTGTGGAAACTCTGTCCCTGCATTGGAATAAAGTTTCAAGGCTGCTTTGGGGACACTTGGCTTTCCACAGCCTGGCTTTTCCCCACATGCTGAAGGTGCTGGGTAGGGCTGGAAGGCTGACCAGCAAAAACAATAAAAGGGTGTAAAAGTATTTCCACAGGACAATAAACGTGGCTTCAGCCAGTGGAGAAAGACAAAGGGAGCTCCAGTGGGTTTTGGACAAGTTCTGTTATCCAGCAGGAGCAGCTTCCACTGAAAGTGAAAGATTGAGGGGAGGTCATGTGAGATATTGCGGCACTCAGTGAAAATGACCCCCCGAATCCTTTTTAGGAACTCTCCAGGACAATGGGAGGATGTCCTGAAAGAGCCAGAGCCATGCATATGATTTCCAGGAAAACTGCTGTTTCTGTATTAGCTAAGAAGCCCATTTTAATGAATATTTATAACTGGGATGGATAAATACCCAGTGGCAAAGCCCCCCTGACCCACAGGAGCAGGAGAGATCCGCTGTGAGCCCGAGCTGATCAAGAATTCCGGCTTTGGGATCCCTCCCGTTCTGTCCGGGAGTTCACTGCGGCTGATTTCGGTATCAGGGGCTGGGGGGACACTGGGGACACTTGGGGGGCACAGGGGGCTGTGGGATTGGGGTCTGGGGGACACTGGGGGGACTCTGGGGGAGAATGGGACGTGGGATTGGAGCCCTGGGGAGCCTGGGGGACACTGGGGGACATGGGACTGGGGTTTACGGGGCTCTGGGGGGGCAGCAGGGGGGGCCTGAGAGTGTGACTGGGGCCATGGGAGGGCTGGGGGACACTGCAGGGGGCAGGGGCTGATCCCTGGGTTTGGGTCAGGGTCCTGGGGGTGCTGAGGGAACACCTGGGGCATGACACAGGAATCTGGGTGTGGAGTTTGGGTCCCTGGCAGGGCTGGAGGACACTGGGGCATCCAGGAGTGACCCCAGGATTGGGGATCAGAGTCCCCAAATGTGTCCAGGGGTCTCCTGGCCAGGATAGCCTCCCTTCCCCCGGGCTGACCCCACTCACTTCCCCAGTCCCTCACTGAGGAACCCTCCCCGTATCTCCTCCGTGTCCCCTCAGTGTCCCTCAGTGTCTCCTCCGTGTCTCCTCAGTGTCTCCTCCGTGTCCCCTCAGTGTCCCTCGGTGTCCCCTCAGTGTCTCTCAGTGGCCCTCGGTGTCCCCTCAGTGTCCCCTCAGTGTCCCTCAGTGTCCCTGGGTGTCTCCTCCGTGTCCCCTCAGTGTCCCTCGGTGTCCCCTCAGTGTCCCCTCAGTGTCTCTCAGTGGCCCTGGGTGTCCCCTCAGTGTCCCCTCAGTGTCTCTCAGTGTCCCTCGGTGTCCCCTCAGTGTCCCCTCAGTGTCCCTCAGTGTCCCTGGGTGTCTCCTCCGTGTCCCCTCAGTGTCCCTTGGTGTCCCCTCAGTGTCCCCTCAGTGTCCCTCAGTGTCCCTCGGTGTCCCCTCAGTGTCCCCTCAGTGTCCCTCAGTGTCCCTGGGTGTCTCCTCCGTGTCCCCTCAGTGTCCCCAGTGTCCCACACTGCTCCTGGTGGCCTCTCCCCGCCATGGCCCCCCTGGCTCACGCTCTGGCCCTGCTGGCCATGGCCGTGGCCGTCGAGATGGTGACCCTGGACATGGCCGAGGACTCCTTCGATGACCAGTACCAGGGCTGTGGCCGGGCCATGACCGCGGCCTTGCCGGCCCTCAACCGCTCCGAGTTCCAGCTGAACCCTCTCTTTGCCCGGGTCTGGCCCAAGGCCGTGGCCGAGTGGCAGAGCAACGGGTCCCGCGTGTCCCCCCTGGCGTCCCCAGCCCAGGCCATTGCCCTCATGGCCTACACCATGAACGACCTGTACCAGCAGTTCAACGCGGCCACGCGCACGGCCGGGCGCTCCCCCCAGCACTACCGCGACAACTTCCACTTCAAGACGCTGCATTTCCTGCTGACCGACGCCCTGGCCACGCTGCGGCGCGCAGAGGGACGCCAGTGTCGCTGTGTGTTCCGCGGCGTGGACTGGACCCACTTCACGGCAAAGCAAGGCCAGAGGGTCCGGTTTGGTCAATTCACGTCGACGTCGCTCTGCAGAGGTACCGCTCAGAAATTTGGCACAGACACGGTGTTCAAGATGGAGACCTGCTACGGCATGGACATCCACAATTTCTCCAGATATCCCCACGAGCAGGAGGTGCTGGTCCCGCCCTTCGAAACCTTCGAGGTGACCAAAGTCACCCAGAAAGAAGGCGGGACACTGATCGAGCTCCGCCCCACCGGGACCTTCAGCAACTACAACTGCGAGTGGCTGGGAGGTGACACCACAGGGGACACCCTGGGGGGATGGGGACACCCACTGGGGCCATGGGGGCACCCATGACAGGGCACAGGGGACACAGTGACACTCGGTGGGGATGGGGGACAGGGACACCCACTCTGGGTGGGAGGATAAGGACACCCAGTGCTGGGGACAAGGACAGGGACACCCAGGGCTGGGGACACCAAGTCTGGGGACACCCATGGTGGGCACGGGGACAGGAACGTCCATGACAGGGCACAGAGATGGGGACCCTCACATCTGGGAGGGGACAGGGAATTCACTGCCATGTGAGGGACAGGGACAGGGACAGGGACAGGGGCAGGGGCAGGGACAGGGACAGGGGCAGGGACAGGGACAGGGGCAGGGACAGGGGCAGGGACAGGGGCAGGGGCAGGGCAGGGGCAGGGACAGGGACAGGGACAGGGACAGGGACAGGGACAGGGACAGGGGCAGGGGCAGGGCAGGGGCAGGGACAGGGACAGGGACAGGGACAGGGACAGGGGCAGGGGCAGGGCAGGGGCAGGGGCAGGGACAGGGACAGGGACAGGGACAGGGACAGGGACAGGGACGCCCCCGTTCCAACCCTGTCCCTCCCTGCCCAAGGCAGTGCTGTGGGGACGGGCCCTGTGTTCTGGACCCGTGATTGGGACCCCCCCATGGCACTCCCTGAACCCCTGGCACCCCCAGACCCCTGTCACCCCTAAGCCCACCATGACCCCCCTGACCTCCCTGGCCCCTGTACCTGCCCATATCCCCCCCAACACCCTGTCACCTGTCACCTCATGGCCCCCATCTCTCCTGTCACCCCAAACCCCCATTATGGCCATCCCCAACCCCCTCTTTTTACCCCATGGTCCCCCTGACTCCCTCTTTGTCCCCCAGGTGGGAGTGTCCCCGTGGCCCCCTTCCACCTTGGAGGATTCCTCCTGGCCACCACAGCCCTGGCAGTGGCCACCGGGATCCTCTGAGCCATGAGGCCACCAAGGTCACCACGGTCACTGTGGTCACTGTGGCCACCACAGCCACTCTGGCCACCATGGTCACTCCAACCACTAAGGCCACCGTCATCACCAAGACTCCTGGAGCCACAGCCGCTGTGACCACTGTGGCCACCAAGGCCAATGTGCAAAGCCGTTCTATTAAAAATTCCAACAAAACAATTCTATGAAACAGTTCTATTGAAGCAATTTTATTCAATGATTCTATCCAAACAATTCCATCAAAGAATTCTGTCCCAGCAGCAAAAAGGGACAATTCCCAAGCAGGGCTCGATGTCGCTCCCCACACCAACACTGCTGGGAACGTCTCTCTCTCTCAGCCCCGCGCAGGATCCTTGGGGAGCCTCCCCTTCCCCAGGGAGGAGCCTCACACACATTTCATTCCCGGCAGGAACACGGGTGAGGGATCATTTGGGGTTGGAGATCTGGGCTGGGTTTAGCCCAGTTTAGCACCAGTGCCATCCCCTGGCTGGAGCAGCACTGGAGAAGGACCTGGGGGTGCTGGTGGGTGACCAGTGGAGCTGGCCGTGCGGCCTGAGGGCCAGGAGGGATCCAGGGGGCATCGGGAGGAGCGGGGCCAGGAGGTCAGGGAGTGATGGTGCCCCTCTGCCCTGCCCAGTGAGGCACATTGGGAGTGCTCTGTCCACCTCTGTGCAGTGCTTTGTCCACCTCTGTCCAGTGCCGCGTCCAGCTGTGCCCAGTGCCATGTTCAGCTCTACCCAGTGCCGTGTCCAGTTCTGCCCAGTGCCATGTCCAGCTCCCCCCAGTGCCATGTCCAGCTCCACCCAGTGCTGTGCCCAGCTCCGCCCAATGCTGTGTCCAGTTCTGCCCAGTACTGTGCCCAGCTGCACCCAGAGCCGTGTCCAGCTCTGCCCAGTGCCGTGTCCAGTTCTGCCCAGTGCCATGTCCAGTTCTGCCCAGTGCTGTGTACAGCTCTGCCCAGAGCTGTGCCCAGCCGCCCCCAGTGCCGTGGCCAGCCGCCCCCAGTGCCGTGTCCAGCTCTGCCCAGTGCCATGTTCAGCTCTGCCCAGTGCCGTGTCCAGCTCTGCCCGGCGTCATGTCCAGCTCAGCCCAGTGCTGTGTCCAGTTCCGGGCTGCTCCGGACCCAACACTGTGCTCAGGGATGATGCTGCCCGAGCTGGGAGCTTGGCCCACGTGCCCTCTCTGCCCCAGGTGCCCCCTCTGCCCCAGGTGCCCCCTCTGCCCCAGGTGCCCCCTCTGGCTCCCCCCAGCCCCACCCCCTCTGGGATTTTGGGGATTCTGGGAGTTGCGGTTCAAGGGCAGCAGTGAGCGAATTCAACAGCGGCACTGCGCATGCGCTGCCCCCAGCTGCAGTTCCGGGTGCCCCCAGCAGGCGGCAGCACGAGCTGGCGGCGCTGCCCATCCCGGCCCCGGGGCTCTGCAATGGTTTGGGATGGAGCGACCTGAAAGCGCCTCCGGTGCCAGCGCTGCTGCCGTGGGCAGGGACAGCTTCCCCTGCGCCAGGCTGCTCCAGGCACCCCAACCTGCCCTGGGACACGGCCAGGGACCGGGCAGGGACAGCTTCCCCTGCGCCAGGCTGCTCCAGCCACCCCAACCTGCCCTGGGACACGGACAGGGACCGGGCAGGGACAGCTTCCCCTGCGCCAGGCTGCTCCAGGCACCCCAACCTGCCCTGGGACACAGCCAGGGACCGGGCAGGGACAGCTTCCCCTGTGCCGGGCTGCTCCAGGCACCCCAACCTGCCCTGGGACACAGCCAGGGACCGGGCAGGGACAGCTTCCCCTGTGCCAGGCTGCTCCAGGCACCCCAACCTGCCCTGGGACACAGACAGGGACCGGGCAGGGACAGCTGCTCTGGGCAGCCTGTGCCGGGGCCTCAGCACCCTCACAGGGAAGAGTTTCCTTGGAAAGATGGGTGGTGGTGTCTTTAAAAAAATGTCTCAGTGGGATGGGATCTTTAGGAGAAATGGGTGTCAATGTCTTTGAAATGAGTCCTGGTGGCTCTACTCTCAGGAAAATTAATCCACAATGCCAGAGGTTTGAGAAACAAATCAATGGAAGCTGGCTTTTGCTTGGTATTTCATGATTTGATATTTTATTTTTTATATTGTTGATTGAATATTGTGATGTTGTTGATGTTGAGATGGGGATATATGTTGTGCAGTGGTTAGTGCAGTCAATATTTTATTATTAATTATATTGTTTGAATATTGTGATGTTGTTGATGTTGAGATAGGGATATATGTTGTGCAGTGGTTGGTGTTGTTGCAGCGGCCTAGTTGCAAGGATGGTTTTTGCAAGGATGGTTTTGTGTGTTGTGGTGTGGATTTGTGAGTTTACATTGGGAAATTAGGCAGCTTCCACAAAAAAAGCCTTTTCAACCACCGTTTCCTATTCCCTGAGATAAGCAAATCATCCATGTACAGCAACAACCTAACTCCCAAGGTTGGAGTAAACTCTCTTAATATTTTCTGCTGCTCTTGGAGTCCCAAGAGATCAGACTGCCTCGGGCTTTGTGAAACAAAGCCCTTTGAGGCTCCTGGTTCTGTTTATTACTGATGCTGTAATTGGTTTTTTTGGCCTTGTTATACACACCAGTAAAGAACAGTTATTCTTATCCCCATACCTCTGCCTGAAAACCCCTTCAATTTTCTAGATTACAATAATTTGGAGGCAGGGGACTTGAATTCTCCATTCCTACGGCAGTCCTGCTCCTCCCTAGCAGACACCTGTCTTTCAAACCAAGACAGTGATCTCTCCCGGGCCTTGTCTCAACCCTTGAACCCTTTGTTCTCCTTTCTCTCCTCTCTCCAGCTGTGGAGAGGAGTGGCTGAGGGCCTTTGGTGGGTGCCAGCCAGCCCAGGGAAAACCAATCCAGTGCCCAGGAAAGGAATTTCACTGCCAGAGGTGAGGCCTGGGTGGAGCTGGGCAGGTTGAAAATTGGCTGCTCACCTGAAAGCCCACGAGGAAGAGGGTGGGTGGGAGGGTGAGGGGGACCTGCCAATGGCCAGGCCAGGCCCAGCCCAGCTGATGCTGCAATTTGTAAAGGAGAAAAGCCCCAGCAAAGCTCTGGGGCATCGATGGGACGGGGCCTGGTCTGCGGCCTCAGGTACTTGGTGTCTGTGGGAGCCCAGGGCATTCCTTTGGATACCCTGGACAGTCAGAAACCTGTACAGGGGGTTTGAAACCTGTACAGGGGGGTCTGGGATCTGTACAGGGGGGTCTGGGGTCTGACAGGGGGTTTGAAACCTGTACAGCAGGGTCTGAGATCTGTACAGGGAGTCTGGGATCTGCACAAGGGGGTCTGGGATCTGCACAGGGGGGTCTGGGGTCTGTACAGGGGGGTCTGGGGTCTGTACAAGGGGTCTGAGATCTGCACAGGGGGTCTGGGATCTGCACAGGGGGTCTGGGATCTGTATAGGGGGGTCTGGGATCTGCACAGAGGGTCTGGGATCTGCACAGGGGGTCTGGGATCTGTACAAGGGGTCTGGGATCTGCACAGGGGGTCTGGGATCTGTATAGGGGGGTTGCAGACCCTGGCACAGAGCCCAGGAAGGCAAAGGCTTTGACTTCAGTCCATGGGAAAGACTTCCAACGCCGAGAGAGGAATTACAAGCCACAAAGGTGTGATAGAGAATAGTGTAGTTTGTCACATTTGGGTTTATAGGATAGGGGTGAGTGGGGACAAGATGGGGGATTCTGGGTGGTGCCCTGAGTTGTTGTTGTTGTTCTTCTTGTTCTTCTTCTTGTTCTTCTTGTTCTTCTTCTTGTTCTTCTTCTTGTTCTTCTTCTTGTTCTTCTTGTTCTTGTTCTTCTTGTTCTTCTTGTTCTTCTTGTTCTTCTTCCTCTTCCTCTTCCTCTTCCTCTTCCTCTTCCTCTTCCTCTTCCTCTTCCTCTTCCTCTTCCTCTTCCTCTTCTTCCTCTTCTTCCTCTTCCTCTTCGTCCTCTTCCTCGTCCTCTTCCTCGTCCTCTTCCTCGTCCTCGTCCTCGTCCTCTTCGTCCTCTTCGTCTCCATCTTCTGCTGTGATGGTGGCACAAAGGAGCTTTAGAGAGATTGGGTCAGAGTAGAAATGACCTGTTTAGTACAGAATGTAGATATTGGTGTGAAATTGTAAATAATAGATACGTAATAATTGGTATAAGAGGTGACAAGCCTCCATCAGAGGAGTCTTCGCCTGGTGCTCGAGCTGGACAGATCTTGGCCAGGCACAAGGCGAAAGAAAAGATAAGAAATAATAATAAACAACACAAACAACCTTGAAAACTGAACATCTGAAGACTCCATTTGTTCCTACGTCTGGCTCGGGGCTTTTCAGAGGGCAAAGGACTCTAAACCACCCGAATCTGGGAAAACCAGCCAAAAACCTGAGGGTGTGCACAGGACAGAAGTGTCAGCTCTGGAGCAGAGCAGCGCCCGAGGTGTTTCCAAAAGAACCCTTTGGATCCCAACCCATCCCCTCCAGGGATCACTGAGAGGGGAAGCACTGCCGGGGATTCCTGGCAGATGGATTTCCTGAGCCACCACGCCAACACGGTGTGGTAAATGGGGGGATGCTTCGTGCTGATAAAATTAAAACACTAATCAATATTTTAAAATAATAAAGTAGTAATAAAGAGTAGTGCCCAAAAGGAGAGGGAGGGGGTTCCCCCTTCTCCTGCAGATGTTCATGAGATACAGGAAAAAACTTAAATAAGACTGAAGTTAAAATTATCTGTAAGATGGAGAGAGTTGGGGGAACTCCAGGAAAATTGTGAATTATATGAGATTTATTGCCTCAATGTTCAAACTTGGTATTTGTTTACATAATACAAACTTAACACACGTGTAATAAAAGAGGTTTTTCAGAGGACAATGAGGAAGACTGTGAGCCTTCATCCCAAAGACCATCAAAAGCAGACAGAAGAGCCCCGGCAACAAGTGAAGCGTGCGCCAGGAAGTAAAGTGGATTTTTAAAATTGGAAAATAGAAGGAGACTTATGGGAAACATTGACGAATATGTATTAGCAGATAGCATATAAGTGTAGTTTGAAATGTTTTGTTTTGTTTTGGTTTTGTTTTGGTTTGTTTTGTACCTGACGTGGGGTGAGAAGCCCATACCCCGGTTGGTTTTGCTTCTGCCTTATCAGAACCTTAATCAGGTTTAAATAATTATTGCCAAATTTTTGTAATTTTATATTGAATTTTTATTAAAACCAGCGCTAAATTTTAAATCTGTTGTTTATTTTATTCGCATTTATAACAACAGGTTCAGGTGTCTACTGGGGTTGGGGGATCCCTTTTTTGGGGTGCAGAACTTCTCCTGCCGCCCCACCAAGGCCGGGGACGTCACCCAGGTGCTCCCCAAGGAGATCATGGCCAGGCTCGGGGTGCCCCCGGGGGTGTCACCTGAGAGGGGAGCCCATTTGGGGTCTGAGGTGTGACAGCAGCTCAGGGAGCAGTGGGGAGTGGGGCTGGGGGGCACTGGGAGCACACGGGACAGTGGGACTGGGGTCCTGGGGGCTGAGCAATGAGAGAGAGAAGAGAAAGATTCAGCTTCCCTGGAGGTGCTGGATTGGGCTTAAAGACCAACTGGGAAAAAAAAACCATCAAAGGATGTAAAAGTGTGGGCAGAGCAGGGCAAAGGTGGTTGGAATCTGTGGAGAAAGAGACAAAGGGAGCTCCAGGGAGGGTTTTTGACAAGTTCTGCAACACAGAAGGAGCAGCACCTGCCCAAAGCAAAAGTTCAACACAAGGTCATCTGGGATCTTGGGGCACTCCCTGAAAACCACACCCAGAGACCCCATTCTGTTGACTCTTCAGGACAATAAAAATTATTTCCTGAAAGAGGCAGAGCCATGCAAATGATCTAAGGGAAAGGTGCTGTTTCTGTATTGGATAGGAAGCCCGTTTTAATGAATGTTTATAATTATGGTGGATAAGTTCCCCCATGGCAAAGTCTCCCCCACCCACAGGAGCAGGAGAGATCCGCTGTGAGCCCGAGCTGATCAAGAATTCCGGCTTTGGGATCCCTCCCGTTCTGTCCGGGAGTTCACTGCGGCTGATTTGGGTATCAGGGGCTGGGGGGACACTGGGGACGACACTGGGGACACTTGGGGGGCACAGGGGACTGTGGCATTGGGGTCTGGGGGGACACTGGGGAGTCACAGGAATGGGATTGGGGTCCTGGGGTGCTGTGGGGGAAAGTGAGGGGGGACACAGGGGATGGTGGGAGTGGGATTGGGGTCATGGGGGGCTGGGAGACACGGGGGGTAGGGGATGGTGTCTGGGTTTGGGTTGAGGTCCTGGGGTGACACCGAAGGAATTGGGGATTGGGAGTGGGATTGGGGTCTGGGGAGGGGCTGAGGGGGACATTGGGGGGCTCAGGGAGTGACCCCAGGATTTGGGTCAGGGTCCTGGCAAGGCTGAGGGGACTTGTAATCAATCATGGCAGGAGGATTGGGCTTCTGTGGGGGACAGGAGGAGATGGGTCCATGGGGTTGGGGTTGGGGCCCTGGGGGGGCTGGGGGATGTTGTGGAGGCACAAGTAACCCCAGGGTTGGGGATCAGGGATGCCGGACACGTCCAGGGGTCTCCTGGCCAGGAGTGCCTCCCCTCCCCCTGGGCTGACCCCACTCCTCTCCCCAGTCCCTCACTGAGGAACCCTCCCCGTGTCTCCTCTGTGTCCCCTCAGTGTCCCCAGTGTCCCCTCAGTGTCCCCTCAGTGTCCCCAGTGTCCCCTCATTGTTCCCCAGTGTCCCACAGTGCTCCTGGTGGCCTCTCCCCTCCATGGCCCCCCTGGCTCACGCCCTGGCACTGCTGGCAATGACCGTGGCCACTGTGGCCATCGAGGTGGTTCCCCTGGACATGGCCAAGGACTCCTTCGATGACCAGTACCGGGACTGCGGCCCTGCCATGATGGCGGCCTTGCCGGCCCTCAACCGCTCCGAGTTCCAGCTGAACCCTCTCTTTGCCCAGGTCTGGGCCAAGGCCGCGGCTGAGTGGCAGAAGCGGGGGCCCCCTGAGTCCCCCCTGTCCCCAGCCCAGGCCATTGCTGTCATGGCCTACTCGACCAAGGACATTTACCAGCAGTTCAACGCGGCCACGCGCACGGCCGGGCGCTCCCCACAGGAGTACCGGGACAAGTTCCACTTCAAAACGTTTCATTTCCTGCTGACCCAGGCCCTGGTGAGGCTGAGGGAGGCTCAGAACGCCACGTGTCGCCAGGTGTTCCGGGGCGTGCGCGATGTCCGGTTCGAGGCGCGGCCTAAACAGACGATCCGGTTCGGTCACTTCACGTCGACGTCGCTGCGCAAAAAGGTCGCGGAGAAATACGGGACGGACACGATATTCCAGGTGCACACG
This sequence comes from Phylloscopus whistleri, assembly GCA_017589585.1. NCBI lineage: Eukaryota > Metazoa > Chordata > Aves > Passeriformes > Phylloscopidae > Phylloscopus > Phylloscopus whistleri. The sequence continues at coordinate 113,132 of JADMLD010000376.1, read as the reverse complement.
TGCCAGGGTGTGGACATCCAGGCTTTCTCCTACTATAAGAACAACCGTGAGGTGCTGATCCCACCATACGAAACCTTCGAGGTCACCAACATCACCCAGGAAGGGAACAAGTCACAGATCCAGCTCCGCTCCAATGGGACCTTCAGCAACTACAACTGCGAGTGGCTGGGAGGTGAGACCACAGGGGACACCCTGGGGGGATGGGGACACCCCCTGGGGCCATGGGGGCACCCATGACAGGGCACAGGGGACACAGTGACACTCGGTGGGGATGGGGGACAGGGACACCCACTCTGGGTGGGAGGATAAGGACACCCAGTGCTGGGGACAAGGACAGGGACACCCAGGGCTGGGGTCACCAACTCTGGAGACAGCCATTGTGGGCACGGGGACAGGAACGCCCATGACCGGGCACAGGGATGGGGACCCCACATCTGGGAGGGGACAGGGAATTCACTGCCATGTGAGGGACAGGGACAGGGGCAGGGACAGGGGCAGGGGCAGGGGCAGGGGCAGGGACAGGGACAGGGACAGGGACAGGGATGGGACAGGGGCAGGGGCAGGGGCAGGGGCAGGGACAGGGACAGGGGCAGGGGCAGGGGCAGGGACAGGGGCAGGGGCAGGGGCAGGGACAGGGACAGGGACAGGGACAGGGATGGGACAGGGGCAGGGGCAGGGACAGGGACAGGGACAGGGACAGGGGCAGGGGCAGGGGCAGGGACAGGGACAGGGGCAGGGACAGGGACAGGGACAGGGACAGGGACAGGGGCAGGGACAGGGACAGGGACAGGGACAGGGATGGGACAGGGACAGGGGCAGGGGCAGGGGCAGGGGCAGGGGCAGGGACAGGGACAGGGACGCCCCCGTTCCAACCCTGTCCCTCCCCGCCCAAGGCAGTGCTGTGGGGACGGGCCCTGTGTGCTGGATGTGGGTGGGACCCCCCATGGCACTCCCTGAACCCCTGGCACCCCCAGACCCCTGTAACCCCCAAGCCCACCATGACCCCCCTGACCTCCCTAGGCCCTGTATATGCCCATACCCCCCCCAACACCCTGTCACCTGTCACCTCATGGCCCCCATCTCTCCTGTCACCCCAACCCCCCCATTATGGCCGTCCCCAACCCCCTCTTTTTACCCCATGGTCCCCCTGACTCCCTCTTTGTCCCCCAGGTGGGAGCCTCCCCATGGCCCCCTTCCACCTCGGAGGATTCCTCCTGGCCACCACAGCCCTGGCAGTGGCCACCGGGATCCTCTGAGCCATGAGGCCACCAAGGTCACCACGGTCACTGTGGTCACTGTGGCCACCACAGCCACTCTGGCCAGCATGGTCACTCCAACCACTAAGGCCACCGTCATCACCAAGACTCCTGGAGCCACAGCCACTGTGACCACTGTGCCCACCAAGGCCATTGTGCAAAGCCGTTCTATTAAAAATTCCAACAAAACAATTCTATGAAACAGTTCTATTGAAGCAATTTTATTCAATGATTCTATCCAAACAATTCCATTACAGAATTCTGTCCCAGCAGCAAAAAGGGACAATTCCCAAGCAGGGCTCCATGTCGCTCCCCACACCAACACTGCTGGGAACGTCTCTCTCTCTCAGCCCCCGCGCAGGATCCTTGGGGAGCCTCCCCTTCCCCAGGGAGGAGCCTCACACACATTTCATTCCCGGCAGGAACACGGGTGAGGGATCATTTGGGGTTGGAGATCTGGGCTGGGTTTAGCCCAGTTTAGCACCAGTGCCATCCCCTGGCTGGAGCAGCACTGGAGAAGGACCTGGGGGTGCTGGTGGGTGACCAGTGGAGCTGGCCGTGCAGCCTGAGGGCCAGGAGGGATCCAGGGGGCATCAGGAGGAGCGGGGCCAGGAGGTCAGGGAGTGATGGTGCCCCTCTGCCCTGCCCAGTGAGGCACATTGGGAGTGCTTTGTCCACCTCTGTGCAGTGCTGTGTCCAGCTGTGCCCAGTGCCGTGGCCAGCTGTGCCCAGTGCCATGTTCAGCTCTACCCAGTGCCGTGCCCAGTTCTACCCAGTGCCGTGTGCAGCTCAACCCAGAGCCCTGTCCAGTTCTGCCCAGTGCCGTGTCCAGCTGCACCCAGTGCCGTGTCCAGCTCCACCCAGTGCCGTGCCCGGCTCCGCCCAGTGCTGTGTCCAGTTCTGCCCAGTGCCGTGTCCAGCTCCACCCAGTGCCGTGTCCAGCTCTGCCCAGTGCCGTGTCCAGTTCTGCCCAGTGCCGTGTACAGCTCTGCCCAGAGCTGTGCCCAGCCGCCCCCAGTGCCGTGTCCAGCTCTGCCCGGCGTCACGTCCAGCTCAGCCCAGTGCTGTGTCCAGTTCCGGGCTGCTCCAGACCCACTCCTGTGCTCAGGGATGATGCTGCCCGAGCTGGGAGCTTGGCCCACGTGCCCCCTCTGGCCCAGGTGCCCCCTCTGGCCCAGGTGCCCCCTCTGCCCCAGGTGCCCCCTCTGGCTCCCCCCAGCCCCACCCCCTCTGCCATTTGGGGATGCTGGGAGTTGCGGTTCGAGAATCACCCACCGGAGGGCAGCAGCGAGCGGGGTTCAACAGCGGCAATGCGCATGCGCTGCTCCCCAGCTGCAGTTCCGGGTGCCCCCAGCAGGCGGCAGCACGAGCTGGCGGCGCTGCCCATCCCGGCCCTGGGGCTCTGCAATGGTTTGGGATGGAGCGACCTGAAAGCGCCTCCGGTGCCAGCGCTGCTGCCATGGGCAGGGACAGCTTCCCCTGTGCCAGGCTGCTCCAGGCACCCCAACCTGCCCTGGGACACGGCCAGGGACCGGGCAGGGACAGCTTCCCCTGTGCCAGGCTGCTCCAGGCACCCCAACCTGCCCTGGGACACGGCCAGGGACCGGGCAGGGACAGCTTCCCCTGCTCCAGGCTGCTCCAGGCACCCCAACCTGCCCTGGGACACGGACCGGGCAGCCACCCCTACCCTGCTGGAGACACAGCATCCCAACATCCCAAAATCCCTGGACCCTAAAATCCCAGCTGCTGTAGGCACAATATCCCGAAATCCCTGCATCCCAAAATTCCAGCTGCCGTAGACACAGCATTTCAAAATTCTTGCATCCCAACATCCCAGCACCCCAAACCCCTGCACCCCAAACCCCAGCTGCCGTAGACCCCCAGTGTCCCAACACCCCAGCTGTGGAGGCTCAGCCTCCTGAGCCTCCTGGCTCTGCCCCAGGTGCGTTCCCCGGGCTCTGCTGCAGGACGAGGGAGGCTGGGCTGGGAATTCCCTGTTTGCTGCAGCTCCTTGGAGATCGTTCTGCTCGGATCGGGATTTCTTCAGTGACAGGAGCATTTCCTCCAAGCTCCTGCTGGATCCCAGCTCTGTGGAATTGCTGAGCACAGGTTCAGCTCCTCAGGATCGGGGTCAGGGCTCCCTCCCAGCAGCCTCAGTCCCTCTGGCAGGCCAGGAGCCCCCAGGGCTGACCCCAGGGCTGACCCCAGGGGTGACCCCACCACCCCAAAGTTCTCCCTTGGCTCCATCCCAACCCCTTGGGGCCCATCCTGGAGGGACACGGCTGCTCCTGCCCCGAAGGTGCCGCAGGGTCCTGGCCCCGAGGGTGGCTGGAGGGAGCTCGGGGTTGGGCAGGGGCACCCACAGCCCCTCCTCAGGGCCAGCCCAGCCCAAGAGGTGCCAATCTGGGCTGTGAAGATGCCAGTGCAGTGCCAGCCCTGTGCCCAAAAGGTGGCAGGCTGGGCTGTGGAGATGCCAGCCCCGTGCCAGCCCCGTGCCAGCCCGGCCCAGGAGCTGGCAGCCCTGTCACACACACACACACACACACACAGAGGTGACACCAGCTTGCTTTGTGTTTTTATCTCAAGTCCCCAGCCAGCAGATCCCTGTGCCTGCCCTGGAATGTCCTGGAATGTCCTTGACACACTGGCTACAAAAACCCCGGCAGGGGCAGGCAGAGGGGGCAGGGCCCCGAGCAGAGCTGGGCTGAGTCCTTGGGCTGGAGCTGGGCCGAGCCCCGGGATCAGGGCTGGGGCCATTCCCTGGGTTCAGGCTCAACCACGCTCTGGGATCAGAGCTGGACCAACTCCCAGAAGCTGAGAAGCTCAGCCAAGCCCTGGGATCAGAGCTGGACCAACTCTCTGGATCCAAGCCCAGCCAAGCCCTGGGATCAGAGCTGGACCAACTCCCTGGGCCCAGCCAAGCCCTGGGATCAGAGTTGGGCTGAATCCCTGGATCCAAGCCCAGCCAAGCCCCAGGATCAGAGCTGGACCAACTCCCAGGATCCAAGCCCAGCCAAGCTCTGGGATCAGGGCTGGGGCCATTCCCATGATCCAAACCCAGCCAAACCCTGGGATCAGAGCTGGACTAACTCCCCGGGTCCAGGCTTAACCAAACCAAACCAAACCCCGGGCTCAGAGCTGGGGCCATTCCCTGGGTTCAGGCTCAGCCAAACCCTGGGATCAGAGTTGGACTAACTCCCCGGGTCCAGGCTTAACCAAACCAAACCAAGCCCCGGGCTCAGGGCCGGCCCAGCCCCCAGCCCCAGCCCCCCGGCAGGGCGCAGTTCATGCCGAGAGGTCGCTGTTGTCGAACCTCTCCTGGTCGTAGACCTCGGCCACCACCTTCCTGCCGGCGAACCAGCGCCCGTTGAGCGCCTGGATGGCCTTGTGAGTCTCTGAGGCCATGGAGAACTCCACGAAGATCTTGACGATGATCTCGGCGTCCTCCTCCTCGCCCTGCTTCTCCTGGTAGATGATGACGCGGTTGACGGCGCCGAACTTGCCGCACTCCTCGGTCACCTCGCCCTCCAGGTCGTCGTCGATGTCCTTGGGGTCCACCATGTTCCTCAGCACCATCACCGTGGACTGTGAGGGAGGGAGGAGGGAGTGAGGACACAGCTGAGCACCCCGGGGTGACCTCCATGGCACCTCCATGGCACCTCCATGGCACCTCCATGGCACCAGGGGTGGCTCCTGAGCCTCCTGCAGGTGCAGGGGACACACCTGAGCACCCCAGGGTGACCTCCATGGCACCAGGGGTGGCTCCTGAGTCTCCAGCTGTCTGCTGCTGGCCCTGAGGGGCTGGGAATACCATCAGCCATCCCCTGGCCTCTCCTGGGGTACAGCACAACGAGCCTCGGGCACCGCTCTGGTTTTCCCTCTGCTGCTGCCAGCTGGGTATTTTTGGCTTTTCCTCAACAATTCTGTCACAATTTTTTTTCCTTTCCTCCCCTCCCAGCCCAGCTGAAGGATTCCCCAGGTGCTCTGGGTGCTCCCAAGAGGACACACAGGTGGGTCACACACAGGTGGGTCACACACAGGTGGTCACACACAGGTGGTCACACACAGGTGGGTCACACACAGGTCAGTGTCACACACAGGTCGGTGTCACACACAGGTGAGTCACACACCTGCACCCAGCCCTTCCATGGCTGAGCCCCTCGGGGATCTCAGACCAGAAGGGGCAGCTGGAGGTCACCTGGCCTGAGCTCCAGGGCCATGTCCAGGTGGCCTCTGGGTGCCTTCAAGGACAGAAACTCCACCACCCCTCTGGGCAGGCTGTTCTGTGCACCTGGCACACCTGGGCACACCTGGGGCATTCCAGGCTCCATGTGACAATGTTTCCTGTGGCTGGTCCTCACAGCCCAAATCAAGGGCACTTGTAGGCTCAGAACTCCAAACAGTTTGGGATGGAGCATTTTACTGAAAAAGGCAAGTTTGGGTTTTTGGGGGTTTTAATTTTTTTTAAACCTTAAATAAAACTATTTAGCTCTGCTTAGCTTTTCCCAAGCCAGGCTGTCACCTTTGGGAAAGGTGCTTGTGACAGAGGTTGTGGCTGCTGGGGCAGGAGCTCAAAGGTGTTTTTAACCTCAGGGACCCTTGGAAGTAGAGGGAAACCTCATTCCTTAGGGAATGGTCCCTCTATCAGCAAATGGGGAAGGAATCCTGCAGGTTCCCTGTCCAAGCTCAGGAAATCTGTCAGGAAACTCCAGCAAAGGAACAAACTGGACACGCCCAGGGCAAGATTGCCAACAGCCCCTGCAAAAATCCCTGAATCCATTGCTCTGTTTAATGTTCTTTTTCTATCCCTCATCCTTGTCCTCTCCTTCCCTGCAATTCCCGTGAATTCTGTTTGATCAACACCTCAGGAATCAGAATCTGATTTCACAGAATCAGTTCAGGTGGGAAAAGACCTCCAAGAGCATTGAGTCCCACCCCTGACCCCCGGGCTGGGGGCTCCTCTGGGCAGGACTCACCCCACTGAGGAATGCTGTGGGGAAAAGGAGAACCTGGTACTTGGGATAGACTGGCCTGGCCTGTGCCAATCCCACCCTTCCAGCCCCAAGGCTTTGATTTGGTGACACCAGGGACAGAGTTCAGTCAGAGACACCTCAGCAGGGCCTGCTCGGAGCCCTCCAAGGGGCTCGGGGAATCCCATGGAATCCCAGGAGTAAAAGCCCACCCAGTCCCACCCCCTGCCATGGCAGGGACACCTTCCACCATCCCAGGCTGCTCCAAGGCCTTGGACACTTCAGGGATGCAGGGGCAGCCGCAGCTGCTGTGGGCACCCTGTGCCAGGGCCCCAGCACCCTGACAGGGAAGGATTCCTTCCCAAAATCCCACCCAGCCCTGCCCTCGGGCCGGGGGAAGCTGTTCCCGTTCTCCTGGCACTCCAGCCCCAGGTGCCCCGGAGTGCCCCGAGCTCAGAGGTGCTGTGGGTGCCCCTGAGCCCCCTGCCCTGCAGAGCCCAGCCTGGCACACACCTGGCACACACCTGGCCACTGTCACCTCCCCACCCTCACAGGAAGGATTCCCTCCCAAAATCCCATCCAGCCCTGCCCTCGGGTAGGGGGAAGCCGTCCTGGCACTCCAGCCCCAGGTGCCCCTGAGCCCCCCTGCCCTGCAGAGCCCAGCCTGGCACACACCTGTCCCACACCTGTCCCGGGCTCACCTCCTGCTTGCGCAGCAGCTTCTGCATGACCATGTGGGGGGTGCCCAGCACACACACCCAGCACACACACTGCTCAGTGACACCTGTACACACCTGTCCCACACCCTGCACACACACCTGTCCCACACCTGTCCCAGCCCAGCCTCACCTCCTGCTTGCGCAGCAGCTTCTGCATGACCATGTGGCGGGCGCTGCTGCCCGAGATGCTCATGTGCTCCTGCTCGCTCAGCATCTCGGGCCGCTCCGACTCCTGGAACACCTCCTCCTCCTCCTTCTCCTTCTTGGCCTCGGGCACCAGCCCCAGCGCCGGCGGGCTGGCCAGGATGGGATTGACCACCCCCACCTGCGGGATGGTCACCGGGATGGGCGGCCGGGCGGGGGTCACACCTGGGGGGGAACGGGGAGAGGGGTGTGGTCAGTGACAGCTGGGCAGTGGTGGCACCTGGACAATGGGCAGTGACACCTGGGCAGTGGTGACACCTGGACAATGGTCAGTGACACCTGGGCAGTGGTGACACCTGGGCAGTGACAGCTGGGCAGTGACAGCTGGGCAGTGGTGGCACCTGGACAATGGTCAGTGACAGCTGGGCATTGGTGACAGCTGGACAATGGTCAGTGACAGCTGGGCATTGGTGACAGCTGGACAACGGTCAGTGACAGCTGGGCATTGGTGGCACCTGGACAATGGTCAGTGACACCTGGGCAGTGACAGCTGGGCAGTGACAGCTGGGCAGTGGTGGCACCTGGACAATGGGCAGTGACAGCTGGGCATTGGTGACAGCTGGACAATGGTCAGTGACACCTGGGCAGTGGTGACACCTGGGCAGTGACAGCGACACCTGAACATTGGTGATACCTGGGCAGTGGTCAGTGACACCTGGGCAGTGACAGCGACACCTGAACATTGGTGACACCTGGGCAGTGGTCAGTGACACCTGGACACTGGTGACAGCTGGACATTGGTGACACCCGGGCAGTGGTCAGTGACACCTGGACAATAGTCAGTGACACCCAGTGCCAATTACACAGCTTTTCCCCCCGTACCAGGTGTTCCTGTCCCACCTGCTGGACACCAAAATTAACCCACAGAACACCCAGGTTCCTGCCCAGGGCCAGGAGCAGGAGTCCAGCTCCAGGTGCACCCCAGGGTGCCACCCGTGGGAAAGGGACACGGGGGACAGGAGGAGGGGACAGACGTGTGCAGGTGACAGGAGGAGGAGCACAGGTGACAAGAGCACACATGACAGAAGAGGACACACAGGTGCCAGGGGAACGGGCACACACAGGTGTCAGGGGCACACACAGGTGTCACGGGCACACACAGGTGTCACGGGAAGGGACAGACACAGGTGCCAGACAGACACAGGTGACAGAAGGGGACACAGGTGGCAGGGGAAGGGGCACACACAGGTGACAGGGCCACACTCAGGTGCCAGACAGACACAGGTACCAGAAGGGGACACAGGTGACAGAAGCGGACACAGGTGCCAGGAGGAGGAGCAGACCCACCTGTGATGACACCGGGGGCCTGTGCAGCCATCACAGCCTGGGGCAGGGCCCCCAGGGGCTGGGCCAGGGTCAGGGCAGGTGACACCAGCCCAGGTGTGGCCAGCGTGCCCAGCACGGCGGCTCCTGCCACGGCTTCCTGCGGGACACACGGAGAACCTGGGGTTACCTGTGGGCTCAGCCCCAGCCCTACACCTGGGACACACCTGGGACACACCTGGGACACACCTGGGACACACCTGGGGTTACCTGTGGGCTCAGCCCCACCCCTACACCTGGGACACACCTGGGACACACCTGGGGTTACCTGTGGGCTCAGCCCCACCCCTACACCTGGGACACACCTGGGACACCCCTGGGACACACCTGGGTATTACACCTGTGCCCCGCCTGGGCCACCCCAGGTCTCACCTGAGCCCCCCCCGTGTCTCACCTGAGCCCCCCGTGTCTCACCTGAGCCCCCCCGTGCCCCACCTGAGCCCCACCTGAGCCCCCCGTGTCTCACCTGAGCCCCCCGTGTCTCACCTGTGCCGTGATCTTGGCCGTGGCGGCGGCAGCAGCCACAGCAGCCGCAGGTGGGAGCCCCCCAGGTGTGGCCGGGGTCAGGAGGGGCATGGGGGGCGTCACGGCCTTGCCCACCCGCAGGTACTGCCCCCCCAGGTCGAAGAGGTTCATGGAGGAGACGGCGTCCTGGGAGGACTGGGCCTTCTCGTACTCTGCAGGGGAGAGCAGGTGTGCACAGGTGAGATCTTCATGGAGTTGTGGGGTGGGAAGGGACCTGAGGGACCTGAGGGACCTGCCAGCCCCATTCCCTGTCCCCTGCCATGGCCAGGGACACCTTCCATGAGAGGTCAGGTGGCTCCAAGCCTGTTCAGCAGGTGTGCACAGGTGAGATCCATGGAGTTGTGGGGTGGGAAGGGACCTGAGGGACCTTCCGGCCCCACCCTGTCTCCTGCCATGGCCAGGGACACCTTCCATGAGGGGTCAGGTACACTCAGCAGGTGTGCACAGGTGAGCTTTTCATGGAATTGTGGGGTGGGAAGGGACCTGAAGGACCTGAGGGACCTGAGGAACCATTCAGCCCCACCCCCAGTCCATGCCCAGGGACACCTTCCACCATCCCAGGTATCTCCAGGCCTGTTCCAGCAGGTGTGCACAGGTGAGATCCATGGAATTGTGGAATTCTGGGGTGGGAAGGGACCTGAGGGACCTGCCAGCCCCACCCTGTCCCCTGCCTTGGCCAGGGACACTTTCCATGAGAGGTCAGGTATCTCCAAGCCTGTTCAGCAGGTGTGCACAGGTGAGATCCATGGAATTGTGGAGTTATGGGGTGGGAAGGGACCTGAGGGACCTGAGGAACCTGCCAGCCCCACCCTGTCCCCTGCCATGGCCAGGACACCTTCCACCATCCCAGGTGGCTCCAAGCCTGTTCAGCAGGTGTGCACAGGTGAGATCCATGGAGTTGTGGGGTGGGAAGGGACCTGAGGGACCACCCAGCCCCACCCTGTCCCCTGTCCATGCCCAGGGACACCTTCCACCATCCCAGGTGGCTCCAAGCCTGTCCAGCCTGGCCTTGGGCACTGCCAGGGACGGGGCAGCCACAGCTGCTCTGGGCCTCACCCCCTCACAGCCACTGTGAATTTCATTTCTAAACCCAGCCCTGACCTGGATCCTCTTTATTTATTCCCACCAATTAATGAAATCCCTTCACTGGGGTGGAAAACCCAAGCCCAAAGCCACCCCAGGAGCAGAGGTCACTCCCGGCCCCGCCCTCCCTGCCCCGCCCAGCCCCGCCCAGCCCCGCCCAGCCCCGCCCTGCCCCGCCCGTACCGATGAAGCCGTAGCCCTTGTGCTTGCCCGTGGTGGGGTCCCTGGCCAGCGTGCAGGATTTGATCTTGCCAAAGGCCTCGAAGACGCTCTTGATGTCGTCGTCCGACAGGTCCTGGTGCACCGAGGCCACGTAGATGCGGTTGAAGGCCCGGGCCTCCTCGGCCAGCTGGTCAATGATGGGCTGGGCCTGCCCGATGTTGCTGGGCCGCCCCACCTGCGGGGACAGGGCAGGGACGGAGCTGGGGAGGGGCTGGGGCACCAGGAGGGGCTGGGGGAGCTGGGGAAGGACCCCAGGAGGGGCTGGGGAAGGGTCTGGAGCCCCAGGAGGGGCTGAGGGAGCTGGGGAGGGTCTGGAGCCCCAGGAGGGGCTGAGGGAGCTGGGGAGGGGCTCAGCCTGGAGCAAAGGAGGTTCAGGGGGCCCTGGTGGCTCTGCACAGCTCCTGCCAGGAGGGGACAGCCGGGGGGGTCGGGCTCTGCTCCCAGGGCACAGGGACAGGAGGGGAGGGAACGGCCCCAGGCTGGGCCAGGGGAGGCTCAGGGTGGGCAGCAGCAGGAATTTCCTCATGGAAAGGGAGCTCAGGGACTGGCACTGCCCAGGGAGGTTTGGAGTGCCCATCCCTGGAGATGTCCAAGGAATGCCTGGATGTGGCACTCAGAGCTCTGGGCTGGGTGACAAGGTGGGGACGGGGCACAGACTGGACCTGACGAGCTGGAAAGGATTCTCCCATGTCAGCAGCTCCATTACTCTGATATGGATGGTCCATGGAGCAGGGCAAACCCTCCCTGCCTGTGCAAACCCAGCAGAGGGAACAGCTCCAGGAACAGCCTGCACTGCCAGGACCCTGGGCTCTGCCCCCCCTCCCTGTACCTCCCCCATTCACCCTCCCTGACCTGCAAACACCAACTGCCAGGGACTGAGAAGGATTCTGAGAGCAAATCACAGCGTTCCCAGCCCCTTCCTTCAGGGGCTCCTGAACCCCCTGGGCCACGGGACTCTGCACACGCTCAGGGTGTGTCAGACAGACCATGCAAGAGATAAAGAATCCTCCTTGCTTTGCCCTCAAGAGAATTCCAGGTGTGGGGTCGAGTCCCTGGAGCCCATCTCGGGTGGGACCCGCAGGCCAGGGGTCTCTCCTTGGAGAGAAGGGGCCCAGAGCCACTGTGGGCTCCATGCTGGACACCAAGGTCCAGCTTTTAGGGTCCCTCCCCCTATCCCAGCGCTGTGGGGAGCATTTCCAGGCCTGGAACTGTTACTCCCAGGAAAAGAGAGGCAGGGATTGTCCCAGCAGGTGTAACTCACCTTGATGTTCCTGCCCCCCAGCATGACAGAGTTCATCTGCTCCAGGGCCAGCTGGGCGGCCTCGGGAACCTCGTACTCCACAAAGGCAAAGCCCTGGGGTGGAGGAGACACCTGTCACTCACTGCAGCGTGCCAAAGGCAGGGTTTGCAGGTGTCTGCAGGTGGGACTGATCCCCACCACACTGAGCCCTGGCCAGGTGTCTGCAGGTGGGACTGAACTGATCCCCACCACACTGAGCCCTGGCCAGGTGCCTGCAGGTGGGACTGATCCCCACCACACTGAGCCCTGGCCAGGTGCCTGCAGGTGGGACTGACCCCCACCACACTGAACCCTGGCCAGGTGCCTGCAGGTGGGACTGATCCCCACCACACTGAGCCCTGACCAGGTGTCTGCAGGTGGGACTGATCCCCACCACACTGAGCCCTGACCAGGTGTCTGCAGGTGGGACTGATCCCCACCACACTGAACCCTGGCCAGGTGTCTGCAGGTGGGACTGATGGATCCCCACCACACTGAACCCTGGCCAGGTGCCTACAGGTGGGACTGATGGATCCCCACCACACTGAACCCTGGCCAGGTGCCTGCAGGTGGGACTGACCCCCACCACACTGAACCCTGGCCAGGTGTCTGCAGGTGGGACTGATCCCCACCACGCTGAACCCTGGCCAGGTGTCTGCAGGTGGGACTGAACTGATCCCCACCACACTGAACCCTGGCCAGGTGCCTGCAGGTGGGACTGATTCCCACCACACTGAACCCTGGCCAGGTGCCTGCAGGTGGGACTGATGGATCCCCACCACACTGAGCCCTGGCCAGGTATCTGCAGGTGGGACTGATGGATTCCCACCACACTGAACCCTGCTCATGGCTCCAAACCCAAGGTCTCCCCTGGACCAGGTGTCTGCAGATGGGACTGGTCCCCACCACACTGAATCCTGCTCTGGCCCAAGGAGATTCCTTGGATAAACATTTTATTAAAATGTCCTGCAGAGGTTCCCCCAGGGGCAGCTGGTTCTGGAGCCTCTGGGACTCTGAGGTCCCGCAGCAAAACCCCACCTAGCCAGGGGCTGCTGCCTGGTCAGCACCTCAGCAGAGCTTCAGGCTGGACAGCAGGAGGAATTCCTTTGCTGAAAGGGCGGCCAGGCACTGGAAGGGGCCAAGTCCCCATCCCTAGAGGTGTCCAAGGAGTGACTGAACGTGGCCCTCAAAGATCCCTCCATGATTCCGGGCACTTTACCCCACACAGCCCCGGCTCCCACCACAGAACCCTGCCCCAAGCAGATCAGGGAGCTGCAAACATCCACCCCCAGTGCCAAAAGGAGCCTGTTCCTCTCCTGGCCACACCTGGAAAGCCTTGGAGAGGAGGGGATGTTCCTGGAGGGCTGGGAATCCCGGAATCACGGGAGGGTTTGGGTTGTAGGGACCTTAGGGACCCTCCAGCAGCCCAGGTTGTTCCAAACCCCATCCAGCCTGGCCTCGGACATTTCCAGGGGTGGGGCAGCCACAGCTTCTCTGGGCACCCTGTGCCAGGGCCTCCTCACCCTCCTTCCCAGGATCTCATCCAGAACTCTGCAAAGCTGGTTACTTTGTGTTTAGGACACATGGCCTGAAGATGTCCTTGCAGGAGACCCCAAAATGCATCATCACTGGGGCTCTCACTGCCCCCAAGGAATTCCACCCCTTCCCAGGACGGTTCTCCTGCTCTTTGACAGATCCTGCCAACCCCACCAGGGTTTGGGTGGGACAGGACCTTAAAGCTCACCCAGCTCCACCCCAGAGAAGGCAGGGAACCTTCCCCAGCAGCCCCACCCCAACTTTCACTGCCCACAGGGAATTCCACCCCTTCCCAGGACAGTTCTCCTGCTCTTTACCAGATCCTGCCAACCCCACCAGGGTTTGTGTGGGACAGGACCTTCAAGCCCATCCAGATCCACCCCTTCCCAGGACAGTTCACCTGCTCCCTGCCAACCCCACCAGGGTTTGGGTGGGACAGGACCTTCAAGCCCACGCAGCCCCACCCCAGGGCACCTCCCCACAGCCCCCCAGGTCCCCACACCTTGTGCTTCATGGTGACCGAGTCCCAGGACATGTCGATGCTCTTGATGGGCCCGAAGGGGGCGAAGGCCTGGCGGATGGTGTCCTCGCCCAGCTCGTAGTAGATGGAGCCCACGTAGACCCGGCACATGATGGCCAGTGCCCGCTGCCTCTGCGCCGCCATCTGTAGCGAGACAAGGACTGGCGGCTCAGCGCGGGCCGGCCGTGCCCCCGGGGCCTCCTCCTCCTCCTCCTCCTCCTCCTCCTCCTCCTCCTCCCCCTGCGCCGCCCTCCCGGAGCCGCCCCGGCCCGAGGAGATCTGGGCCTGGCTCAGAAGGGTCACAAGGGGCAGAAGGAGGTCCCTGCTCGCTGCACAGGGCGCTGGAGCCGAGCCGGGCTCGTGGCAGGGCTGGGTTTGTCTGTCTGTCTGTCCCCCCAGGCCTGATCTCATCTCCAGCCACACCTGCAGGAGGAGGGAATCCCTTCACTCTCTAGGGCAGCTTCCCCCTCTCTTCAGGTACAAAATACTCAGGAGAGAACCCCTCCCGCTCCCCCCTCCCCAAAAAGAGAGCAGAGATCCCCCCAGCCTGATCTCATCTCCAGCCACACCTGCAGGAGGAGGGAATCCCTTCTCGCTCTGGGGCAGCTTCTCCCCCTCTCCAGGTACAAAGGGCTCAGCTCTGGGCATGGGGAGAACCCCTCCCGCTCCCACCCCAAAAAGAGAGCAGAGATGCCCCAGGCCTGATCTCATCTCCAGCCACACCTGCAGGAGGGAATCCCTTCGCTCTCTGGGGCAGCTTCTCCCTCTCCAGGCAGCAAAATGTTCAGGGGAGAACCCGTCCCACTCCCCCCACCCCAAAAATGAGAGCAGAGATCCCCCCGGCCTGATCTCATCTCCAGCCACACCTGCAGGAGGAGGGAATCCCTTCTCACTCTGGGGCAGCTTCCCCCTCTCTCCAGGCAGCAAAGGGCTCAGGGGAGAACCCCTCCCGCTCCCCCCCACCCCAAAAAGAGAGCAGAGATCCCCCGGCCTGATCTCATCTCCAGCCACACCTGCAGGAGGGAATCCCTTCGCTCTCTGGGGCAGCTTCCCCCTCTCTCCAGGCAGCAAAGGGCTCAGGGGAGAACCCCTCCCGCTCCCCCCCACCCCAAAAAGAGAGCAGAGATCCCCCCCCACCCCATCCCCCCCGGCAGCACAGGGGTCTGCAGCTGGGAACCCTCCCCCAGGGCCTCCCCCCACCCCGGCAGTCCGAGGGCTGCAGTGCTGGGCACCACCACCTGCACAGCCCCACAGCAAAGCCAAACAACCACGCTGCCCTGGCCCGGTGGGACTGCTGGGGAGCGCGTGGTGCCAGTGCTCAGCCCTGCCTGGCACACCTGCTGCTGCCTCCCCTGCCTGCCTGCAAACCTCTGCTCAGACAGATCCAGCCCCTCCTGGCAGCAGGGATCCCCAAAAAGCAGAGCACGGAGCGTCCCTGGTGTCTGGCAGCCCCCAGAGCTGCTGGGGGGACACGGCCCTGCAGAGGTGGGGCTCTGGGGCAGTCACTGCCTGCGGGTCAGGGGACAGCTCTGGGGCAGGTGGGACACACCTGGGGCCCTGCAGCAGCGGCAGGTGATGCCTCTGGCCCTGCCCAGCACCACGGCAGGGAGCTCTGAGCACCCCCTTCCCTCCCCAGCGCCCCCAGGAACCTTCTTTGGAAACGATTTTTGGGGTGCCCTAAGGAGAAAGGGAGCTCTGCCATGCCTGGGGACCCCTGGGGCACTCAGGGCCTTCTCAAGGCTGATTTTGGGGTGCCCTAAGGATCACGGGAGCTCGGGGACCCCTGGGGCAGAGGGAGAGCACTCAGGGCTCTCTCAAGGCGGATTTTGGGGTGCCCTAAGGATCACGGGAGCTCGGGGACCCCTGGGGCAGGGGGAGAGCACTCAGGGCTCTCTCAAGGCTGATTTTGGGGTGCCCTAAGGATCACGGGAGCTCGGGGACCCCTGGGGCAGGGGGAGAGCACTCAGGGCTCTCTCAAGGCGGATTTTGGGGTGCCCTAAGGATCACGGGAGCTCGGGGACCCCTGGGGCAGGGGGAGAGCACTCAGGGCTCTCTCAAGGCTGATTTTGGGGTGCCCTAAGGAGCACGGGAGCTCAGGAACCCCTGGGGCAGAGGGAGAGCACTCAGGGCTCTCTCAAGGCGGATTTTGGGGCGCCCTAAGGAGCACGGGAGCTCTGCCTGGGGATGCTGCAGCCCAAAAGGAGGGAGAGCTCATCTGTGACAGGCACAGCAGCAGGGACACAGCCTGTACCTGAGGGACTCCTGCTCCCTGTGGCACCTGCCAGGGACTGCCACTGGCCACAGGAGACAACCTGGGAGGGTTTAACTGCTGCCATTGCAAACAGGACACTGCAAACAGGGACAGCTCCACCCCAGACTGGCCCTGGGGTGACACCAAACCCCAACTGATGCTCCTGAGGTGACACCAAACCCCAACTGCTGCTCCTGAGGTGACACCAAACCCCAACTGCTGCTCCTGAGGTGACACCAAACCCAAACTGGCCCTGAGGTGACACCAAACCCCAACTGCTGCTCCTGAGGTGACATCAAACCCCAACTGCTGCTCCTGAGGTGACACCAAACCCAAACTGGCCCTGAGGTGACACCAAACCCCAAACTGGCCCTGAGGTGACATCAAACCCCAACTGCTGCTCCTGAGGTGACATCAAACCCCAAACTCCTGAGGTGACACCAAACCCAAACTGCTGCTCCTGAGGTGACACCAAACCCAAACTGCTGCTCCTGAGGTGACACCAAACCCAAACTGCTGCTCCTGAGGTGACACCAAACCCCAAACTGGCCCTGAGGTGACATCAAACCCCAAACTGCTGCTCCTGAGGTGACACCAAACCCAAACTGCTGCTCCTGAGGTGACATCAAACCCCAACTGGCCCTGAGGTGACATCAAACCCCAAACTGCTGCTCCTGAGGTGACATCAAACCCAAACTGGCCCTGAGGTGACATCAAACCCCAAACTGCTGCTCCTGAGGTGACACCAAACCCCAGCTGCTGCTCCTGAGGTGACATCAAACCCCAACTGCTGCTCCTGAGGTGACACCAAACCCCAAACTGGCCCTGAGGTGACACCAAACCCCAAACTGGCCCTGAGGTGACATCAAACCCCAAACTGCTGCTCCTGAGGTGACACCAAACCCCAAACTGCTGCTCCTGAGGTGACATCCAGCTTGCCCCTTGCCTGGCTGAGGATTTCTCTCTTCCCTCTGCAGGCTGTGACCAGCAGGACTCTGGCACGTGCAGGTGCAGGTGCAGGACAGTGGCTGGGTGGTCTCCCAGGAGCTCCAGACCATTCCCAGGACATTGGAGCTTTCCTTGGAGCAGGAAAGCCCCTCAGTTTGCAGCACACCCCTGCAGGGGGTCAGAGCCACCAGCTGTGCCACCCTGGGTGTCCCAGGGAGGACATCCCCGCCCTGCCCTGCCACAGGAACTCTGGGGAGAGGTGGGGCAGTGAGGAGGACTCGGGGTTTTCAGAGAGCAGCAGCAGCAGAATTCCTGCCTGGAAAGGGTGGAAGAGGCTGCCCAGGCAGGTGTGGAGTCCCCACCCCTGGAGGGAACACCGGGTGCTCTGGGCTGGTGACAACGGGGGGATCAGGCACCTCCTCCACGGCCTTGGGGGTCTTTCCCAGCCTCAAGGACTCTGGGATTTTGGGATTCTGCAGAAGGCAGAGCCCAGCTGCACCGTGCTGACTCTGGCTCTCTGAGGGTCACCAACAGGAGCAGCCAGGTGGGGAACGTGCCCTGGGCACCTGAGCTGAGCACAGGTGGGTGTCAGGGCCTCCTGCCTGGACATTTCCCTGCCCCCTGTGCCTCTTCCTCCTCCTGTAAGGTGGAAAAGCACCTGAAGGCTCAGGCAGGCAGCACCTGCAGCTGCTCTGGAGGGGTTTGGGAGGTTATTTTAAGGTCAGGCCCAAACTCCACCCTGGGGTGCCCCAGGTGATGCACAACCCTGGCCAGGAGCACCAGCTGTGACACAGGGACAGCAGGGGATGGTGAGGGACCTGGGAACATCACACTGGCACCGTGGAGGGAGGGCTGAGCCCACGGGGAGCTGCAACTCTGGGTCCCAGAGCTCAGGGAGTTCAGGAACAAAGGGACTGGGGAGCCCTGGCAACAGGAGGAGTTCTGGACAGGGGCTGTTTGTGCATTGCAAATGGTGGAATAATAAATTGAATAATAGCAACTAAATTTAATAAATAGCTCCTTGGCTCTGGGATGAAGCACCTGCCAAGATCTGGGATATCCTGACTGCTCTGAGCTGTACCAGGCTCCTGCTCCCAGGGCTGTGCCCACCTGTGACTCCTGAGGGAGCAGAAGGGGTCACAGCCCGGTGCCCTGGGGTTCACAAGCCATGAAAACTTCCCTGTGCCACCACCTCAGCTGTGCCCAGAACAACTCAGGCCAAACTGCTGGAGTTCCTCTGTCAGGCAGCAGCTCCAGGGATGGGGGGATGAGGGCTCTGACACCAAATCCACACCGAGACAGCTGCTCTGCTCCACTCCAAAGCTCCCCCTGCCCCAGAAGAGCTCTCCTGGCTCCCCACTGCCACCCCACCCACTGCCAAAGGAGGGAGAGCGGGGATTTCACTGCTCCCCCTGCCCCAGAACAGCTCTCCTGGCTCCCCACGGCCACCCCACCCACTGCCAAAGGAGGGAGGGCAGGGATTTCACCTCAGTGCCCTCTGCCTCGGGGTTCAAACCTCCCTCTGTGCTCTACGCCAGGCACAGACCTCACCTCCCAGCAAAGTGGAGAGGTGATCACAAACGTGCAAGTGGATTTACAAATGAACCTTTGGGTGCAGAGAGGAGCCCCAGGACACTTTGCCCAGCACATCCAGGGAAAAGGAGAGGCTGGACGGACCATGCCAAGCCACTCAGCTCTTTGTGGCTCCCGAGGTCACACACACCAGTTCTCTCTCTGCTCAGCCCCGTGGTTCTGTCCCTTCCATCCTGCTTCTCTGCTGCCCCTGGAAGGCGCCGTGCTGCCCTGCTCTGGAGCATGCACAGTTACAGAGAGGCTGCTGCCAAGCTCCGGCCCCCCGGCCCTCCCCTGCTGGGAGGTTCCACAAGAAGCCGCCCCTTGGTGAGTTACCTTGGCCGTTAGTTTGAGCTCGGGACCTCAGACCTGGAGAAATCCCTAGAAATTGCAGCTCCCAACAATCTCACGGGTGTGCTCGAGGACACGGGTGGAAAGCTAAAGCTGTCTTTTTTTGCCCCCCACAAGAGTGTGGCAGCGTGTCCCCGCAGACTGCACCAGCCCCTGGGGGTCTTCTCGGGGGCCAGTGCCACCTGTGCTCTGCTCCTGGGCGTGTCCAGTGCAGGTGGGGAGGATGTGGGAGGGCTGAGCTGGGCGCGGACAAAGAGCCTTGGCACCACTACCAACGTCCCCACGCTAGGTAGGCCCTGAGCTATAAAGACAAGTGCCCCCGGAAGAAGTGAATATGTCTATTGACCGATTGTAAAGGTGAGAGAGGATCTCCAAAGCCCATTGTCACTGCTGCCATCTGAAAGACAGTAAAGACAGAGTTCAGTCTGTTGGAGCTGAGCATACTAACGGCTTGTTTGTACAAACTCGAGCAGAGCGGCGGCGCAGGGGGCACCTCTCCTTCCTCGGCCCTCGGCTGCCTCTGCTCCCCAGGACTGTCCGGCGCCAGGACCCTGCCCAGGCCGGTCCCACCAGGCCGGGGGGGCTGGGGTGGTGCTGCTGCCGCTGCCTCGGGAAGCAGGGTGGGATCCCAGGGGGGTAAAAACTCGAGGCAGGAGCAATCTCTGCAAGCGCTGTCCTTGGCTCACCCCCAGCGTTTAAAAGGAGCCCCTTGCTCAGCTTTTAGAGCAGCCCCTCAGAACCAGGCACAGCCCCCAGCGTCCGCAGGGATTCCTCAGGCAAAGCCCCTTCTTTTTTGGGCTTCCTGACTCGGTGAGACGTGTTCCAGAAAGCTCTGAGGGAGGGGAGGGAGGGGAGGTCAAACCCCAGTGAAGGGTTCTCCTGGGATGGGGCATTATTCCAGTGCCAGCAGGAACGGCCAACAGAACTTCTCTCCAAAATTGAAGCGTTTTTCTCTCCCCTGGGTGCAGGGGGAGGGAAAAAGGGGACACGGGGACCCTCTCTGGGGCAGAGGAGATAGCGACAGGACACTGCTCCCAGGATCCCCTCTGCCTTCACCACCTCAAACACCCACAGCAAAGTCTTTGGCTTCCTGCATCTCGAGAAAGGGAGAATTTTTCAATCGTTTCCTCCCTGAACACAAGAGCTCTGCGGGCAATTTGCGAGGTGCCCGGGCCAGCTGCAGGCTCAGGGCTGTGCTCTGGTTCCGAGGGCCCTGAGAACTCCACCGTGTGTCGGGGGCAGCACGAGGCAGAGGGAGCGGCGGGCAGGGAGGGAGGGAGGCAGGGGGGCTCTCACCTGGAGGTTGGTGAGCTGCTGCTGCTGGTGGGCGATGGTTTGCTTCACCAGCACGCTCTTGATGCTCTGCTCCATGGCGTACTTCTTGGCCTGCAAGGGAAGGGAGGCTGTAGGGGCAGCACGGCGCAGCGGGGCAGGGAACTCCGCACCACAGCTCCCAGAACCTTCCACCCCTGAGCACCCCGGCCCTGCCCGGGGCTCCCCAGCACCTGCAGGCCCTGGCACACAGCAGGCTGCTGTCAGGGCAGCAGCATGCACCGGGAGCTGGGCGTTCCCCTCTTCCCCCCAGTCCCACCCAGCCCCTTACCTGCAGGGCCCGGGGCAGGGCACAGCCTCCTCCAGTCCTCTCCTGTCAGAGAGTGTCTGCACAGACAGACAGACAGGGGCCACCCCTGGCCTGGGCTGTGCCCTCTCAGCACAGCCAGCCTGCTCTGGGTCTGCTCCCACACAGCAGCTCTGCCCTGCTCTGCCCCCAAACAGCAGCTGGGCCCTGCCTCTGCTCCCTAAACACCTCTGGCTCTGCCCTCTGAACTCCCCTGCCTCTGCCCCCTAAGCTCCCCTGCCTCTGCTCCCTGAACACCTCTGGCTCTGCCTGCACACACCAGGCTCCTTTGGGGTTTCTCTCAGTCCTCTCCACATCTGGCAAAGCCAGAGATTCCAGTGGTGCTGGCACAGAGGCTCTGTGCCAAGGCAAACCTCATCCCCACACCCGTGCACCTTCCCCTGACACACACACAGCCACCCTTGGGCACCTGGTCTCCGTGGCTGTGTTTGGGAGCTGCCAGGCCAGGGCAGGTCTGACCCAGGGATTTGAGGCCAAGGCACAGCAGGGTCTGACCCAGGGATTTGAGGCCAGGCCAGGGCAGGTCTGACCCAGGGATTTGAGGCCAAGGCACAGCAGGGTCTGACCCAGGGATTTGAGGCCAAGGCACAGCAGGGTCTGACCCAGGGATTTGAGGCCAGGCCAGGGCAGGTCTAACCCAGGGATTTTCGGCGTGTGCTTGGGACACCTGGACATGGACAAGGGGGTTTGCATCCATCAGCCCCAGAGAAGCCAGAGGGAATGAGGCCCGGAGCCAACCACAGACAGAGGGACAGCTGTGACAGCACAGGCACACCCACACGGAGCCTCCCGAGGACAGAGCTCTCTGTCCCTGCCATCCTGAGGACAGGGATGTTCTGGGATGTGTGCTGCTGTGCACAATGACAGCCCAGTGACAGCCCCCAACCCCAGCCCCCCTCAGTGACTCTGTGGCACCCACAGCCCAGCTCAGAACTCCCACCCCACTCAGGATCCCACATCCCTGAACTGATTTAATTTAATTAACCCCACTCCCACCCACCCCACCGTGCTCCCCAAAGCGCCCACCAACCCCAAACCAAACCAGGCCGTCCCTGGGCCCAGATGTGACTGTGGGGCCCCAGAGATGTGGGGCTGGGTTCCCTCTGGCCCCAGCAGTGCCAGAGGCTCGTGAAGAACACAACCAGCAGCCAACTCCCAGCTTTACTCACTTTCTGGAGAGCCTCCTGCTGCTCTGGGGTGAGAGGGGGCAGCCCCAGCTTGGCCGCCGTGCTTTGCCCGTTCTCCATCTTGATGGACTCCGTGCCCTGAGGAGACAGAAAACGCTCAGGGAAAGCTTCCTCACGGGAGTGACCCATCTCTTCCTTCCCAAAAAACCAGAGCAGTTCACCTCAGAAATGACAGCTGGGGAAAAACCTTTCCCAAAGCTGCATGGCAGGAAAAGGAGTTCACGTTCCCTGTGGGAAGAGCCATCCCAGCAACTGCACAAACCAAGGGATGTGCTGGACACTCAGAGTTCTCCAACCACGTTTGCTGTGCACAGAGCACCAGACAATCCCCAGTCCTTGCTCACATCATCCGTCCCTGTTCCCTCAACAGACCCACTGAGGTTTAACAACTCCAAGTTCTGCACTTTGGCCACAAAAATCCCCTGCAGTGTTACAGGCTGGGGATGGTGTGGCTGGACAGTGCCCAGGCAGAAAGGGACCTGGGGACACTGGTGACAGCAGCTGGACACGAGCCAGCAGTGTGTCCTGGTGGCCAGAAGGACAGTGGCTCCTGGCCTGGAGCAGGAGTGGTGTGGCCAGCAGGAGCAGGGAGGTCACTCTGCCCCTGGACTGGGCACTGGTGAGGCCACACCTGGAGTGCAGTGTCCAGTTCTGGGTGTCCCAGGATGGACATTGAGTGCAGTGTCCAGTTCTGGGTGTCCCAGGATGGACATTGAGTGCAGTGTCCAGCTCTGGGTGTCTCAGCTCAGGATGGACATTGAGTGCAGTGTCCAGCTCTGGGTGTCTCAGCTCAGGATGGACATTGAGTGCAGTGTCCAGCTCTGGGTGTCTCAGGATGGACATTGAGTGCAGTGTCCAGCTCTGGGTGTCCCAGGATGGACATTGAGTGCAGTGTCCAGCTCTGGGTGTCTCAGTTCAGGATGGACATTGAGTGCAGTGTCCAGCTCTGGGTGTCCCAGGGTGGACATTGAGTGCAGTGTCCAGCTCTGGGTGTCCCAGGGTGGACATTGAGTGCAGTGTCCAGCTCTGAGTGTCTCAGTTCAGGATGGACATTGAGTGCAGTGTCCAGCTCTGGGTGTCCCAGGGTGGACATTGAGTGCAGTGTCCAGCTCTGAGTGTCTCAGTTCAGGATGGACATTGAGTGCAGTGTCCAGCTCTGGGTGTCCCAGGGTGGACATTGAGCGCAGTGTCCAGCTCTGGGTGTCCCAGGATGGACATTGAGTGCAGTGTCCAGCTCTGGGTGTCTCAGGATGGACATTGAGTGCAGTGTCCAGCTCTGAGTGTCTCAGTTCAGGATGGACATTGAGTGCAGTGTCCAGCTCTGGGTGTCCCAGGATGGACATTGAGTGCAGTGTCCAGCTCTGGGTGTCCCAGTTCAGGATGGACATTGAGTGCAGTGTCCAGCTCTGGGTGTCCCAGTTCAGGATGGACATTGAGTGCAGTGTCCAGCTCTGGGTGTCTCAGTTCAGGATGGACATTGAGTGCAGTGTCCAGCTCTGGCCCCTCAGCCCAGGATGGACATTGAGATGTTTGACCACGTCCAGAGGAGGCAGCGAGGCTGGTGAGGGGCTTGGAGCACAAACCCTGTGAGGAACAGCTGAGGGAGCTGGGGGTGCTCAGCCTGGAGAAAAGGAGACTCAGGGGTGCCCCTGTCACTCTCACAGCTCCCTGAGAGGTGGCTGTGGCCAGCTGGGGTTGGGCTCTTTCTCCAGGCAGCACTGACAGAAGGAGAGGACACAGCCCCAAGCTATGCCAACGGAAGTACAGGCTGGATATCAGGAAAAAGTTTTTTACAGAAAGGGTAACAAAGGACTGGAATGCTCTGCCCAGGGAAGTGTTGGAGTCACCACCCCTGGATGTGTTTAAGAAAAGGCTGGATGTGGCACTGGGTGCCATGGTCTGGTTGAGGTGTTAGGCTGGACTTGATGATCCTGGAGGTCTCTTCCAACCCATGGTTCTGTGATTCTGTCTGATGTTCCCATCAGTGCTCTCCTCCCACTTCTCCCTCCTGGCTCTGTTGACCCAGCTTTCTCAAGTCCTCATTTTAAAACCTTCTCTGAAACTTTCCCAAATCACAGAATCATGGAATGCTTTGGAGGGACCTTAAAGCTCACACAGTCCCACCCCCTGCCACGGCAGGGACACCTCCCACTGTCCCAGGCTGCTCCAACCCCAGTGTCCAACCTGGCCTTGGGCACTGCCAGGGATCCAAGGGCAGCCACAGCTTCCCTGCCCTTCCCACCCCAACCATCCCAGGATTCCAGAACATATCCTCAATCATCTGACTCTTATTTCACAGCAAGAGTGCCACTCCCGGCCTTGTGCAGCCTCCAGCTCCCCGTGGGGGTTGTGAGCCTTTTCCAGGCTCAGTGAACGTGGAGCAGACAGAAGGCAAACCCTCCCAACACAAACCCTGCTCTCCAGGTGTCTGGGCAGTATCCAGAGCTGCACTTGTCTCCCTGGCCCCCTCAGAAGTCCATGGCTGGACAGGGACACAAGGGACACAAGGGACACAAGGGTGATGGGGGCACCAACAGGGAGCTGACACGGAACAGAGGTGGCTGGAGCTGCAAACTGGACTGCAAACTGCTCAAACTGGCAAACTCCAGTGCACAGAGCCCCTGTGACTGCACAGGCCACACCCAAGCTGAAAAGCAGACCAGCAAGGCCATATGGAATCATGGAACTGCTGAGACTGGAAAAGCCCTCACAGCCCACCCAGTTCAACTCTCCCCAGCACCGCCAAGGCCAGCAGTGGCCATGTCCCCAAATGCCATCTCCACCCGGCCACAAACACAATCCAGAAACGCTGATCTGCTTATAAAAAACGGCTCCCTCATCTCCAAGACTCGTTTAGTTTGTGGAACTTTCAATAAATTATTTTAAAAAATGCTTCTTGTCCTTTCCCACACGGCTGAAGCCCTGATTGTCATCAGGTGTCCCTGTCCCCTCCCACGTCTCTGCCACTGGACACTCAGGCCCAGAGCTCTCCCCAGCCAATTTCAAAGTCCACAAACCCTTTTCCCACTGCTGCCCCCATCTCCTCCAGCTTTAAAAGCTCAATTATTCCAGTTTAGGAGCTCTGAGCTGTGGGAGGAGAAGAACAGAGTGTCGGGCTGCCGAGGGGAGCTATTCAAAATAAAAAAGTCAGGAGCCCAATCTGTTGTGATTGCTCCAAACCCAGCCCATTGCACAGCTGAGTTTAATATAATTTACACATTTGGGCTCATTAACAGGCACAGCTTCCTGTGCCACTCTGGAACATCCCAGCTCCAGCACAGAGAGCAAAGCTGAGACTGAAAGGACCCAGAAGTGCCCAGGAGCACCCAGGCACTGCTGGCTCCAGCCTCTCTGCCACCACACATCCCTCTGGGAAGAACCCAAAGACAACAGCACCCGGCCTTTGTGCTCAAGCTCCTCCCCTGAAACCTTATTCCCAAATCCCATAACAGCCAGAAGGACGCGAGGAGAGAGGGGGAAAAGCTGGAGAAAAGCTGGCAGAGGAAGCAGGAGGACAGGAGCTTGTTTGCAAAAAACAAATGGGAACTGGATTCCTGCTGCTGCTCCAGCATCTGAGCATGGCTGGGCCCTTTCAGGGGGTTTGAACTCCAGGAGCTCAGAAACACCCCAGGGAATTTCTGAGCTGAGAACTTTTCTGAAGTACAAACACACAGAAAGGACAGGTTCCTGTTTATCTGGGAACCACAAGCAGCAAACTACGTGGAGATTCGAGCAGTGCCAGGAGGAAGGATGAAGGGCATGGCCAGGGCACTCGGCTCCTCCATCCCTGCTCCATCTCCCTGGCAGGTGAACAGGAGCTCAGGGAGTCCTTTCATGCTGCCCTCAGCAGAGAGGCTGCAGGGAGGAGCAGCCCCCGAGCAGCACAGAGCCCCAGGACCATGGAGGCTGAGAAAGATGCCAGGATCATGGAGACAAACCTGTGACCGATGCCCAGCTCACCACAGTGCTGAGTGCCACGTCCAGTCATTCCCTGGACACCTCCAGGGATGGGGAGGACTTCACCCCCACACACCAGTGGCCTTACCACTCTTTCCAGAAGGAAACTCCTCTACAACAGGAGAGTGTGCAGGGAAAGCCCCTCCTGGTGGCTACAATCACATTTCAGCAGCCTCTCCCTATTTTCCACCTCAGCCCTTGAGGATTCCCCTGGAACTCTGGAGGCCCCGGTGGGCTTGGTGACCTTTAGTGCTCCTCCATGGCTTTAGCAGCTCCTTCCCGGCAGGGAACAGCAGAACCCAGAGCACAGAGCACATCCAAAGCCTCCCCACAACCTCCCCGAGGCGTTCCCAGAGACCGGCAGGAACCAAACCCTCCCAACCGAGCCCTCCCCGCAGCGCTGTGAGCAGAGGGCTCCCACAGCTGCAGGGACACAGAGACCCCGAAGGGACGGGCTGGGAGGGGCTGCACAGCTCAGACAGACCCACGCCCCCCAGGGCAGGGACCCCTCCAGGGCAGGGACCCCTCCAGGGCAGGGACCCCTCCCAGGGCAGGGACCCCCCCAGGGCAGGGACCCTCCCAGGGCAGGGACCCCCCCAGGGCAGGGATCCCCCCAGGGCAGGGACCCCCCAGGGCAGGGACCCCCCCAGGGCAGGGACCCCCCCAGGGCAGGGACCCCCCCAGGGCAGGGACCCCCCCAGGGCAGGGACCCCTCCAGGGCAGGGACCCCTCCCCTGTCCCAGGCTGCTCCAAGCTCCTTTAACCCAGCCAGGAACACCCCCAGGGTGGGGCTGGGGGAACTGAGAGAGATTTAAGGCTGCTGGCATTCCAAAGGGGCTTCAAATCCATGAGTGACCATTCCAAAGGGGCTTCAAATCCATGAGTGACCATTCCAAAGGGGCTTCAAATCCATGAGTGACCATTCCAAACCAGGCTTGGATTCCATGAGTGACCATTGCAAACCAGGCTTGGATTCCATGAGTGACCATTCCAAAGGGGCTTGGATTCCATGAGTGACCATTCCAAACCAGGCTTGGATTCCATGAGTGACCATTCCAAACCAGGCTTGGATTCCATGAGTGACCATTGCAAACCAGGCTTGGATTCCATGAGTGACCATTCCAAACCAGGCTTGGATTCCATGAGTGACCATTCCAAACCAGGCTTGGATTCCATGAGTGACCATTCCAAAGGGGCTTGGATTCCATGAGTGACCATTCCAAACGGGCTTGGATTCCATGAGTGACCATTCCAAAGGGGCTTGGATTCCATGAGTGACCATTCCAAACCAGGCTTGGATTCCATGAGTGACCCTTTCAGGCTCCCAAATGACCTTTCCCAAAGTGCCCAGCTCAGGAAGCGTGGCTGACACAGCTGCTGTCACTGAAGTCCCCAGCAGAGACCACCCACTCCTGCAGGGCAGGACCACCCACCCACCCCAGCTGGGACTCAGGAATGAAGGAGGACGTCAGGCAGAGGAGCTGATGTGTGAGCCTGAGGGCTGACGGCGACAGGGAATTCTCCAGGATGCCCCCACAGAGGTTTTACTCTCCCAAATGGCACTGGTGAGGTGCCCAGAACACTGTGCCCGTTCCCAGGGGTGCAGAGAGCCTAAAGCCTCCCTGCCAGCAGCCAGGAGAGAGCAAAGCAAAAAACCCAAGGGACGTGGGACGGTGCCAGCCCGAGAGATGAGGGGAGCACTGAGCTGGGGTCACAGTGCCACCCCACAGAAATGAGGGGGCACTGAGCTGGGGTCACAGTGCCACCCCACAGAAATGAGGGGGCACTGAGCTGGGGTCACAGTGCCACCCCACAGAAATGAGGGGGCACTGAGCTGGGGTCACAGTGCCACCCCACAGACATGAGGGGGCACTGAGCTGGGGTCACAGTGCCACCCCACAGAAATGAGGGGGCACTGAGCTGGGGTCACAGTGCCACCCCACAGAAATGAGGGGGCACTGAGCTGGGGTCACAGTGCCACCCCACAGAAATGAGGGGGCACTGAGCTGGGGTCACAGTGCCAGCACGGTGCCACCCAACGTCCTCTGGCAGGGGAGCTGGCCTGCCTCAGCTCCAGCAGGTGATCCACCCCTGGGGATTCCCCACACCTGGGGATCCCCCACACCTGGGGATTCCCCACCCCTGGGGATCCCCCGCAGGTGTGTGCACAGGATAAATGGGAACTCTGAGCCCGGCTGTTTGCTCCCCATCCCCCGTGGACTCGCAGGCAACCTCACAGAGCAAGACCTGTCTGCCCCCTCCTTCCCAGCACCGACCTGGGAAACTCCCTCACCCAACGGATGAAGGAAAGGTGAGGCAGGATCCCAAGTGAGGGTTATTTACATTTATTTATTTTTAGTTATTTATTCATATTTAGGGAGCACCACCACCTGTGAGCTCACAGACGGAATTCCAGGAGGCACAATTCCCTCTGGGATCAGCCGCCCCTTAGAGCAAGGCTGGAACCAGAGCTGCTCCTCACAGAAACCCACATTTTCCACAGAAACTATGATAAATCCTGTATTTTCCACAGAAACTATGATAAATCCTGTATTCTCCACAGAAACTATGATAAATCCTGTATTTTCCACAGAAACAACCATAAATCCCGTATTTTCCACGAAAACAACAATAAATCCCGTATTTTCCAGGAAAACAACAATAAATCCCATATTTTCCACGAAAACAACGCCGGGGAAGCAGGAAACACCCAATAATGAATTCTGGGGATAAATTCACCAGGGGAGCCCCCGCAGGCTCCGCTCCCTCCCCGAGCCCCGGCACCCGCGGGGGCTCCGATTCCATTCCACACCAACCCCGGCGAGCCCGGAACCAGAACCGGCCCGGAACCGGCCCAGAACCGGCCCAGAACAGCTCAGAACCGGCCCAGAACCAGAACCGGCCCAGAACAGCTCAGAACCGGCCCAGAACAGCTCAGAACCGGCCCAGAACCAGCACCGGCCCCGAACCGGCCCCGCGGCAGCCCTGGCGCTGCTCCGCTCCCCGTTCCGTCCCAGGAAAACCCAACAGCCCGCAAATTCCCGTTCTCTCACACCCAGGAACGCTCCAAAAACGCCCCAGAGCCCACAGAGAACGCACATAAACCAACAATTCGGGCCGATTTAACGAACGGGGGCTCAAAATCAGCATTGAAAAAAACCTGGCCCAAAATTTAAACAGGCGGATACGGAGCAGGGAGCCAGAAAGAAGCGTTTAAAGCAATTGGATGGGGAAACAGCAGCCCGGAGAACAGCGACTCTCGCAGCGGGATGGCCGAGCCCGCTCCCTGCAGGGCCGAGCAGCCCCGGCGGGGCGGGGGCTGAGGGGAGCGGGCGGGCTCGGCCCTCAGGACCGGGACCCCGACACTTCCCCCACAGGGACAAGGCCGGGCCGGGAGCCCCGGAGAGGAGAACCGGCGGGGAAAGCGGCGCTGCTCCCCTCCAAGCCGCCACCCCACCCCGCGGACCCCGCCACCCTACCCTACCCCTCCCCGCCAAGGAGCCGGCCCCGCCGCCCCCAGCGCCCCTCACCAGCGCCATCGCCGTTGTCGCCGCCATCTTCTCCTTCCCCGGCTGCAGCACGCGACTCTCGCGAGAGCTCCGCGGGCGGGCGCGCGCGGGAAACGGCGGGCCGGGCGCCTCTCGCGAGAAAAAGAAAAAGTATCGCGAGAGTACGGGAGCCGTCATGCGACCCGGGCGGCCGCCAAGATGGCGGCGGACAGGGAAGGCATGGCGGGCCCTGGGCCCGGGGGCAGCGGGGCTCCGGCTCGGCTCGGCTCGGCTCGGCTCGGCTCGGCTCGGCTCGGCTCGGCTGTCGCGGCTCTCAGCGCCTCTGGGTTCGTGCTGGGCCAGCAGTTCCCGGTGCCTCGGGAAGGGCCAAAGCTGCCGGTGCCCCGGGTAGGGCTGCAACTGGCCGGGCCCAGGATAAAATGTGCTCAAACTGGGTAAACCCGGGTAAACCCGGGTAAAACGGGATAAACCCGGCGAAATCCGCCTGGTGCCGGGGGGAAGAGCCGCGGAAGCCCCCCCCCGGTACCGGCCGTGGGCAGCGGGAGGTGCGGGGTGTGAAACGGGAGGGCGGACCGGGAACCGCAGTGAAATGTCCTCGTCCATCTGTCCCTCTGTCCCTGTCCCGCTGTCCCTGTCCCTTCTCTCGGTTCTGTTCCAAATCTGAGTGCGGAGGGGCTGGGAGAGCTGGGAACGTTCACCTGGGACAGGATAAACGTTCCGGGGACACCTCAGAGCCCTGCCAGGACCTGGACGGGCTCCGGGAGAGCTGGGAGCGTTCACCCGGGACAGGATAAACGTTCTGGGGACACCTCAGAGCCCTGCCAGGACCTGGACGGGCTCCGGGAGAGCTGGGAACGCTCACCTGGGACAGGAGAATGTTCTGGGGACACCTCAGAGCCCTGAACGGGCTCCAGGAGAGCTGGAGATGGGAGAGCTGGGACTCCAAAGGCCGGGGGGGACAGGGCTGAGGGAACGGCTCCCACTGCCCGGGGCAGGGCGGGGTGGGAGACCGGGCAGGGATTGTTCCCTGGCAGGGTGGGCAGGGCTGGCACGGGGGGCCCAGAGCAGCTGTGGCTGCCCCTGGATCCCTGGCAGTGCCCAAGGCCAGGGTGGGCACTGGGGACAGCCTGGGACAGTAGAGGTGTCCCTGGGACAATGGGGGTGTCCCTGCCGTGGTGGCACCGCGGGGTTCGGGGGTCCCTGCCATGGTGGGGGTGTCCCTGGGGCAGTGGGGGTGTCCCTGCCATGGCAGGGGTGGCACGGCGGGGTTCGGGGCTCCCTGCCCGCCCCGGGGCTCTGTGTCCGTGCCCCGGGGGTGGGAGCGCAGCTCCGGGACGGCCCCGCGGCCGCGGGCGCTGCCCAGGGGCGGGTCCGGCCCCGGCGGGGCACGGGCGCTGTCACAGCCCCGGCGGTGCCACACACCTGTACAGGGATCCCAGGGGTGGGGGAATCCCTGACACCTGCGCGGGGACCCCCGGGGTGGGGGATCCCAGGTGTGGGGAATCCCAGGGGTGGGGGCTCCCCAGGTGTGGGGAATGTGCACACACCTGTACAGGGATCCCAGGGGTGGGGCTCCCCAGGTGTGGGGCATCCCCGTGCACACCCCAGGACCTGGTGTTCCCCCCACCAAAGGCTCAGGAGGCTGAGGAAAAACCCCCCAGGAATGCACAGAGCCCCCGGGTTTATAAAGGGTTTGGGGGAGTTTGGGACTCTCTGCAGCTCAGCAGGGGCAGGGAGTTCCTGGGGCAGGGAATTCCAGGGGCAGGGAATTGCAGGGAATTCCAGGGGCAGGGAGTTCCTGGGGCAGGGAATTCCAGGGGCAGGGAATTGCAGGGAATTCCAGGGGCAGGGAACTCCTCGGGCAGGGAATTCCTGGGAGTCCCAGGGGCAGAGCAGCCCTGTCAGATCCCAGGGGTTGGTGGGGAGGGCTGGGCAGGGGCTGGGGTCAGCTGGAACCTCTGGGCCCGGGGCAGTGTCCCTCTGTCCTTCTCTGCTTTCCTGAAGCTCCTTCAGCCTCTGATGCTCAGCTTTTGTGATGGAGTTTCCCAGCCAGTTTTCATGTAAATAATGTAAATACTTATGTCAATAACGATTGGTTTGGGTTCCTGTCTGGAGGGGCAGAGAACTGCTGGAGTCTTGGGCTGACCAGGGTGGTTGGAGAGGACAATTCCCACCCTCCAACCCACGGTCACTGCTGGGATTCCATAAATATTAAATTTTACACTCTTCTCATGAGGAGGAGATGCTGCTGGGCTGTTGGGTGCCCAGGGTGGTTGGAGAGGACAATTCCCACCCTCCAACCCACGGTCACTGCTGGGATTCCATCAATGCCCAGCTCTGCCAATCAATTCTCTTTATTTTGGCCGTGGACAAAGCACAGGGAGGGACCTTCACCCCCATCCCACCCCTGCCCAGGTGTCCTCCTGCTCTTCTGAAGCTCCTTCAGCCTCCTGATGTTTTACTTTCATGGTTGAGTTTCTCACAGGACACAAAGCAATGACACCCACAGGCTGAGATGTCCAAGGCAGGAAAAAGAGATTTATTTACAAACTTCAGCATTTATGGAATCCCAGCAGTGACCATGGATTGGAGGATGAAAATCTTCCTCTGTAACCACACTGGGCAACCCAGCAGCCCATCAGCATCTCCTCTTTATGAAAAGAGTGTAAACATGGTGAGATGGTTACCATAACAAGGAAGTTGTTGATGTCAAATGGTGTCTGACCCCACTGCAAAAGGCAAACACAGAAGGCTGAAATAGAACTTTAGAAAAACTTCTTAAAGAGACAGAGGAGAACAGCAAGAACCCAGACAGCAGTGGAGTTTCTCACACGCTTTTCACGTCAATAACGATTGGTTTGGGTTCCTGTCTGCAGGAGCAGAGAACTGCTGGGCTGTTGGGTGCCCAGGGTGGTTGGAGAGGACAATTCCCACCCTCCAACCCACGGTCACTGCTGGGATTCTATAAATGTCAGGGTCTGTGAATAAAGTTTCCCCTTTTTTCCGTGGACATCTCGGTGCCCGAGCGTCGTTCGTTCGTGTGGAGCTGCGACAGGCTCTGCTCTGCTCTGCTCTGCTCTGCTCTGCTCTGCTCTGCTCTGCTCTGCAGGGATTGCGGCCCCCTGGACCCCCCTCCCGGCCTTCCCTGCAGTGAGGAGTGAGGAGCCCTGCGGTGGGACTGGCTGCTTTGTTGGTCTGGCAGCCGGGAGGGCAGCCCGGGCTGGCTGAGCAGGATCCAATCCCGCCGGGTGCAGCTGCAGCAGCAGCAGCAGCAGTGCAGGGCAGGCGGTGGCAGCAGAGCTCCGGCAGGGAGTGCAACGTCAGCACGGGGCAGGAGGGGCAGCAGCTGCCCAGGCACGGCGGGAGCAGCAGCAGCAGCAGCAGCAGCGCAGAGCAGGATGCCAGAGGCTGATTTCCCTTGCACAGCTGGAGCAGCAGCAGCAGCAGCGCAGAGCAGGATGCCAGAGGCTGATTTCCCTTGCACAGCAGCAGCAGCAGCAGCAGCGCAGAGCAGGATGCCAGAGGCTGATTTCCCTTGCACAGCTGGAGCAGCAGCAGCAGCGCAGAGCAGGATGCCAGAGGCTGATTTCCCTTGCACAGCTGGAGCAGCAGCAGCAGCGCAGAGCAGGATGCCAGAGGCTGATTTCCCTGGCACAGCTGGAGCAGCAGCAGCAGCAGCGCAGAGCAGGATGCCAGAGGCTGATTTCCCTTGCACAGCAGCAGCAGCAGCAGCAGCAGCGCAGAGCAGGATGCCAGAGGCTGATTTCCCTTGCACAGCTGGAGCAGCAGCAGCAGCAGCGCAGAGCAGGATGCCAGAGGCTGATTTCCCTGGCACAGCTGGAGCAGCAGCAGCAGCAGCGCAGAGCAGGATGCCAGAGGCTGATTTCCCTGGCACAGCTGGAGCAGCAGCAGCAGCAGCGCAGAGCAGGATGCCAGAGGCAGATTTCCCTGGCACAGCTGGAGCAGCAGCAGCAGCAGCAGCAGCACAGATCCCTGGCAGGGCACAGAGCACCAGGACAGCGCCAGGGCTGAGGCTGCCAGAGCAGGTGCAGCACAGGCTCAGCAGCAGCAGCAGCACAGAGCAGTAGCAGGGCACAGATCCTGGCAGGGCACAGATCCTGACAGGGCACAGAGCACCAGGACAGCTCCAGAACCAGATCTCCCAGCTCAGGCTGAGCTGCAGGGGCAGCAGGAGCAGCACAGAGCAGGATGGAAGAGGCTGATTTCCCTGGCACAGCTGGAGCAGCAGCAGCAGCAGCAGCACAGAGCAGTGGCACAGATCTTGACAGGGCACAGATCCTGACAGGGCACAGGTCCTGGCAGGGCACAGAGCACCAGGACAGCGCCAGGGCTGAGGCTGTCAGAGCAGGTGCAGCACAGGCTCAGCAGCAGCAGCACAGATCCTGGCAGGGCACAGAGCACCAGGACAGCGCCAGGGCTGAGGCTGTCAGAGCAGGTGCAGCACAGGCTCAGCAGCAGCAGCAGCAGCACAGAGCAGCAGCGCAGATCCCCAGCAGGGCACAGAGCACCAGGAGAGCGCTGGAGCCGGATCTCCCAGCACAGGCTGAGCTGCAGCAGCAGCAGCACAGAGCAGTGGCACAGAGCAGTGGCACGGATCCCCAGCAGGGCACGGAGCACCAGGACAGCTCCAGAACCAGATCTCCCAGCTCAGGCTGAGCTGCAGGGGCAGCACGGGCTGGGCACAGAGCTCTGCACTCCCGCAGCACAGCAGGAGCAGCACCAGCACAGAGCAGGAGGCCAGAGCCAGCGTTCCCTGGCACCCCAGAAGCAGCAGGAGCAGCACTGGCACAGAAAACCAGCACAGAAAACCAGCAAGATACCAGAGGGAGATTTCCCTGGCACAGCAGGAGCAGCAGGAGCAGCACCAGCACAGAGCAGCAGTACTGGCACAGAGCAGTGGCACAGAACACCAGCCTGGTGCAGCTCACCAGGACAGCACCAGAACTGGATTCTCCCAGCACAGGCTGAGCAGCAGGAGCAGCACCAGCACAGAGCAGTGGCACAGCACAGGGCAGGAGGCCAGAGGCAGATTTCCCTGGCACAGCAGCAGCACTGGCACAGAGCAGTGGCACAGAACACCAGCCTGGTGCAGCTCACAGCACCAGAACTGGATTCCCCAGTCCTGAGCAGGAGGGGCAGCATCAGCACAGAACACCAGCAGGAGGCCAGAGCTGGATTTCCCTGGCACAGCAGGAGCAGTAGCAGCACAGAGCAGGAGGCCAGAGGCAGATTTCCCTGGCACAGCAGGAGCAGTAGCAGCACAGGGCAGGATGCCAGAGGCAGATTTCCCTGGCACAGAGCAGCACCAGCACAGAACACCGGCATGGAACACTGGCACGGTGCAGATCACCAGGACAGTGCCAGAGCCGGATACAGCAGGAGGCTGCAGTCCCCAGTACAGCAGCAGCAGCAGCACAGGGCAGGATGCCAGAGGCAGTTTTCCCTGGCACAGAGCAGCAGCACAGAACACCGGCAGGAGGCCAGAGGCAGATTTCCCTGGCACGGCAGGAGCAGCAGCAGGACAACTGGCACAAACCCTGGCACAGAGCAGCACAGAGCAGGATGTCAGAGGCAGATTTCCTGTGGCACAGCAGGAGCAGCACTGGCAGAGCACAGAGCAGAATGTCAGAGGCAGTTTTCCCTGGCATGGTAGGAGCAGCAGGAGCAGCATTGGCACAGAGCAGAGCCGGATACCAGAGCCAGTTGTTTTCCCTGGCACAGCAGGAGCAGCACTGGCAGAGCACAGAGCAGAATGTCAGAGCCAGTTTGCCCTGGCATGGTAGGAGCAGCAGGAGGACAACTGGCACAAACCCTGGCACAGAGCAGCACAGAGCAGGAGGCCAGAGCTGGATTACCCTGGAGCAGCAGCAGCAGCAGTGGCACAGCACAGGTCAGGATATCAGAGCCAGTTTGCCCTGGCACAAGACACCAGAACCAGTTTGCCCTGGCACAGCAGCAGTGGCACAGCAGAGCAGAATACCAGAGCCAGTTGTTTTCCCTGGCACAGCAGGAGCAGCAGGAGCAGCACTGGCACAGCACAGAGCAGAATGTCAGAGCCAGTCTTCCCTGGCACAGGATGTCAGAGGCAGTTTTCCCTGGCACAGCCTGGCACAGGACACCAGATCCAGTGTTCCCTGGCACAGGACACCAGATCCAGTTTTCCCTGGCACAGGACACCAGATCCAGTTTTCCCTGGCACAGGACACCAGAACCAGTTTGCCCTGGCACAGCAGGAGCAGTACCAGCACAGCACAGAGCAGGATGCCAGAGCCAGTTTTCCCTGGCACAGGACACCAGAACCAGTTTGCCCTGGCCCAGCAGAGCCCCACACGGCTCCTGGACAGAGACAATTCCTTTCCTGCCCTTCCCCCCACATCAGCCAAGTGTCCCTGGCACGGGGCAGCGCTGGGGGGTGACGGTGGCACCTGTCCCCTCTCAGCTGGGGACTGACACTGCATCAGGAGGGACGGGGGAGGAGGCACCAGGTGCCTCCTGAGGGAGCTGAGAGCTTTGGGGAGGCTGCAGGAGGAACTGGGGATGACAAATGGAACATCAGTGAGATTCCTGCTGACCCACAGCTGTGGATCCAGGTGGTGGGTCAGGGTTTCTGGAATTCCTTCCCAAGCCATTTCGTGTCCAGCTCAGACAGCTCCAGCTCACAGGGGAGGGTTCTGGAGACCTCAAACCCGGGGAAATTCGGGATGGAGGGTGGAACGTGGCAGGTGGGAAGCTGCACCAAGCCTGCTCCTCCCCTCCGCTCTAGCAGGGACCACCCCAGGTGGGAAACAAAGAGGGAACAAAGCAGCTTTGGGACCCTCAGCCAGGAAAATCGATCGTTCCTTGAGGGGTTCCTGCAGCAGCCCCACAAACCCCGCTGGGAAGGGGCTGCTGGGGGTGCTGCCCACTCCCCTACTCCTCCCCCGGGAGCAGAGCCAGTCCTGAGGTCCCAGGATGGAATTAACTCCTGGTGTTCGCCGAGCCCTCCATCAGCCGTGGCCTTCCCAGAGCAGGGACCGGGCAAACCGATCCCCCTGGCCCCCCCTGGGCCAGTCCTGCCGCAGTTTGGTGGCTTTGGGAGCCCCCTGGGACCCTCCTGGAGCCCCCCGGGATCCTCCTGGAGCCCCCCCGGGAGCCCCCCCGGGCTCACAGGGCTTGGGAGCGGTGCTTGTGGAAGGCGCTCTCCAGGAAGGCGGCCAGCTTCTCACAGTCGTCCTGGAATCCAGACAGGGAGGGGAGAGCAAAGGGGAACAAAAAATCAAATCAAATCAAATCAAAGGGAAAAAAAAATCAAATCTGGCCTCCCACAGTCCCAGCCCCGAACTGCCCCAGTCCTGGAGCAGGTTTGGGGTGCCCAGGTACACGGAGGGGAGTCCAGGGCAGGGAGGAGAGCTGGGGAAGGAGCCCAAGAGGGGCTGGGGGAGCTGGGGAAGGGTCTGGAGCCCCAGGAGGGGCTGGGGGAGCTGGGGAGGGGCTGGAGCCCCAGGAGGGGCTGGGGGAGCTGGGGAAGGACCCCAGGAGGGGCTGGGGAGCTGGGGAAGGGTCTGGAGCCCCAGGAGGGGCTGGGGGAGCTGGGGAGGGTCTGGAGCCCCAGGAGGGGCTGGGGGAGCTGGGGAAGGACCCCAGGAGGGGCTGGGGAAGGGTCTGGAGCCTGAGGAGGGGCTGGGGGAGCTGGGGAGGGGCTGGAGCCCCAGGAGGGGCTGGGGGAGCTGGGAAGGGGCTGGAGCTCCAGGAGGGGCTGGGGGAGCTGGGGAGGGTCTGGAGCCCCAGGAGGGGCTGGGGGAGCTGGGGAAGGGGCTGGAGCCCCAGGAGGGGCTGGGGGAGCTGGGGAGGGGCTCAGCCTGGAGCAAAGGAGGCTCAGGGGGCCCTGGTGGCTCTGCACAGCTCCTGCCAGGAGGGGACAGCCGGGGGGGGCTCTGTTCCCAGGGCACAGGGACAGGAGGGGAGGGAACGGCCCCAGGCTGGGCCAGGGCAGGCTCAGGGTGGATTTTGGGGAATTTCCTCCTGGGCAGGGCTGTCCAGCCCTGGCCCAGCTGTCCCAGGCAGTGGTGGAGCCCCCATCCCTGGAGGTGCTCAACAAACACGTGGATGTGACACCTGAGGACGTCGTCGGGGTGACCTCGCACGTTTGGTCACGGGTTGGACTCAACAATCTTGGAAGCCTTTTCTAAAATTAATTAATCAGCCTCCTCCCCTGGGTGCTCCCCTGGTTCTCCCACTCAGAATTATTTAAATTTAAATTCTCCCACTCAGCATTATTAAAATTATTAAATTATTTAAATAAATTAAATTATTTAAAGGCCAGCACCAGGCAGTTCCCCCGGGAGCAACTCCTGGAGCAGAGCAGAGGGAACAGAAACCCAAACCCTGCCCGTGGGGGGATGGGATCAGCTGGAGCTGACTCACCTCGTGGATGAACCCGTAGTGCACCAGCTCTGTGGCCAAATCCTTGGAGTTGTCGGCTGCAGGGACAAAGGGGCAGGAGAACCTGAGCAGGGACAGAGCTGGGGGAGCTCCCGTGCCTGGGAGAGCCGGGAAAAGGGGGCAGGGAGGGGGAAAGAGGCTCCCAAAACACAACTGGAAAGGGTTTGTCTGGGTGAGCGAGGGGCTGGGGCTGCTCCCAGGCACCATTCCCAAAAATCTCTGTCCCAAAATTCTCTGTCCCAAAATTCTCTGTCCCAAAATTCCCAGCTCTCTGAGGGGATTTTGGCTCCTGGTGCTCTGGGAAGGAGCTGGAGCTGCAGCTTTCCCTCGGTGCAGGGCTGGGGAGGAGAGGGGAGCTCACCCCTGCGAGCAGGGGAGCTGCCCACCCCGGGCCCTGCAGGAAATGCAGCTCTGGGAATGCATCGCTGCCCTCCCTGCAGGGAATGCAGCTCTGGGAATGCATCGCTGCCCTCCCTGCAGGAAATGCAGCTCTGGGAATGCATCGCTGCCCTCCCTGCAGGGAATGCAGCTCTGGGAATGCATCGCTGCCCTCCCTGCAGGGAATGCAGCTCTGGGAATGCATCGCTGCCCTCCCTGCAGGAAATGCAGCTCTGGGAATGCATCGCTGCCCTCCCAGTCGTGTGCCACCAGCACAGGGTGGGCAAGGGCTGGGACCGCAGGGGAAAAGGGAAGAAAAGGAAAAAGGAAAGGAAAAGGGAGAAGGCAATGGGAAAGGAAGGGAAGGCGAAAGGGAAGGGAAGGGTGAAGGAGAGAAAAGGAAGGGAAGGACAAGAGGAAAGGAGGTGAAAGGAAAGGGGAAGAGGAAGAAGAGAGGAAAGGAATGGGAAAAGGACGAGGATGAGGAGAGGCAAGGAGGGAAAGGAAAAGGCTGGGAAGGTGGCAGGGAAGGTGGCACAGTCCGTGTCCAGCAGAGCCCAGGGCCAGGGGGTTCCCCCAGGGCCGGGGGGTTCCCAGCAGCCACCCCAGCACTCCCAGTAGCACGTACTGGGCAGCAGGTCATAGCTGAGCTGTCGGTGCAGTTTGTCCTCCAGGATCAGCAGCAGCGTCAGCTGCGGAGACAGAGAGGAGAGAGGAGAGAGGCTGCTCAGCCTGGAGCCCCAGGGCAGTGGAGGGGCTGGGGCTGGGAACTGGGAGCACTGGGAGCACTGGGAACGGGGAGCTCTGGGAGCTGGGAGCACTGGGAGCTCTGGGAGCACTGGGAACTGGGAGCACTGGGAGCAATGGGAACTGGGACCACTGGGAGCTCTGGGAGCACTGGGAACTGGGAGCACTGGGAGCAATGGGAACTGGGACCACTGGGAGCTCTGGGCACTGGGAACTGGGAGCACTGGGAACTGGGAGCACTGGGAGCTCTGGGAACGGGGAGCTCTAGGCACTGGGCATTGGAGCTGGGAGCTCTGGGCACTGGAACTGGGAGCACTGGGCAGTGCTGGTGCCCTGGAGCAATTCCAGCTCCCTGCAGGTTCTGGGCTCTGGATAAAACCGGGGTCCAAAGGTGTCTGGAAACAGCAGGGACAGAGACATCCCGGCACTCCAGATCTGTGTCCCACAGGGCAGGGGAGTTTGTGGCTTCTTTGGGAATTCTTTCATTGTACAGGACAGGAAAGAGTTCTTTGGGTACCACGGAGCCTGGCTGAGGCCTCTCCCAGTCAGAGTTCCCAATGCCATTTCCCAGTCTGATATCCCAGGCACATTTCCCTTTCCCATTTCCCTGTCAGATTTCCTGCTCTGATTTCCCATTCCCATTCCCATTCCCATTCCCCATTCCCCATTCCCCATTTCCCATTCCCCATTTCCCATTTCCCATTTCCCATTTCCCATTCCCCATTTCCCATCTCCCATTCCCATTCCCCATTTCCCATCTCCCATTCCCATTTCCCATTCCCCATTTCCCATCTCCCATTCCCATTCCCCATTTCCCATTCCCCATTCCCCATTCCCCATTCCCATTCCCCATTCCCCATTTCCCATTCCCCATTTCCCATTTCCCATTCCCCATTCCCCATTCCCATTCCCCATTCCCCATTTCCCATTCCCCATTCCCCATCTCCCATTCCCATTCCCCATTTCCCATTTCCCATTCCCATTTCCCATTCCCAGGGGATGAGCAGGCAGCAGCTCTCTCTCTCCCTGGGTCAGATTTCCCATTTCCATTTCCCATTTCCCATTCCCCATTCCCCATTTCTCATTTCCCATTCCGCAATCCCATTTCCCCCATTTCCCGTTTCCCATTTCCCCATTCCCATTTCTCATTTCCCAATCCCATTTCCCATTTCCCAATCCCATTTCCCATTCCCAGGGGAAGTGCAGGCAGCAGCTCTCTCTCTCTCTCTCTCTCTCTCTCTCTCTCTCTCTCTCCCGGGTACTCACGTGCCACTGGCTCTTGTCCTCGTTCAGCTCCATGTTGCACTGCATCTGCACCACCTGCAACGGCCCAGCCGGGGTCAGCGGGGCACGGCCCCTCGGGGTCTGAGCACCCTTGAGCCCTGGGATTCCTGCTGGAACCCTGGGATTCCTGCTGAAACCCTGGGATTCCTGCTGAAACCCTGGAATTCCTGCCCAAACCCTGGGATTCCTGCTGGAACCCTGGGATTCCTGCTGAAACCCTGGAATTCCTGCCCAAACCCTGGGATTCCTGCTGGAACCCTGGGATTCCTGCTGAAACCCTGGGATTCCTGCCCAAACCCTGGGATTCCTGCCCAAACCCTGGGATTCCTGCTGGAACCCTGGGATTCCTGCTGAAACCCTGGAATTCCCACTAAAACCCTGGGATTCCTGCTGAAACCCTGGGATTCCTGCTGAAACCCTGGGATTCCTGCTGAAACCCTGGGATTCCCACTGAAACCCTGGGATTCCTGCCCAAACCCTGGGATTCCCGCTGAACCCCTGGGATTCCTGCCCAAACCCTGGAATTCCTGCTGAGACCCTGGGATTCCTGCTGAAACCCTGGGATTCCTGCCCAAACCCTGGGATTCCTGCTGGAACCCTGGGATTCCTGCCCAAACCCTGGGATTCCTGCTGAAACCCTGGGATTCCTGCCCAAACCCTGGGATTCCTGCTGGAACCCTGGGATTCCTGCCCAAACCCTGGGATTCCTGCTGGAACCCTGGAATTCCTTCCTCAGCTCCCACGGCCAACAGCAGAGGTGTCCCTGCAGCAGGGAGCTGTCCCCACCTGGATCTGACCTGGGTCTCACCTGGATCTGACCCGGGTCTGACCTGGACCAGACCTGGACCTGACCCAGGTGTGACCCGGGTCTGACCCGGACCTGGCCTCACCTTCCTGGTCTCCACGTCAAAGGGCTCTGGCGTGGGGGTCTTGGCTTTCTGAGGATCCTCCTGGGGCTGGGAGAGGGCGCGTGGGAGCGCGTGGGGTCTGGAGACAGCGAAGTTCATCAGGGGGTAGATCCCATTCCTGGCACGGACACAGAGCGGGGACAGAGAGCTGAGCCCACCCCCGATGGCAGAGCTGGCTCTGGCAGGACAGGGCTGGGCAGGAGCCCAGGGCACGGCTGGGGACAGCAGGGACACCCCCACCTGCCCACCCCGGCCCCACTTCCCCGGGGAGCTCCGACCCACCTGACGTCCTCCAGGAACTTGTCCAGCTCCAGGAAGGAAACCTCCGAGTACCTGGGCGGGGAGCAGGACAGGAGGGCTCAGGGCTGAGGGGATCTCAGGAGGGTTCAGGGATCTCAGGAGGGTTCAGGGGCTCAGGGATCTCAGGAGGGTTCAGGGATCTCAGGAGGGTTCAGGGGCTCAGGGATCTCAGGAGGGCTCAGGGATCTCAGGAAGGTTCAGGGATCTCAGGAGGGTTCAGGGGCTCAGGGATCTCAGGAGGGCTCAGGGGGTGAGGGGATCTCAGGAGGGTTCAGGGGCTCAGGGATCTCAGGAGGGTTCAGGGATCTCAGGAGGGTTCAGGGGCTCAGAGATCTCAGGAGGGCTCAGGGATCTCAGGAGGGTTCAGGGATCTCAGGAGGGTTCAGGGGCTCAGGGATCTCAGGAGGGCTCAGGGATCTCAGGAGGGTTCAGGGATCTCAGGAGGGTTCAGGGGCTCAGGGATCTCAGGAGGGCTCAGGGATCTCAGGAAGGTTCAGGGATCTCAGGAGGGTTCAGGGGCTCAGGGATCTGAGGAGGGTTCAGGGGGTGAGGGGATCTCAGGACGGCTCAGGGGTTCAGGGATCTCAATAGGGCTCAGGGATCTCAGGAGGGCTCAGGGATCTCAGGAAGGTTCAGAGATCTCAGGAGGGTTCAGGGGGTGAGGGGATCTCAGGAGGGTTCAGGTGGTGAAAGGATCTCAGGAGGGTTCAGGCGGTGAAAGGATCTCAGGAGGGCTCAGGGGCTCAGGGATCTCCAGGCTGGAGCTCTGGAGCCTCCCCCAGCCTCACCTCCACTGCGCCCCGGGCCGGCCCTCCCTGCGGATCTCGGCCATCACCATGTTCAGGTCCAGCTCCTTGATCTTCTCTTCCACCACGTTCTCCGGCATCAGGTCTGGGGCAGAGCACGGGGGGAGCGGGGGGTGGGTCCTGCAGCCCCTGCCCCCCTCCCCAGGCTCTGCAGGTGGAACCACGGGAAGTTCCATCCCACCCCGTCCCACCCCTGCCATGGCAGGGACACCTTCCCCCATCCCAGGCTGCTCCCAGCCCTGTCCAGCCCGGTCTGGAACATTCCAGGGGATGAGGCAACCACGGTTTCTCCGTGCCAGGGCCTCACCCCCCTCACAGCCAGGAATTCCTGCCCAAAATCCCACCCAGCCCTGCCCTGGGCACTGGGAGCCATTCCCTGGGTCCTGTCCCTCTGTCCCTCTGTCCCTTGTCCCCAGTCCCTCCCCAGCTCTCAGGAGCCCCTTCAGGCCCTGCCAGGAAGGAATTCCTCCCCAAAATCCCAGCCAGCCCTGCCCTCTGGCACTGGGAGCCATTCCCTGTGTCCTGTCCCTCTGTCCCTCTGTCCCTAATCCCCATCCCCTCCCCATCTCTCAGGAGCCCCTCCAGGCCCTGCCCGGGCGCTCCCCCCGAGCCCCTCTCTCCTCCCCAGGGGATCCCCCCAGCCCCCAGCCCGGCTCCCTGGGGCAGGGGGCTCTCACCACTCACACTGGTGGTTGATGAAGCAGTGGGCCGCCAGCAGCTTCAGCGAGTGCACCTCGAAGAGCACGCGGTGGAACAGGAGGCTGTTGGCCGTGGGGCGCTGCTCGGGGTTCAGCGTCAGGCAGGACAGGATGAACTCCTGGCAGCGGGGCAGGGGCAGGGGCTGGAGCAGGGCAGGACCCTCCCCTGCTCCTCTCACAGGACCACGGGGCCACCCAGGCTGGGGAAGAGCTCCCGGAGCCCCCCCTGTGCCCCCTGCCCACCGGGGCACCAGCCCCGAGCAGCGAGTGTCCAAACCCCCAGGGCTGCGGATCCAACCCTCCCCGGGCACTGCCAGGGCCTGGGCACCCTTTGCTTGGGGAATTCCTGCTGATGGCCAGGGTGGGATTTACACCCAGAGAGGATCTGGGATGGGATTTACACCCAGGAGTGAGGCAGGGCAGGGATTTACACCCAGGAGTGACCAGGGTGGGATTTACACCCAGGAGTGACCAGGGTGGGATTTACACCCAGGAGTGACCAGGGCAGGGATTTACACCCAGGAGTGACCAGGGTGGGATTTACACCCAGGAGTGACCAGGGTGGGATTTACACCCAGGAGTGACCAGGACAGGGATTTACACCCAGGAGTGACCAGGGCTGGGGTTCCCCCCAAAAGGCCCCCGAGCTGCCCTCACCCGCATGTTGGGGTCATCCAGGGAGTGCCGGGCCCGCGCGATCGCCTCCTCGGACACCCGCGTGTCCCCGTTGGTCTGGATCTCCAGCACGGCCATCTGGGGGGGACACGGGCACTGCGGGGGGCTGGCAGGGGACAGCCGGACAGGGCAGGGACAGAGGACAGCCAGGGGACACCCAGGGGACAGCCCAGGGGACACCCGGACAGGGGACAGCCAGGGACAGCCCAGAGGACACCCGGACAGGGGACAGCCCAGGGGACAGCCCAGGGGACAGGACAGGGGACAGCCCAGGGGACACCCGGACAGGGGACAGCCCAGGGGACAGCCCAGGGGACAGGACAGGGGACAGCCCAGGGGACACCCGGACAGGGGACAGCCCAGGGGACAGCCCAGGGGACAGGACAGGGGACAGCCCAGGGGACACCCGGACAGGGGACAGCCCAGGGGACAGCCCAGGGGACAGGACAGGGGACAGCCCAGGGGACACCCGGACAGGGGACAGCCCAGGGGACAGCCGGACAGGGAACTCTTCCCAACAGGTGACACCCCCGGACAGGGACAGGGTCCTCCCCCTCCCCCCCCAGGGCTCCGCCCCCCGGGCACCTCCAGCGCGCACATCCCGAAGGAGAAAATGTCCACGGCCGTCCCGTCTGCCCTCTCTGCAGCACAGCGGGCACGTCAGGCACAGGGCACACCTGGGGGGCACACCTGGGGGGCACACCTGGGGGGCACACCGGGGGAGCCCCACCTGGGAGCCCCCTGGGGAGCCCAGCTGGAAACCCCACCTGGAGACCCCGCCCCACTCCATCCCCGGGGATCCCCACTCCTGCCCTCACCTGCCCTCCCCTGTTTTCCCCTGTTCTCACCTGCTCTCCCCTGCTGTCCCCGCCCCCAGGTGCCCCCCGGTGCCCCCCAGGTGCCCCCAGGTGCACTCACGGCCGTA
This sequence comes from Phylloscopus whistleri, assembly GCA_017589585.1. Taxonomy (NCBI): domain Eukaryota; kingdom Metazoa; phylum Chordata; class Aves; order Passeriformes; family Phylloscopidae; genus Phylloscopus; species Phylloscopus whistleri. Next base: position 68,918 of record JADMLD010000376.1, on the reverse strand, counting down.
CTCCGGCGGGAAGAAGTGCAGGTTCTCACCTGCCCTCACCTGCCCCCAGGTGCCCCCTCAGCCCCCCAGCTGCCCCCCAGTGCCCCCCCCCAGGCCCCCCCAGGTGCCCCCCGGCCCCCCCAGGTGCACTCACGGCCGTACTCCGGCGGGAAGAAGTGCAGGTTCCGCAGCTCCTCCCGCTCGATCCGGATGGGGCTGCGCAGATCGTCCGGGAGCGCTGGGGGAAATGGGGAGGGGGCTGAGGGGGGGCTGGGGGGTGCTGGGGGTCACCCTGGGGGGCTGAGGGGGCTGGGGGGCTGGGGGGGTGTCCCCGGGGGTCTCGGGGGTGTCCCCGGGGGTCTCGGGGGTGTTCCCGGGGGTCGCGGGGGTGTCACCGCGGCAGGGAGGGTCCCCGGGGTCGGTCACTCACCGTTGGCGAACACCCGGTGCCAAACTGCCGGAGGGAGCCGGGCCGAGCCGAGCCGAGCCGGGCCGAGCCGAGCCGAGCCGAGCCGAGCCAAGCCGAGCCGGGCGGAGCCGGGCCAAGCCGGGCCGAGCGTGGGGAGGGCGGGAGGGGACAGAGCAGGGACAGCACGGTTGGCACCACAAAGAGCGATCCCCACAAACGGGGACCCCACAACTCCCGGGGGGCCCACCTGGCTGGGATCCCGCCCCCTACACCCCACAGGACCCCCGCCCCTTCCTGCTGCCAACCCCCCTGGACCCCTTGGACCCCCTTGGACCCCCTTGGACCCATCTGACCCCCTTGGACCCCTTCAGACCCCCTCAGCCCCCCTCAGATTCCTTAGAACCCTCTGGCCGCCTTGGACCATCTTGAACCCCTTGGACCCCCCAAACCTCCTCGGACGCCCTCTGACCCCCTTGGAGCCCTCAGACCCCTTCGGATCCCTCAGACCCCCCAGCCCCCCCAGCCCCCCAAACCTCCTTGGACCCCCCCAGACCCCCCAGCCCCCCCGTGCCCCCCGCCGCCCACCGGAGCCGATCTTGATGAGGCCGTTGTGCTGGATGAAGATGGTGTCGCTGGTCAGGTTGCCGTGGATGATGGGCGGCTCGCAGGAGTGCAGGAAGCTGGGGAGGGGGCACGGGGGTGTCCGAGCGCCCCCCGGGACCCCCGGGACCCCCGGGACCCCCGGGACCCCCAGGGACCCCCAGGGACCCCCAGGGACGGGCAGGAAGCTGGGGAGGGGGCACGGGGGTGTCCGAGCGCCCCCCGGGACCCCCGGGACCCCCGGGACCCCCGGGACCCCCAGGGACCCCCAGGGACCCCCAGGGACGGGCAGGGAGCTGGGGAGGGGGCACAGGGGTGTCCGAGCGCCCCCCGAGACCCCCGGGACCCCCAGGGACGGGCGGGGAGCCGGGGCAGCCTCACCTGAGAGCCGAGAGGATTTGGGTGCACCAGCGCTTCCAGGCCTGGGACAGAGGGACACAGGGACACAGGGACAGAGGGACAGGGACAGAGGGACACAGGGACACAGGGACACAGGGACACAGGGACACAGGGACAGAGGGACAGGGACAGAGGGACACAGGGACACAGGGACACAGGGACACAGAGACACAGGGACAGACGGACAGGGACAGAGCTCCATCAGCCAGGACACACGGCCAGGTCAGGGCTGCCCACCGACCCCAGTGACAGGGACAGCCCCTGTGCCCTGCCCGGTGTCAGGGGTGTGTCCCAAACTGTCCCCCAGTGTCCCCCAGTGTCCCCCAGTGTCCCCCAGTGTCCCCAGTGTCCCCCCAGTGTCCGCAGTGTCCCCCAGTGTCCCAGTGTCCCCCAGTGTCCCCCAGTGTCCCAGTGTCCCCCAGTGTCCCCCAGTGTCCCCCCAGTGTCCCCCAGTGTCCCCCAGTGTCCCCCCAGTGTCCCCCAGTGTCCCCCAGTGTCCCCAGTGTCCCCCAGTGTCCCCCAGTGTCCCACAGTGTCCCCCAGTGTCCCACAGTGTCCCCCAGTGTCCCAGTGTCCCACAGAAGCTGTGGCAGTGGCACTCACCCACCCTGGGCAGTGCCACCCACCCCGGGCAGTGTCACCCACCCTGGGCAGTGCCACCCACCCTGGGCAGTGCCACCCACCCTGGGCAGTGTCACCCACCCTGGGCAGTGCCACCCACCCCGGGCAGTGTCACCCACCCTGGGCAGTGTCACCCATGGCAGTGTCACCCACAGCCACCCCCACCCTGGGGATCCACCCTGGCCTCTCCTGGGCTCCAGCAGGGCCCCCCCAGTTGTGACCCAGGGAGCAGCAGCTCCCCCCTGCCGTGCCCCCAGGGACCCCAGGGACCCTCCTGGGGACAGGGACACGGAGCTGCCACCCCCCCTGCTGTTCCCTCACCCGGGCGTTCATGGCCTTGTGGTTCTTCTTGGTTTTCTTCAGGAACTGCTTGAGGCTGCCCGAGGAGACGTACTCGGTGATGAAAATCACCTGGGGGGCACGGGGGGGCTCAGGGCCTGAGCTGGGGACCCCCAGAGACCCCCCGGAGACCCCCCCCAGAGCCCCTCAGAGCCCCCCAGGCAACTCAGAGCCCCCCAAGACCCCCCAGAGCCGCCCAGGACCCCCCCAGGACCCCCCAAAAACCCCCCAGGACCCCCTCAAATCCCCTCGAGGACCCCTCTCTGCCCCCCAAAGCCCCCCAAAAACCGCCCGGGACCCCCTAGAGGCCCCCCTGGGACCCCCCATTGCCCCCCAACCCCCCGCCCCCCAGGACCCCCAGGCCCCCCAGGCCCCCCTACCCGCGCCTTGGCCTCCTTGATGTCCAGCCAGTACTTGTGCAGCTTCACGATGTTGGGGTGATCCACCAGCACCAGCTGCTCGAACATGGTCTTGATCTTCTCCTGAGGCACAGGTGAGCACAGGTGAGCACAGGTGAGCACAGGTGAGCACAGGTGAGGTACAGGTGAGGCACAGGTGGGCACAGGTGAGCACAGGTGAGGCACAGGTGAGGCACAGGTGAGCACAGGTGGGCACAGGTGAGGCACAGGTGAGGCACAGGTGAGGCACAGGTGAGCACAGGTGACGTACAGGTGACGTACAGGTGACGTACAGGTGAGGTACAGGTGAGGTACAGGTGAGCACAGGTGAGCACAGGTGAGGTACAGGTGAGCACAGGTGAGCACAGGTGAGCACAGGTGAGGTACAGGTGAGGTACAGGTGAGGCACAGGTGAGGTACAGGTGAGCACAGGTGAGCACAGGTGAGCACAGGTGAGGCACAGGTGAGGCACAGGTGAGCACAGGTGAGCACAGGTGAGGCACAGGTGAGGCACAGGTGAGGTACAGGTGAGGTACAGGTGAGCACAGGTGAGCACAGGTGAGGCACAGGTGAGCACAGGTGAGGTACAGGTGAGGTACAGGTGAGGCACAGGTGAGCACAGGTGGGCACAGGTGAGCACAGGTGAGCACAGGGGAGGTACAGGTGAGCACGGGTGAGCACAGGTGAGGTACAGGTGAGCACAGGTGAGCACAGGTGAGCACAGGTGAGGTACAGGTGAGGCACAGGTGAGGCACAGGTGAGCACAGGTGAGGTAAAGGTGAGGTACAGGTGAGCACAGGTGAGGCACAGGTGAGCACAGGTGAGCACAGGTGAGGTACAGGTGAGCACAGGTGAGCACAGGTGAGCACAGGTGAGGTACAGGTGAGGTACAGGTGAGCACAGGGGAGGTACAGGTGAGCACAGGGGAGGTACAGGTGAGCACAGGTGGGCACAGGTGAGGTACAGGTGAGGTACAGGTGAGCACAGGTGAGGTACAGGTGAGGTACAGGTGAGCACAGGGGAGGTACAGGTGAGCACAGGGGAGGTACAGGTGAGCACAGGTGGGCACAGGTGAGGTACAGGTGAGGTACAGGTGAGCACAGGTGAGGTACAGGTGAGGTACAGGTGAGCACAGGGGAGGTACAGGTGAGCACAGGGGAGGTACAGGTGAGCACAGGTGAGCACAGGTGGGCACAGGTGAGGTACAGGTGAGCACAGGTGAGCACAGGGGAGGTACAGGTGAGCACAGGGGAGGTACAGGTGAGCACAGGTGAGCACAGGTGAGGTACAGGTGAGCACAGGGGAGGTACAAGTGAGCACAGGTGGGCACAGGTGAAGCACAGGTGAGCACAGGTGAGGTACAGGTGAGCACAGGTGAGCACAGGTGAGCACAGGTGAGCACAGGTGGCTCCTGGGACAGTGCAGGGCACCCCCAGGAGCTGGGGCAGTCACAGGGACACTGCTGGGAGGTGCAAAGGACCTGAGGGAGCCCGAGTGCCGGGGTGGGGGCCCACCCTGCCAGGCCGTGGGGGCCCTGGGCAGGAGCCCACCTGGGCAGGAACCCACCTGAGCAGGAACCCACCTGGGCAGGAACCCACCTGGGCAGGAACCCACCTGAGCAGGAACCCACCTGAGCAGCAGCCCACCTGGGCAGGAACCCACCTGGGCAGGAACCCACCTGGGCAGGAACCCACCTGAGCAGCAGCCCACCTGGGCAGGAACCCACCTGGGCAGGAACCCACCTGGGCAGGAACCCACCTGGGCAGGAGCCCACCTGGACAGCAGCCCACCCTGGCAGCCCCCAGCCCTCACCTCGTGGCCCTTGAAGGCTCTCCTGTCGGTGAAGAGCAGCTCGTTCCACACCACCTCCACGCCCTCCTCCGTGTCCATGGCCAGGAAGGTGCTCTGGATGCCCGGCATGTTCCCCTGGTTCACCTGGGGACAGGTGAGCACAGGTGAGCACAGGGGAGGGACAGGGGAGGGCGTCAGGGGGAGGGCACCGCCAAAATAAATCCATTTTCTGTTCTCTGTGGCACAGAACAGCCCATCCTGGCCTGCTCAGCCAGGCCCCACTGGTGAATCTCACTGAACCTGCTGTACCACAGCAAAAATCACCAAAACCAAAAATAAATCCATTTTCTGTTCCCTTTGGAACAGGAACAGCCCGTCCTGGCCCCACCGGTGACTCTGACCGGTTTAACCACAGAGCCACCCCAGCCACCGCTGGGAACTCCGAGAGTGCCCGAGCACGGGAACCCCGAGCTCTGGGAGGGGAATTTTCCGAACCCAGAGGTGAATTTCCAGAACCCAGAGGTGAATTTTCAGAACCCAGAGGTGAATTTTCAGACCCCAGAGGTGAATTTCCAGAACCCAGAGGTGAATTTCCAGAACCCAGAGGTGAATTTTCCGAACCCAGAGGTGAATTTCCAGAACCCAGAGGTGAATTTTCAGACCCCAGAGGTGAATTTTCAGAACCCAGAGGTGAATTTCCAGAACCCAGAGGTGAATTTTCCGAACCCAGAGGTGAATTTCCAGACCCCAGAGATGAATTTTCAGAACCCAGAGGTGAATTTCCAGAACCCACAGATGAATTTTCAGAACCCAGAGCTCTGGGAGGTGAATTATCAGAGCCCACAGATGAATTATCAGAGCCCACAGGGGAATTTTCAGACCCCGGAGCTCCGGGAGCCGCGCTCTCCCCGCCGCTCTCCGGCACGACCGCCCCGTGTCGCCGACAGAGCAGCGAACGTCGCCAGCAGCGCCGACACCGACACTGCCCAGAGCCAAATCGTGAATAAATAAACAAAAGCCAAGGAACGGAGCGGCCTGAAAGACGATCCCTGCCCGGGGGGAGCGGAGTCCCCGCACCCTCACAGCACCCACGGCACCGCCCCACACAGAAATGTGTGGGGTTTTGGGGATGAGGGGCCCCACGGCACCGCCCCACACAGAAATGTGTGGGGTTTTTGGGATGAGGGTCCTTGGAGTGCCCCACGGCACTGCCCCACACAGAAATGTGTGGGGTTTTGGGGATGGGGGGCTCTGGGGTGGCCCACGGCACCGCCCCACACAGAAATGTGTGGGGTTTTTGGGATGAGGGGCCCTGGAGCGGCCAGGGAAGGGGCTCTGGCTGGGAACTGGAGCAGAGCTCCAGCCGGTGCCTGTCCTGTGGGAGCTCTGGGCGAGGGGGCAGCGGGACCAGCCCCTGGCAGCCGCTCCTGAGCCGGCCCCTCTGCCCCCCAGGGCTGTGCCAGCCCCCCGGCCCCACACCTGCACAGGTGGGGCTGTGCCAGCCCCCCGGCCCCACACCTGCACAGGTGGGGCCCTGCCCTGCACCCCCCGGCACTGCCCGGGGACCAGCAGGAGGTGCGGACAAAGCGAAGCCGCCACAACATCTCCGAGGAGCCCGGGGGCAGCCCCGGGACCTCTCCAAGCACTTCCCATCCCCAGAGGCCGCAGATCCCACCCCAGCAGCCCGGGCAGAGCGGCTCTGCAGGTGTCACCTCCGCAGGTGTCACCTCCGCAGGTGTCACATCCTGCACGGACCCTGCCTGTCCCCAGAGCAGCCACGAGCACCAGGACCCATCTCCAGCCCAGGTAAAACCTCCAAGGCACCCGGCCCAGACCCCAGGACAGGGCTCCTGCCTCCCAGCAGTGCTGCATCCTGACCCCAAAGCTGTATCCCCACCCACTGCCCACCCCAAAGCACCCCTGCGGGAGTGGGAGTGCAGCCCCCCTGCTCCTGCCCCTCCTGTGGGGCTGGGGGCACTCCAGGCCCGGGGCTGTGGCACAGTGCCCACCCCATCTGCCAGGCCACGGGGAGCCAGAGGAAAAGGGGGATTGTTCTGCTGCTCCCCGGGCAGGTACGGGCTGGGCTGGGGCTGGGGGCTCAGCCCACTGCTGGGGCTGGGGGCTCATCCTGCACCGGGGTTGGTCCCAGAGCCTGGGGGATCATCCTGAGGTGGGGCTGCTCCCACTGCCAGGGCTTGGGGCTCATCCAGCTGCTGGGGCTCATCCTGCAGCCAGGGCTGGTCCTGCTGCTGGGGTTGGTCCCATTCCTGGGGCTCATCCCACTGCTGGTGCTTATCTCATTCCTGGGGCTCATCCCAGTGCCTGGGTTTGGGGCTGGTCCTACAGCCAGGGCTGTTCTCACTGCTGGGGTTCATCTCAGCACAGGTTTGGGGCTGATCCTGCTGCTGGGGCTGTTCTCACTGCTGGGGCTGGTCCCAGTGCCTGGGTTTGGGGCTGGTCCCCCTGCTGGGGCCGGTCCCAGTGCCGGTTTGGGGCCGGTCCCTGCGGGGCTCGGGGCGGCCGTGGGCGCTCAGCACCCCCGGCTCCTTGGCAGGGCACGCCCAGGCCGTTCCCGGCCCGGCTCGGGCTGCGGCCACACAAAGCCACCTCTGTTCCTCGTGCCCCGCACAGAGCCCGGCACGGAGCGCCAGGGACATGGCCACCGCCCTCCCAGTGCTCCCAGTGATCCCAGTGCTCCCAGTGATCTCAGTGCTCCCAGTGATCCCAGTGATCCCAGTGATCCCAGTGCTCCCAGTGATCCCCGTAATCCCAGTGATCCCAGTGATCCCAGTGATCCCAGTGCTCCCAGTGCTCCCAGTGCTCCCAGTGCTCCCAGTGATCCCAGTGATCCCAGTGCTCCCAGTGATCCCAGTGATCCCAGTGCTCCCGGTGATCCCAGTGATCCCAGTGATCCCAGTGCTCCCAGTGCTCCCAGTGCTCCCAGTGATCCCAGTGCACGCACAGTCAGAGTGGGAAGCGCTGAACCTCCTCGGGATCACAGACTGCGCGGGGTTGGAGGCACCTTAACGCCCAGCTGGCCCTGAAGATGCACAACAGGAACCCAGGGGGGTCCTCCAGCTCCAAACGAGCCGATTTCGGAGGCCCAGGGGCACCCTGCTGCTCCAAATGAGCCGATTTCTGAGCTCCACGGGCACCCTGCAGCTCGGGAGGCTCAAAGGAGCCGATTTCGGAGGCCCAGGGGCGCCCTGCTGCTCGGGAGGCCCTGGAACGTGACGGGAGGAACCTTCCCCGCTCCGTGCGGACACGAACGTGCTCTGTCTTGTGCTGAGTGAGAACAGAGCTGATCCCCGGCAGCTGCTCCCGCTCCCAGCTCCGGCCTGGCCGCCAGAAATAAATAAACAAACGTGGCACTTTCCGCACAGCCTGACCAGGACAAAGGGCAGCGGTGCAGTCCCCGTGGGTTATACACCGTGGGTTATCCCTGTGGGTTATCCCCCATGGGTTATCTGCCATGGGTTATCACCCATGGGTTATCTCCTGTGGTTTTATCGCCGTGGTTTATCCCCTGTGGTTTATCTCCCATGGGTTATCCCTGTGGTTTATCTCCTGTGGGTTATCCTCGTGGGTTATCCCTGTGGATTATCCCCTATGGTTTATCCCCTATGGTTTATCCCCTGTGGTTTACCCCCATGGGTTATCCCTGTGGGTTGTCCCCGTGGGTTATCCCTGTGGTTTATCCCCCGTGGTTCATCTCCCGTGGTTTATCCCCCGTGGGTTATCCCCGTGGTTTATCCCCCGTGGGTTATCCCCTGTGGTTTATCCCCCATGGGTTATCTCTGTGGTTTATCCCCCGTGGTTTATCTCCCGTGGGTTATCCCCGTGGGTTATCCCCGTGGGTTATCCCCCGTGGTTTATCCCCCGTGGGTTATCCCCGTGGGTTATCCCTGTGGTTTATCTCTGTGGTTTATCTCTGTGGTTTATCCCCCATGGTTTATCCCCCGTGGGTTATCTCCCGTGGTTTATCTGCCGTGGGTTATCCCCGTGGGTTATCCCCGTGGGTTATCTCCTGTGGGTTATCTCTGTGGTTTATCTCCTGTGGTTTATCTCCCGTGGGTTATCCCCCGTGGTTTATGTCCCGTGGGTTATCTCCCGTGGGTTACCCCCATGGGTTACCCCCATGGTTTATCCCCGTGAGTTATCCCCGTGGGTTACCCCCGTGGGTTATCCTCTGTGGTTTATCTCTGTGGTTCATCTCCCATGGTTTATCCCCCGTGGTTTATCTCCCGTGGGTTACCCCCATGGGTTACCCCCATGGGTTACCCCCATGGGTTATCCCCCGTGGTTTATCTCCCGTGGTTTATCTCCCGTGGGTTACCCCCGTGGGTTATCCCCGTGGTTCATCCCCCGTGGGTTATCTCCCGTGGGTTATCCCCGTGGGTTATCCTCGTGGGTTGTCCCCGTGGGTTACCCCCATGGGTTATCCCCGTGGGTTATCCCCGTGGTTTATCTCCCGTGGGTTATCCCCGTGGGTTATCCCCGTGGGTCACCCCCGTGGGTTATCTCCCGTGGGTTATCCCCGTGGGTTATCCCCGTGGTTTATCTCCCGTGGGTTATCTCCCGTGGGTACCCCGCGCTCCCGGCCCTCGGTGCTCTCCGCCCGTGGTCAGCGGGCAGCGGGGAGGGGCCGGCAGAGCCTCGGCCGGGCCGGCGCCCGCGGCGGCCGCTGGGGACGGGCAGGGCCGGCTCACCGGGATCGGGTTGCAGCTTCCCATCAATCGCTCCCTTCTCAGCTTTTCTCGGCAGCGAGGGCCGGGCCGGGCACGGGAGCAGCTCAGGGGACGCCGGGGGATGGGGCGGCAATAACGGGGAGAGGCGGGGGGTCTGCGAGGTCCCACCCGAACCGCCCCACGGTTCTCCACTCACCCCCTGCGCGCACCGATTGTTTTGTGAAATTAAAGTGCCGGGCACGGGGTGGGGTTTGGGGCTGAGCGGGGAGCACGGCGGGGCTGGAAAACCTCCGGGAGTCAATCCCAGCCTGGGCTGTCCGGCCCCGGGAGCCGGGCAGGGCTGTGTCCCGGTGGGTTTATCCTCCGTGGGTTATCCTCCGGGCAGTGCCGGGCACGGGGACACCCCGCGGGGAACGGGGGAGCCCCTGCGGGGGCTGCTGGCCCCCCGTGCCCCCCAAACCTCGCCCCCCCCGGCCCTGCCCGAGGCTGAGCCCCGCCGGCCCCCCGGCTGTGGCCCCAGGCAGGGCAGGGGTGGCTGTTGCAACACAGAAACCGCTTCGGAAAACACGGGAAAGGAAAAAAAAAAAAAATAAAATAAATAAAATAAAACTGAGCTGAGAGGGCTGAGGCCCCAGGCAGGGACACCTGAGCCGCGCCCTGCAGGGCCCCGGGGTTCAGGGACGGGGAGCGGCAGCACGGGCAGAGCCCGCGGGCCCCGGGGGCGAGGGGTCACCGACCCCCGAGTCACAGCCTCCGTGTCACACCGACCCCCCGTGTCACACTCACACCCCCCGTGTCACACCGACCCCCCGTGTCACACCCCCCGTGTCACACCGACCCCCCGTGTCACACCCCCCGTGTCACACCGACCCCCCGTATCACACCGACCCCCCGTGTCACACCGACCCCCCGTGTCACACCGAGCCCCCGTATCACACCGACCCCCCGTGTCACACCGACCCCCCGTGTCACACTCACACCCCCCGTGTCACACTCACACCCCCCGTGTCACACACCCCTCTCCAGGCTCCAGGGCCCCGCTCAGCACCAGCACGGCCACACCCGCGGTCCCCCTGTCCCCAGGCGGTGCCGGACCCGCCCGTCCCCGCGGCAGGGCCGGGGACACCCAGGGGCTCCGAGCAGAGCAGCCGAGCCCCGCGGCAGGGCTGGGGACACCCAGGGGCCCGGGCAGAGCAGCCGAGCCCCGCGGCAGGGCTGGGGACACCCAGGGGCTCCGGGCAGAGCAGCCGAGCCCCGCGGCAGGGCCGGGGACACCCAGGGCCCCGGGCAGAGCAGCCGAGCCCCGCGGCAGGGCTGGGGACACCCAGGGCCCCGGGCAGAGCAGCCGAGCCCCGCGGCAGGGCCGGGGACACCCAGGGGCCCCGGGCAGAGCAGCCGAGCCCCCCGGCAGGGCCGGGGACACCCAGGGGCTCCGGGCAGAGCAGCCGAGCCCCCCGGCAGGGCCGGGGACACCCAGGGGCTCCGGGCAGAGCAGCCGAGCCCCCCGGCAGGGCCGGGGACACCCAGGGGCTCCGGGCAGAGCAGCCGAGCCCCGCGGCTCCGCCAAGGAATCGGCGGTGCCGGACAAACCTGTTCTGTCCCTGTTACACAACGGGCAGGTGTGGGGAGAGCAGGAGACAGAAAATTCACTGATGGCAGCGAAGCGTTGGAGCCTGGCTGTCCCACAGCCGTTTTATACATATAAATATATTTATTTATAGATATATTTATATATATAAATATTTGGTTATAGATATATTTATATATATAAATATTTGGTTATATATATTTATATAAATATTTGGTTACAGATATATTTATATATAAATATTTGGTTATATATATAGATATTTGGTTATATATTTATATATAGAGATATATATCAGAGCTCAGCACCGATCCAGCCCCGTGCCCCGCCTGAGGAGCCCCAGCTGAGGGCAGGGGGGCTCTGCCAGCGGCACAGCCGGGGTGCCCCGGGCAGGTTCTGGTGCCCGGCTCCATCCCAGAGCACCAGAGCTGGGGCAGAAAGCAGCGGGGCCGCTCAGCCAGGCAGGAAAAGCAGCCCGGCTCTGGGGGAAACTGAGGCAGGGCCAGCCCGGCGGGATGGGCAGCGGCAGAGCTGCCCCACCCAGGGCAGGAGGGGCACCCAGCCCTGCTCCAGGAACTCTCCCCGTCCCAGAACCATCAAAGTCCAGGGTGGTGTGGGTGGGAAGGGGCCTCAAAGCTCAGCTCATTTTACCTCCTCATTTCACACCTTCCACATCCCTCCTGCTCTCTGAGCCCGTCCAGCCTCGCCCCAGACACTTCCAGGGATCCAGGGGCAGCCACAGCTGCTCTGGGAATTCCCTGGCACCACCGCAGCACGGGGAGAAACTCCTTTCCCAGTGTCCATCCCCACACCCCACGCTGCTCTCCGGCCCTGTCCAGCCCCAGGAGATCCCCGGTGGGCAGCCCCAGCAGCACAGGGCTCCCTCCCCGAGTGACCCCGGGGCTCCCTCCCCGAGTGACCCCGGGGCTCCCTCCTGTCCCTCCCCGCAGGATCCGGAGCTGGAGCTGCCCTGGGATGGGGGGGACGCCTCTGCCCCCCTGGGTGCCCTGGCCGCCCTTCCCTCTGCCCACAGCTGCCCGGGCGAACACTGCCGGCCCTGTTCTCCTGCGGGGAAGGCACAGGGGAGGGATTTTCCACTGCCCAGAGCGGAGCCGGCAGGGATCCTGCCCGGGGCGGCGCCGGGGTTGTTATTTAATTTATTTCCTGGGAGAAGCCCTTCCCTGTGCAGGGAACCTGCAGCAGCCCCAGCCCGGGGCAATGTTTGCTTTACCCCCAGGCCCTGCACGGCCCCAGGAGGGGACACAAACCTGGGGTCACCCCAGCCCAGCCCAGCTCTGCAGAGGTGACAGGAGCCTCAGCCCAGCCCTGGGGAGGCGACACACGTGTGGCACTGTCCCAGCCCAGCCCTGGGGAGGTGACACACGTCTGGCATTGTCCCAGCCCTACACAGCCCTGGGGAGGTGACAGGAGCCCCAGCCCTGCACAGCCCTGGGGAGGTGGCACAAACCCGGGAGCACCCCAGCCCAGCCCTGGGGAGGGGACACACGTGTGCCTGGCACTGTCCCAGCCCAGCACCCCCTCCCGGGAAATGGGGCTGGAAATGGGGCTGGAAATGGGGCTGGCAGCGGCTCTGCAGGAGCCGGGAGGGCAGGGAGAGGATCCCGGGGCTGGGGTGATCCCGGCTGCACCGGGCCAGGGGAGCCCGGAGGGGTTGGGGAGGAAGGTGGGAGCAGCAGGAGCCCAAGGATGAGCAGGTGACCCCATCCCTGGGCACCCTGTGCCCCACACCTGGGCACCCTGTACTGCATCCCTGGGCACCCTGTGCCCCACACCTGGGCACCCTGTACTGCATCCCTGGGCATCTCCTGGGAGTCCTGTGCCCCATCCCAGGCCATGCCTTAACCCATCCCACTGCACAGGCCCCCAGCCCCATTGTCCCCCCCAGCCCCATTGTCCCCCCCAGCCCAAGCCGGGCACAAAGGCCCGGGGAGCCTCTGCAGTGGCCGGCCAGGACACAGCGGAGTGCGCTGGATGAGCACCCCAGCCCCGCGGGGAGCAGCAGCGGCAGCAGCAGCAGCAGCAGCAGCGGCAGCAGCAGCGGCAGCAGCAGCAGCAGCAGCAGCAGCAGCGGCAGCAGCAGCAGCAGCCCCTGTGGGCCAGGCAGGGGCGGGGGCCACCAGAGCCAGCCCAGCTCGGGGGAGTTTGCTCTGATTCCCGTGCTCCTGCCCGGCTGCCCGGCTGAGCCATCAGCAGAGCGGCTCCAGGAAAGCCAAGGAAAGCCTTGGTGGCCGCTCTGTCACCCCTGGGGGGGCTCGGCCATGGGTTTGCCACCCCCCAGCCTTGGTGGCCGCTCTGTCACCCCTGGGGGGCTCGGCCATGGGTTTGCCACCCCCCAGCCGCCCAGTGCAGAGCGGAGCCGCAGCGTCCCAGCCGCTTCGCCCGCCCTGGGACACCCCCGGCCCCAGAACACAAAACCCCCGGGGCCGCCAAAGGCTCCGGTTCCAGCAGGGGAAGAGCCGGGAGGAGCCGAGGGGCACGGAGGGGGCAGGGGCTGCGAACAAAAGCGGCCCCCGGGGAAAGCGGGGGAAAGGGCCGGGAACGCCGGATAAAGGCAGGAAAGGGAAGAAAAGGCGCAAATGCCAGGAATTGTCACGCCGCGGGCGGGGGGAGCACGGGAGGAACACAGCAGGGCCGGGGAGCTGAGGAGCCGCGTCCGCATGGGACAGGCGGGCAGGACACGGGTACGGCCTGGGGCAGCGGGGAGCGGCGGGATTGATGTGCGGGAATGGAGCTGGAACCAGAAATTCCTGTGAGGGAAAGGAGCTGTAACCAGGAATTCTTGTGCGGGAATGGGATGGGATAAAGGAGCTGCAGGCAGGAATTCCAGCACACAGCAAGGATGGGATAAGGGAGCTGCAGGCAGGCATTTCCTTGCAGAACACGGCTGGGATAAAGCAGCTGTAACCAGGCATTTCCCGGAGGAAAGGAATGGGATAAAGGAGCTGCAGGCAGGAATTCCTAGCAGAATACGAATGGAATAAAGGAGCTGCAGGCAGAATTCCTGTGCACAATATGGATGGGATAAAGGAGCTGTAAGCAGGCACTGCTTGCAGAGCACGGCTGGGATAAAGGAGCTGCAGCCACAATTCCTGTGCACAACAGGGATGGGATAAAGCAGCTGTAACCAGGCACTCCTGGCAGAGCATGGCTGGGATAATGGAGCTGTAACCAGGAATTCCAGCACACAGCAAGGAATGGGATGAAGCAGCTGTAACCAGGCATTTCCGTTGAGGACAGGAATGGGATAAAGCAGCTGCAGCCACAATTCCTGTGCACAACAAGGACGGGATAAAGGAGCTGCAGCTAGAATTCCCGTGCACAATACGGATGGGATAAAGGAGCTGTAACCAGGCACTCCTTGCAGAGCACGGCTGGGCTAAAGGAGCTGTAACCAGGAATTCCTGTGCGGGAATGGAATGGGACAAAGGAGCTGCAGGCAGAATTCCCGTGCACAATACGAATGGGATAAAGGAGCTGTAACCAGGCATTTCCGCGGAGGAAAGGAATGGGATAAAGGAGCTGCAGGCAGAATTCCTGTGCACAATACAGATGGGAATAAGGGAGCTGCAGCCATGCACTCCCGGCAGAGCACGGCTGGGATCAGCAGCTGTGACCGGGCATTTCCTGAAGGATAGGAATGGGATAAAGGAGCTGTAACCAGAATTCCCGTGCACAATACGAACGGGATAAAGGAGCTGTAACCAGGCATTCCAGCACACAACAAGGATGGAATAAAGGGAGCTGCAGCCATGCACTCCTGGCAGAGCACGGCTGGGATCAGCAGCTGTGACCAGAATTCCTGTGCACAATATGGATGGGATAAGGGAGCTGCAGCCATGCACCCCTTGCACAGCAGGGCTGGGATCAGCAGCTGTAACCAGAATTCCCGTGCACAATACGAATAGGATAAGGGAGCTGCAGCCATGCACCCCTTGCACAGCAGGGCTGGGATCAGCAGCTGTAACCAGAATTCCCGTGCACAATACGAATAGGATAAAGGAGCTGCAGCCATGCACCCCTTGCACAGCAGGGCTGCGATCAGCAGCGTGTTCCCGCACGAGCAGCACAAGTCCCTGCACCGCAGCCGCAGCTCGGGCTGACGTCAGCCCCTCCCCAGCCGGCAGAACAAGGGCCGGGATTGTTGTGGCCGGGCAGGAGCCCCCGGGGATTAAAGGCTCGGTGAAACGGAGGCGGCGGCACGGGGAGAGCGGCGGCCCCGAGGCTGCATCCCGTGACGGGGAGGGCTCCGAACGCGGCCCGGCCCCGGCTCCTTCCCTGCCGGAGCCCCGGGGCTCCCCTGTGCGCTCCCGGCAGCGTCCATCCACCGCCGGAATTCCATTTTCCTCCCGGGTTATCATCCCTCCCTCACCGGGAGCCTCCGGGGCACCGCAAAATCCCTGCTCGGGGCACGGTCAGGGGGACGCCGCCGCTGTCCTGAAGTGTTGGATATTAACCCCAAAGTCTTGGCTGCTAACCCTAAAGTCTCAGATATTAACCCTAAATGCTTGGATATCACCATAGATTCTTGGATAGCATCCTGAATTCTTGGCTATTAACCCTAAAGTCTCGGATATTGGCTGAAATTCTGGGATATGAACCCCAAATTCTGGGATATGAACCCCAAATTCTTGGCCGTTAACCCTAAAGTCTCAGATGTTAGCTGGAATTCTTGGGCATTAACCCCAAATCCTCGGGTATTGGCTGAAATTCTGGGATGTTAACCCTGAATTCTTGGCTATTAACCCTAAAGTCTCAGATACTGGCCCAAATTCTTGGATTTTAACCCTAAAGTCTCAGATATTAACTCTGAATTCTTGGATATCACCATAGATTCTTGGATATTCTAAATTCTTGGCTGTTAACCCTGAAGTCTCACATATTGGCCAAAAGTCTTGGATATGAACCCCAAATTCTTGGATATCACCATCGATACTTGGCTATCATCCTAAATTCTTGGCTATTAACCCTAAAGTCTCGGATATTGGCCGAAAGTCTTGGATATTAACCCTGAATTCTTGGCTCTTAACCCTAAAGTCTCAGATGTTAGCTGGAATTCTTGGGCATTAACCCCAAATTCTCGGATATCACCATAGATTCTTGGATATCATCCTGAATTCTTGGCTGTTAACCCTAAACTCTCGGATATTGGCTGAAATTCTGGGATATGAACCCCAAATTCTTGGCTATTCACCCCAAATCCTTGGCCATTCACCCCAAATTTTTGGCCATTCACCCCAAATCCTTGGCCATTCACCCCAAATCCTTGGCCATTCACCCCAAATCCTTGGCCATTCACCCAAAATTCTTTCAAGTTCCCCTGCGAGCTCAGCTGGGTGGCCCCAGCCCCCCCTGCCCGCCCCAGCCAGGGCAGCAGGCAGAGGCAGAACCACGGCAGGGCAGGAGGAGCAGGAGAGCCCCGAGCTGCAGCTGCTCCCCCCGCGCTGGGAAAGCTCCTGGCGGCTCCCGGGGCAGGGCTGGCAGCAGAGCAGCTTTTAAAAATAACCCCGTGGCAGCAGAGAGTGCGGAGCTGGAGCCGTCCCAGGCCGGCCGGCAGGGCCCCGCTGCCAAGCGCAGAGCTCGTGGTGCCTAAAAATGGGAACGGCTGCACCTACGGGCTCCAGCGACCCGTGGTTGTGTTTTGGTTTTCATTTTCTGCTCTGAACCCCCTGCACCTCACTGGGTTCCAGTTTTCCATTTTTTGGTTTTCATTTTCTGCTCTGAACCCCCTGCACCTCATGGGGTTCCAGTTTTCCATTTTTTGGCTTTCATTTTCTGGTCTGAACCCCCTGCACCTCACTGGGTTCCAGTGATCCACGTTTGTGTTTTGTGTTTTTGTTTTCTGGTCTGAACCCCCTGCACCTCACGGGCTCCAGCACTCACACCATTTATCCATCTTTGTGTTTTGGTTTTCATTTTCTGCTCTGAACCCCCTGCACCTCACGGGGTTCCAGTGATCCATGTTTGTGTTTTGTGTTTTCATTTTCTGATCTGAACCCCCTACACCTCACGGGCTCCCAGCACTCACAGCATTTATCCATCTTTGTGTTTTGGTTTTATTTTCTGCTCTGAACCCCCTGCACCTCACAGGGTTCCAGTTTTCCATTTTTTGGTTTTCATTTTCTGCTCTGAACCCCCTGCACCTCACTGGGTTCCAGTGATCCATATTTGTGTTTTGTTTTCTGGTCTGAACCCCCTGCCCCTCACGGGCTCCAGCACTCACACCATTTATCCATCTTTGTGTTTTGGTTTTCATTTTCTGATCTGAACCCCCTGCACCTCATGGGGTTCCAGTTTTCCATTTTTTGGTTTTCTGGTCTGAACCCCCTGCACCTCACGGGGTTCCAGTTTTCCATGTTTGTGTTTTGGTTTTCTGGTCTGTGGGAACCTGCAGCGACGCCCCCAAAGCCTCCCCCTCTTGCTGACCTTCTAACATCATTAAATGATGTTTTTTAAACATCACCTTTTTAAACATCACCTTTTTAAACATAACTTTTTTTATTTTCCTTAAACGCTGCCCCAGCCTTCCCTCTCTGCCTCCCCGCCGCTGTTTCCCCCTCTCCCTCCCCTCCCCCCGCTGGGGTCAGAGCTGCAGGGGCCCGGGATGGGCTGGGTGGGACCTTCAGGACCCCCAGTCCCCCCCTGTGCCACGGGCAGGGACCCCTCCCACCGCCCCAGGCTGCTCCAAACCCCAACGTCCAACCTGGCCTGGAAAACTTCCAGGGATCCAGGGGCACCCTCAGGGCCAGGAATTCCCAAAATCCCAGCCAGCCCTGCCCTGGGCACTGGGAGCCATTCCCTGTGTGCTGTCCCTCTGTCCCTCTGTCCCTCTGTCCCTTGTCCCCAGTCCCTCTCCAGCTCTCCTGGAGCCCCTTCAGGCCCTGAAAGGAGGGAATTTCTCCCCAAAATCCCACCCAGCCCTGCCCTGGGAGCCATTCCCTGTGTGCTGTCCCTCTGTCCCTCTGTCCCTTGTCCCCAGTCCCTTCCCAGCTCTCCTGGAGCCCCTTCAGGCCCTGGAATGTTCTGGAAGCTCTCCCTGGGCCCCTCTCCTCTCCCAGCCCGGCTCCAGCCCTGGAGCAGCCCCGGGGGCTCCTCTGGGCTCTCTCCAGCAGCTCCAGGCCCTTCCTGAGCTGGGCCCCAGGGCTGGGGCAGCCCTGCAGGTGGGTGGGGTCTCACCTGAGCGGGGCCGAGGGGCAGAACCCCCCTCCCCTGCTGCCCACGGCCCAGGGCAGGGGGCTCTGGGACCCCGGGGCGTGTCCAGCCCTCCCAGCACCCCCAGGTCCTTCTCCCCAGCCTGTGCCCCATCCTGTCTTTGTGCCCTTGGGGTCCCACCTGCCCAGCCTGCCCGGCCCCTCTGGGCGCCCCATCCCCACCCTGAGTGAGCCCCAGGGGGGCCCCAGGTGTGAACTGAACCCTGAGGGTGCCCCAGGTGTGAACTGAACCCCAAGGGTGCTCCAGGTGTGAACCCCAAGGGTGCCCCAGGTGTGAACTGAGCCCCGAGGGTGCCCCAGGTGTGAACTGAACCCCAAGGGTGTCCCAGGTGTGAACTGAGCCCCGAGGGTGCTCCAGGTGTGAGCCCCAAGGGTGCCCCAGGTGTGAACTGAGCCCCAAGGGTGCTCCAGGTGTGAACTGAACCCCGAGGGTGCTCCAGGTGTGAACTGAACCCCAAGGGTGCCCCGGGTGTGAACTGAGCCCCAAGGGTGCTCCAGGTGTGAACTGAACCCCGAGGGTGCCCCAGGCTGAACCCCAA
The DNA here is from genome assembly GCA_017589585.1 of Phylloscopus whistleri. Taxonomy (NCBI): domain Eukaryota; kingdom Metazoa; phylum Chordata; class Aves; order Passeriformes; family Phylloscopidae; genus Phylloscopus; species Phylloscopus whistleri. Next base: position 50,338 of record JADMLD010000376.1, on the reverse strand, counting down.
GGGTGCCCCAGGCTGAACCCTGAGGGTGCTCCAGGTGTGAACTGAGCCCCAGGTCTGAACCCCAAAGGTGCCCCAGGCTGAGCCCCAAGGGTACCCCAGGCTGAGCCCCGAGGGTGCTCCAGGTGTGAGCCCCAAGGGTGCCCCAGCTCCAATCCCACCCTGGTAGCAGCAGCAGCAGCAGCAGCAGCAGCAGAATGCCCAGCACGGGGCAGCTCCGGGGTGGAATAAAGGAGAAACAAACGACAGCAGCAGCTCCAGAGCTCCGTCCGTGACCCCGGGCTGAGCTCTGCCACGGCACCCTCACCCCTGGGACAGGCCCTGGGGAGCCCAGAGCACCCTGCACCCAGGGCACCCTGCACCCAGGGCTGAGCTCTGCCACGGCACCCTCACCCCTGGGAAAGGTCCTGGGGCACCCACAGCATCCTGCACCCAGAGAATTCTGCACCCAGGGCACCCTGCACCCAGAGAATTCCCACAGGGAGCAGCACAGCACCCTCACCCCTGGGACAGGCTGTGGGGCACCCAGGGCACCCTGCACCCAGGGCTGAGCTCTGCCACGGCACCCTCACCCCTGGGACAGGCCCTGGGGCACCCAGAGCACCCTGCACCCACAGCACCCTGCACCCACAGCACCCTGCACCCAGGGCTGAGCTCTGCCACGGCACCCTCACCCCTGGGACAGGTCTTGGGGAGCCCAGAGCACCCTGCACCCAGGGCACCCTGCACCCACAGCACCCTGCACCCAGGGCATTCATTCACCCCCTCAGGGCGCAGCAGGGGCAGGGACAGAACCCCCACGAGGGGCAGGAGGTGGGAACCACGGCCCGAACCCAGCAGAGGTGACGGGTGAAGGTGCTGGGTGGGTGGGAGCAGCCCTGGAGGGCAGCAGGTGCCTGCTGGGCTCCCCGGGCAGCCTGGGGGGTCCTGGGGGCACAAACCCACCGGGATCAGCCCCACTGACCCCCCCCCAGCCAAGGTGAGAAAAAACTCCTCCCAAAAGCAGAAATCCAGGTCCCCTCTCCCTCCTGCTCATCCTTGGTGACCAAACGAGGCCACCCAGGCCAGGCTGGGAGAGCCCCCGGGTGGGAAATTCTGCTGGCAAAGCCCAGGAGGGCTCTGAGAGGGGCTGGGCAGGGCTGGGGCTGCCTCCCCTCACACCTTGGGCAGGTGCTGCTGGCACCCTGAGGTGCTGCTGCTCCCTGTGACCCCACAGCCCTGAGGAACCAAGGATCAGAAATGTTAACTTGCATTAATGAACTAATTAATTCATTAACACGCTGCCTCTCTCGGGCCACAGAACCACGGAGCCGTGGAGTGGCTCTGAGCCCAGGGAGACCATCCTGTCCCCAGCACTGGCCAGGCCACCACTGACCCTGTCCCCAGGTGCCACAGGGAGGGTAAAATGTCCCCAGGTGCCACAGGGAGGGTAAATCTCGCCGGGGTGGGGTCTCCACCGCTGCCCTGGAGCCCTTTCCTGCAGGAATTTCCCACCCGAGCCTGCCCTGAGGCTGTTCCCATTCCCTGAGAGCAGAGCCCGGCCCCGGCTGGCTGCACCCTCCTGGCAGAGTGAGGAGGTTCCCCCTGAGCCTCCTTTGCTCCAGGCTCAGCCCCTCCCCAGCTCCCCCAGCCCCTCCTGGGGCTCCAGACCCTCCCCAGCTCCCTCAGCCCCTCCTGGGGCTCCAGACTCTTCCCCAGCTCCCCCAGCCCCTCCTGGGGCTCCAGACCCTTCCCCAGCCCCTCCTGGGGCTCCAGCCCCTTCCCAGCCCCGTTCCCTGCCCTGGCCCCGCTCCAGCTCTCAGTGATCTCCTGTCCCTGAGGGTCCTGCGGTGGGAAGGTGTCCTCCAGCGGGGGGGGGAGGCAGCAGGAGTGGGGCAGGGGCCGTGTGGGTTTGGGAGCCCCGAGGGGCAGCCGCAGCTGATCAGGCAGGGGCAGTTTATCAGCCAGGAGCCGTTTATCAGCCAGGAGCAGCTGATCAGCCAGGGACAGGTTATCGAGATCTCCCGGAGCCCAGCCCGGGAGCTCAGGCCGGGAGCTGAACCTCGGCCGGGGCCCGGCTGCTTCCCCGGGGAGAGGGGAGATAAGGGGCGGCAGATAAACAGCTCGGCCTGGGATTTCCGAGGGGCCTCTTCTTCCCCTGCGGGCGCCACCTCGGCCCTCCCGGGTCAGGATCGCCCCTCTGCCCGCCCCTGGGGGCCCCGACAGAGCCGGGGGGGCTCCGGCCGCGGGTCTGGGGGACCCTGAGCTGAAGGGAGGAGGCTCTGCAGCCCCGGGCTGGGCTGGGAGGGGAGCCCCGAGCCCCCAGCACTGACCCCGGCGGGTCCCCGTGCCCGCAGGAGCTCCTGGTCAGCGCCCCGGGGTCACCTCCGAGCCCCCCGGGGTCACCTCCGAGCCCCCCGGGGTCACCTCCCCGCGCCCCGGGGTCACCTCCCCGCGCCGTCACCGCGCACAGCTCGGGGACCCGGACCGGGAAACCTCCGGGAGCCTCCGGCAGCCCCGCGGGGGTTCAGCTGTCCCGGCCCGGCTCGGCTCGGGGGTCCTGCCCCGGGGCACAGCCCGGCTCTCCTCACCGGGGCACGGCGAGCCCGGCTTGGGGCACCCGGTACCGGCCCCGGGACAGGCTGGGCCCGGCTCCCGGCTCCAGGCACGCCCGGCCAGACCCGGCTCCGTGCACGGAGCAGCCCCGGCAGCCGCAGCGGGGCACGGCCAGCCCGGTCCCCGCGCACCGGGGCAGGATGAGGCCGCTCCCGCACCGAGCTCTCCCCGCACCCGAGCTCCCGCCCCGGGCTCCCCGCAGCCGCACACGAAGCACCGTGGCACGGCGAGCTCGGCTCCCCGCAGCCGCACACCCCGAGCCGGGCATGACCGAGCCGGGCTCCCCGGGCTCTCGGCGCCTCCGGGGTCTCGCTCCGGCACCGCCGCCGTGCCCTGGGCACCCGCGGGCGCTGCCCGTGCCCGGGGACCGCGGCCCCCGCGATGGGCGAGGGGCTCCGCACGGCCCGGGGACCCCGCAGGGCCCGGCGGCCCCATCCCCGCTCCCGCTCCGGTTCCCCGGTATCCGCCGCCTCTCCCGGCGCCCCCCGCCCGCCCCCCGCCTGCCCCCCCGGCGCCCCCCGGCTCCCACCTGCTCGCGGCGCTTCTGCCAGCGGCCGCAGGGGCTCTCCTCCAGCACCTCGCTCTCCTCCTCGCTCTCCTCCTCCTTCTCCTGCGCCAGCCGCGCGTCCGGCGGCTCCGGCACCGCCATCCCTGCAGACACCGGGCTGTGCCGGGCCGGGCCGGGCCGGGCCGGGCTGTGCCGGGCTGGGCTGAAATCCACCGGGCTGTGCCGGGCTGAGCTGTGCCGGGCTGTGCCGGGCTGGGCTGTGCTGAAATCCGCCGGGCTGTGCCGGGCCGGGCTGTGCCGAGCTGTGCCGGGCTGGGCTGTGCCGGGCCGAGCTGTACCCAAATCCGCCGCGCTATGCGGGCTGTGCCGTGCCGAGCTGTGCCGGGCTGTGCCGGGCCGAGCTGTGCCGGGCTGTGCCGGGCCGGGCTGTACCCAAATCCGCCGCGCTATGCGGGCTGTGCCGTGCCGAGCTGTACCGGGCTGTGCCGGGCTGTGCCGGGCTGTGCCGGGCTGTGCCGGGCTGAGCTGTACCGGGCTGTGCCGGGCTGTGCTGGGCTGTGCCGAGCCGAGCTGTGGCGAGCTCTAGTCCGACCCGATCCGCTTTGATCCGCTCCGATCCGCTCCGATCCGCTCCGAATCACGTCGGGCCGAGCTGATGCGCCCCGAACCGAACGGAACCGAACCGATCCGAGCCGAAAAGAGCCGAGCCGAGCCGAGCCGAGCCGAGCCGAGGCAACGGCACCGCAGGCTCCGCAGCGCCCCGAGCCCCGCCGCTCTCTGCCGGTGCCGCGCGGGGCCGGCCCGGGCTCGGCCCGCCCCGCTCCGGACGTGCGGCCGCGCACGCCCCGCCCCGCCGGGAGGGGCTCCAGCACCGCCGGTACCGCCTCCCGAACCCCCCGGTACCGCCGGTACCGCCTCCCGAACCCCCCGGCACCGCCGGTACCGCCGGCACCTCCTCCCGAACCCCCCGGCACCGCCGGTACCGCCGGTACCGCCTCCCGAACCCCCCGGCACCGCCGGTACCGCCGGCACCTCCTCCCGAACCCCCCGGCACCGCCGGTACCGCCGGTACCGCCTCCCGAACCCCCCGGCACCGCCGGTACCGCCGGCACCTCCTCCCGAACCCCCCGGCACCGCCGGTACCGCCGGCACCTCCTCCCGAACCGCCCGGCACCGCCGGTACCGCCTCCCGAACCGCCCGGCACCGCCGGTACCACCGGCATCTCTGGCACCTCCGGTACCACCGGCAGCTCCCGAACCCCCCGCACCCCGCACCGGGATGCGCCGCCGGGCTCCCCCCGCCCCGGGGCTGCCCAGTGTCCGTGTCCGTGTCCGTGTCCGTGTCCGTGTCCGTGTCCGTGTCCTGTCCCCCAGCACCCGCCCGGGGCCCCGGGGCTTGTCCCACCCCAACCCCTCGGAGCCTCGTCCCCGTCCCCGTCCCCGTCCCCGTCCCCGTCCCCGTCCCCGTCCCCGTCCCCGTCCCCGTGGTGCTGCCTCGCCCAGGGTCCCCTCCCAGCGGGTGCTGCCCCCTCCAGCCCGGCCCGGCCCCGGGGGCTCCCAGCCTGCCTGCTCCCCACAGACTTCCCGGACAGATTCCCCCCACACATTCCCCCCCACACATTTCCCCACACATTTCCCCCCACACATTCCCCCCCACACATTTCCCCACACATTTCCCCCACACATTTCCCCCCACACACTTCCCTGTTCCCCCCCACATTTCCCCCCACATTTCCCCCACACATTTCCCCCCCACACATTTCCCCAAACATTTCCCCCCCACACATTTCCCCACATCTCCCCCCCACATTCCCCCCACACATTTCCCCCACACCTTTCCCTTTCCCCATAGATTTCCCCACACATTTCCCCACATCTCCCCCCACATTCCCCCCACACATTTTCATTCCCCCCCACATTCCCCCCACACATTCCCCCACACATTCCCCCACACATTTCCATTTCCCCACACATTTCCCCCCACACATTTATTTCCCCCACACATCCCCCCACACATTTCCCTTCCCCCACACATTTCCCTTCCCCGGCAGCCCCCACCCCGCGCCCCACAGATGTTTTCCCTCCTCTGGGAAGCCTCTGGCGGGTTCGATGTTGTTTTTTTTGCTTTTTCTGGCCGTCTCCGGTTACTTTTAGCCCGGCGGTTCCCCCGTCCCACCCTCCCTCTGGCGCCTGGCGGGGTCCGGGCTCGTCCTCCCCCCGCGGCCACCGAGGGGACCCGGCGGGGGTGGCTCCGGGCCAGGTGACACGGGGAGCGCTCGCCAGGTGTGGACCTGAGCATCGTGGAACAACCGGGAGGTGTTTCCAGGTGTGGGCCACCTCCAGGTCCTGCTGGGCCACCGCCAGCTCCTGCTGGGCCACCTCCAGGACCTGCTGGGCCACTGCCAGGTCCTGCTGGGCCACCTCCAGGTCCTGCCGGGCCAGGTCCTGCTGGGCCACCACCAGGTCCTGCTGGGGCACCACCAGGTCCTGCTTGGCCACCTCTGGGTCCTGCTGGGCCACCTCCGGGTCCTGCTGGGGCACCACCAGGTCCTGCTTGGCCACCTCCGGGTCCTGCTGGGCCACCTCCAGGTCCTGCTGGGCCACATCCAGGTCCTTCTGGGGCACCTCCAGGTCCTGCTGGGCCACCTCCAGCTCCTGCTGGGCCACCTCCAGGTCCTGCTGGGCCACCAGCTGCGCTGCTCTGACCGTGGCCCCGGGACAAACGGCGCCCGCAGGTCCGGCCCCGTGTCTGAGCCCACCTGGGTCGGTCCCCGCTGTCGGTGTCACCCCGAGCTGGCAAAGCCCCCCCTGCCCCCATTGTCACCCCTGGGCCACCTCCCGGCCCCCAGGCAGCCCCACCGTGCCCCTGCCAGGTGCCAGGTGCCACCAGGGTGGGTGACCTTGTCCCGGGAAGGGACGGCAGCCCCGGGTCCTGATCAGAGCCAGGCCCGGGAAGGAGCTCAAGGACGAGGAATGAAAATGTTGTGAGGGAACACAAACCACACCCAGGCACCTCCCCACAGGTGTGTCACTGCGCACCTGTCATTGCACACCTGTCACTGGGCACCTGTCACTGCACACCTGTTCTGTCTGTTCCAGGTGTGTTATTGTCATTGCACACCTGTCATTGCACACCTGTCACTGCGCACCTGTCACTGCACACCTGTCCTGTCTGTTCCAGGTGTGTCATTGTCATTGCACACCTGTCATTGCACACCTGTCCTGTCCATCCCAGGTGTGTCATTGCACACCTGTCCATTCCAGGTGTGTCATTGCACACCTGTCCTGTCCATCCCAGGTGTGTCATTGTCATTGCACACCTGTCCTGTCCGTCCCAGATGTGTCATTGTCATTGCACACGTGTCCTTGCACACCTGCACATTCCCTGCCCACCCCAGAGCTTGGGTGTGCCCGTCTCCTGTCCCTGGCAGCTCTGGCTCAGGTGGAGGTGCCTCTCTCCCATCGCCCCCAGCACCCCCGGACAGGGTGAACACGAGTGGGCAGAGTCTGCAGGTGCCTCTGAGGTTTCTGGGTGGTTGGGCTGCAGCGCCGGCTCTGGTGGTGCAGGGAGGGGTGGACAGGTGTGGACAGGTGTGGACAGGCCTTGGTGCGAAACCAGTTACACCTGAGCTGGGAGCACACCTGGACTGGGAGCACACCTGGGCTGGGGACCTGCAGGGCTGGAGTGCAGCGAGGGCGTGGGGAGAGGCTCGGCACCATCCCACACCATCCACCCCACCCATCCCATTGATCCCAAATCCCAAATCCCAAATCCCAAATCCCTTCCCACCCCAACCCACCCCACCCCAACCCACCCCATCCCATCCCATCCCACCCCACCCCATCCCACCTTCCCTCTCCATCTCCCTCTCCTGTTCCTGGCAGCACACAGCTGAGCACACCTGTCCTGCCTGTCCATTCCAGGTGTGTCATTGCACACCTGTCTGTCCCAGGTGTGTCATAGTCATTGCACACCTGTCATTGCACACCTGTCCTTTCACACCTGTCCGCTCCAGGTGTGTCCTTGCACACGGGGTGGCAGTCGGGGAGCCCAGTGGAGCTGTGGCACACACAGAGGAGAGAAACCTTTCCCTGTCCCTGGGGTGGGTGTTGGTGTCACACACATCCCTTGGGGTGTTGGTGTCACACACGTCCCTGGGGTGTTTGTGTCACACACGTCCCTGGGTGAGTGTTTGTGTCACACACGTCCCTCGAGGTGTTTGTGTCACACACGTCCCTGGGGTGAGTGTGAATGTTCGGTGTCACACACACGGAATTCGTTCACACCAGAATTCGTTGCCATCCCTCGGGGTGAGTGTGTCACACACACAGAATTCATTGCCCTGTTGGTGTCACACACACGGAATTCATTGCCGTGTCGGTGTCACACACGGAATTCATTCACACCGGAATTCATTTCTGTCCCTCAGGGTGGGTGTTTGTGTCACACACACAGAATTCATTGCCGTGTCGGTGTCACACACACAGAATTCATTGCCGTGTCAGTGTCACACACACAGAATTCATTGCCGTGTCAGTGTCACACACACAGAATTCATTGCCCTGTTGGTGTCACACACACGGAATTCATTCACACCGGAATTCGTTACCGTGTTGGTGTCACACACGTCCCTCGGTGTCACACGCGGAATTCATTCACACCGGAATTCATTGCCCTGTTGGTGTCACACGCGGAATTCATTCACACCGGAATTCGTTGCCGTGTTGGTGTCACACACACGGAATTCATTGCCGTGTTGGTGTCACACATACGGAATTCATTGCCGTGTTGGTGTCACACATACGGAATTCATTCACACCGGAATTCATTGCCCTGTTGGTGTCACACACACGGAATTCATTCACACCGGAATTCATTGCCCTGTTGGTGTCACACACACGGAATTCATTGCCGTGTCGGTGTCACACACACGCGGAATTCATTCACACCGGAATTCGCTGCCGTGTTGGTGTCACACACACACAGAATTCATTCACACCGGAATTCGCTGCCCCGGGCCGTTTGCCGGCCCCAGCAGCTTTAAATGGATTTTAAACGCCGTTATGCAAATCTGTGGGAGGAAAACCGACCGAGGGCCGTTAATGAGGCCGTTAATGAGGCTGTTAATGAGGCTGTTAATCTGCAGCTCCGGCCCCGGGGCTCGGCTGTGACCGGCAGCAGCTGCAGCTGCGGGACACGGGACACGGGACATGGGACATGGGACAGGGGACACGGGACACGGGACACGGGACACGGGACATGGACACGGGACACGGACACGGCCCGGGCCCTGCCCCAGCCCTTTCTCCCGGGCATCTCCTGGCCAGGGGGTGCAGGGACCTGGGAGGGACCTGGGGGGGATTCGGGGGGGATGTGGGGGGCCCAGCTCTGAGCCGGGGAGCTGCTGCAGGGACCTCTTGGGTCTCCAGAGGTTCTCCCAGGATGCCCCAGGCGGTGTCACCCACACACGGGACACACCCACACCTGGAGGTTCCCGTGTCCCTGGTCCGGCCCAGGAGCTCCTGCAGGAACCCTCCAGGTCCTTGCAGGAACATCAATCCCACCCAGGAGCAGCAGCTGGGCCCTGGGTGCCCCTGTCCAGGGCTGGTCATTCCTGGGGTGGGAACCCTCAGGGGGTCAGGGGCCGTTCCTGCAGCAGTGACCACGTCCTGTGTCCCCCTGCCCACGTCCTGTGTCCCCCTGCCCACGTCCTGTGTCCCCCTGCCCATCTCCTGTGTCCCCCTGCCCATGTCCTGTGCCCCCCCTGCCCACGTCCTGTGTCCCCCTGCCCACGTCCTGTGCCCCCCCTGCCCATGTCCTGTGTCCCCCTGCCCATGTCCTGTGTCCCCCCTGCCCACGTCCTGTGTCCCCCCTGCCCATGTCCTGTGTCCCCCTGCCCACATCCTGTGTCCCCCCTGCCCATGTCCTGTGTCCCCCTGCCCATCTCCTGTGTCCCCCTGCCCATGTCCTGTGTCCCCTGCCCATGTCCTGTGTCCCCTGCCCACGTCCTGTGTCCCCCTGCCCACGTCCTGTGCCCCCCCTGCCCACGTCCTGTGTCCCCCTGCCCATGTCCTGTGTCCCCCTGCCCATCTCCTGTGTCCCCCCCTGCCCATCTCCTGTGTCCCCCTGCCCACGTCCTGTGTCCCCCTGCCCATCTCCTGTGTCCCCCCTGCCCATCTCCTGTGTCCCCCCCTGCCCATCTCCCCTGTCCAGACCAGGCCCCCTCCTCACCCTCAGTGTCCCCTCCCTGGGGTGGCTTTGCTGGAGGGTCCCCACCTGTGTCCTGCTGTCCCTTTCCAGGCAGGGGTCACACCTGAGCTCCTCCCTCCTCTGGCTGTCCCAGCCATCGGATCAGATCAAATCAAATCAAATCAAATCAAATCCAATCCAATCCAATCCAATCCAATCCTGTCACCGAGGGCAGGAGGATCAGGCTCCATCCTGGTGGCCTCCACACTCCCCCGCTGTGTGTGACCTCCTGCAGCACCTGCAGGGTGGGTGGGCAGTGACCCCTGCCCCTGGCAGCCCCCAGGGATCTCCTGAGGGGGCAGGGGCTGGGCAGGGTGGGTGGGCAGTGACCCCTGCCCCTGGCTGCTGTCCCCTGGGCACGGGGACCCCCAGGCTGCCCCACAGCCACAGCCAGACCCTCCGGCTGCCCCACAGCCCTGCCAGGGCCTTCAGGGGTGCCCAGGGGGGCAACAGCCCCGGGCCCGGGGCAGAGCCCCCCGTGCTGGCCCCGCTCAGGCACCGCCAGGCTGGGGCCTCTCCCTCAGGAAGGGAAGGGCATCGAAGGGCTGGAGCACATCCAGGGACAGGAACGGAGCTGGGGAGGGGTCTGGAGCCCCAGGAGGGGCTGGGGGAGCTGGGGAAGGGTCTGGAGCACCAGGAGGGGCTGGGGGAGCTGGGAAGGGTCTGGAGCCCCAGGAGGGGCTGGGGGAGCTGGGAAGGGTCTGGAGCCCCAGGAGGGGCTGAGGGAGCTGGGAAGGGTCTGGAGCCCCAGGAGGGGCTGGGGGAGCTGGGAAGGGTCTGGAGCCCCAGGAGGGGCTGGGGGAGCTGGGGAGGGTCTGGAGCCCCAGGAGGGGCTGAGGGAGCTGGGAAGGGGCTCAGCCTGGAGCAAAGGAGGCTCAGGGGGGCCCTGGTGGCTCTGCACAGCTCCTGCCAGGAGGGGACAGCCGGGGGGGCTCTGGGAGCAGGGACAGGGACAGGAGGGGAGGGAACGGCCCCAGGCTGGGCCAGGGCAGGCTCAGGTGGACAATCAGGACAATTCCCTCCTGGGCAGGGCTGTGCAGCCCTGGCAGAGCTGCCCGGGACTGGGGGGAGCCCCCGTGCCTGGGGGGATTTGACGTCGCCGTGGCTCTGGGGGACACGGTCAGGGGTGGCCTGGGCACTGCTTGGGGCAGCCTGGGGGGGCTCGGGGGGCTTCTCCAACCCCAACCATTCCCTGATCCTCGTGCCAGGAGCTGCCAGCATCTCCTCAGCAGCCCCCGGGAGGAGAGGCCGTTCTGCTGTGGGGCAGAGGATTCCTCTCACCCCAGACCTGTCCTTTGTCCCCCTGCTCGGTCTCACCTTCTCCCCCCCAGTTCTGCACTCGGGGGCCCTGGGAGGGTCGGTGCCTCCGGCACGGGGGCTCCAGGAGGGAAAACGCTGCAGGCAGGGGACCCCCCTGGCCCTGCTGCCACCCCCCCGTCCCCTCCCCAGCCCCTCCCTGGCTGCCCCGAGCTCCCGGCCGGGCACCTCGAGGAGCTCAGCAGAGATTTTGGGTCTAAAAGTTCGGGTTTCGGTTTCCATGTGGGAGGCCCGGGCAGGCGGGGTTTGCTGCTGGGGGCGAGTTCGGCCTGCCCTGCCCCGGGAGAGCTCGGGGTGGAGCTGGGGCTCCTTTGCCCTGTCCCTGTCCCTGTCCCCTGTCCCTGTCCCTGCCCCCTGTCCCTGTCCCTGCCCCTGTTCCTGTCCCTGTCCCTGTCCCTGTCCCTGTCCCCTGTCCCTGTCCCTGTCCCCTGTCCCTGTCCCCTGTCCCTGTCCCTGTCCCATCCCCTGTCCCTGTCCCTGCTGTCCCTGTTCCTGTCCCTGTCCCTGCTGTCCCTGTCCCTGTCCCTGCCCCTGTTCCTGTCCCTGTCCCTGTCCCTGCCCCTGTCCCTGTCCCTGTCCCTGTCCCTGTCCCTGCCCCTGTCCCTGTCCCTGTCCCTGTCCCTGTCCCCTGTCCCCTGTCCCTGTCTCTGTCCCTGTCCCCTGTCCCCTGTCCCCTGTCCCTGTCCCTGCCCCCTGTCCCCTGTCCCTGCTCTGTCCCTGTCCCCTGTCCCTGTCCCTGTCCCTGTCCCCACCCCTGTCCCTGTCCCCTGGCAGCTGCCGGGCTCTGGAACTGCTCCCCGGGCTGGGGGGCTGGGGGGGTCACCCCACAGGGCCCTGCAGGCAGCGGGGAGCTCCTTGCCTGGGTTCAGGGGGGTCCCGGGAGCGGCTCCCGAGGATGGATCCCAGGGACGGATCCCAGGGGAGGGTCCCAGGGCTGGATCCCCCCGGGCCGTGCTCCAGCTGCGAGCTGACAGAACCCCTGGGCCCTTTGGAGCCCCTCTCAGGTCAGTTCGCTTTTATCCCCCTCTGGAACCTGGGCGGGGTTTGGGGGGGCGCCCCGGGGGTGCCGGGCAGCGGGACCCCCCGAGCACCGGGACCCCCCGAGCACCGGGACCCCCCCCGAGCACCGGGACCCCCCGGCACTGCCCCCCGAGCACCGGGACCCCCCCCGAGCACCGGGACCCCCCGAGCACCGGGACCCCCCCGAGCACCGGGACCCCCAGAGCACCGGGACCCCCCCCGCGCAGCGGGACCCCCCCGAGCACCGGGACCCCCCGAGCACCGGGACCCCCCCCGAGCAGCGGGACCCCCCGAGCACCGGGACCCCCCGAGCACCGGGACCCCCCGAGCACCGGGATCCCCCCCGCTCCGGTGCCAAACCGGCCCCGCGGACCCGCCAGAGCCCCCCCCGCCGCTCCGTCCGTCCGTCCGCCCGTCCGCCTGTCAGTCTGTCTGAGCGCGTTTGTCCGGACAAATGCGGCGCCGCAGGAGTTTGACCTGCCCCGCCCTGCAGCTCCTCACCTGCGGCATCAGCGGGGCGTGCCCCGCACAGGTGTGCGCAGGTAACTCGCTCAGGTGTGCGCAGGTAACTCGCTCAGGTGTGCACAGGTAACTCAGGTGTGCGCAGGTAACTCCTCAGGTGTGCACAGGTAACCCAGGTGTGCGCAGGTAACTCACTCAGGTGTGCGCAGGTAACCCAGGTGTGCGCAGGTAACCCAGGTGTGCGCGGGTAACTCACTCAGGTGTGCGCAGGTAACTCACTCAGGTGTGCACAGGTAACTCACTCAGGTGTGCACAGGTAACCCAGGTGTGCGCAGGTAACTCACTCAGGTGTGCGCAGGTAACCCAGGTGTGCGCAGGTAACTCAGGTGTGCGCAGGTAACTCACTCAGGTGTGCGCAGGTAACTCAGGTGTGTGCGGGTAACTCAGGTGTGCGCAGGTAACTCCTCAGGTGTGCACAGGTAACTCAGGTGTGTGCAGGTAACTCACTCAGGTGTGCACAGGTAACTCACTCAGGTGTGCGCAGGTAACCCAGGTGTGCGCAGGTAACCCAGGTGTGCGCAGGTAACTCACTCAGGTGTGCGCGGGTAACTCAGGTGTGTGCGGGTAACTCACTCAGGTGTGCACAGGTAACTCAGGTGTGAGCAGGTAACTCAGGTGTGCACAGGTAACTCAGGTGTGCGCAGGTAACTCGCTCAGGTGTGTGCAGGTAACTCAGGTGTGCACAGGTAACTCAGGTGTGAGCAGGTAACTCAGGTGTGCACAGGTAACTCACTCAGGTGTGCACAGGTAACTCAGGTGTGCACAGGTAACTCACTCAGGTGTGCGCAGGTTACTCAGGTGTGCGCAGGTAACCCAGGTGTGCGCAGGTAACTCACTCAGGTGTGCACAGGTAACTCAGGTGTGAGCAGGTAACTCAGGTGTGCACAGGTAACTCACTCAGGTGTGCACAGGTAACCCAGGTGTGCACAGGTAACTCACTCAGGTGTGCGCAGGTTACTCAGGTGTGCGCAGGTAACCCAGGTGTGCGCAGGTAACTCACTCAGGTGTGCACAGGTAACTCAGGTGTGAGCAGGTAACTCAGGTGTGCACAGGTAACTCAGGTGTGCGCAGGTAACTCACTCAGGTGTGCACAGGTAACTCACTCAGGTGTGCACAGGTAACTCAGGTGTGTGCAGGTAACCCAGGTGTGCGCAGGTAACTCACTCAGGTGTGTGCAGGTAACCCAGGTGTGTGCAGGTAACCCAGGTGTGCGCAGGTAACTCACTCAGGTGTGCGCAGGTAACTCAGGTGTGTGCAGGTAACCCAGGTGTGTGCAGGTAACCCAGGTGTGCACAGGTAACTCAGGTGTGCGAATCAGGGGGGGCGGGAGCCGGGCGAGGTGGGAGCGGCCCCGGCAGAGGCGCGGAGAGGATTTCGGAGCAGATCCCGCGTGTTCTGAGCAGAGGGGTTGGATTTGGGAGCAGGCTGGTTGGATTTGGGAGCAGAGGGGTTGGATTTGGGAGCAGAGGGGTTGGATTTGGGAGCAGAGGGGTTGGATTTGGGAGCAGGCTGGATGGATTTGGGAGCACAGGGGTTGGATTTGGGAGCAGGCTGGTTGGATTTGGGAGCAGGCTGGTTGGATTTTGGAGCAGGCTGGATGGATTTGGGAGCAGGCTGGTTGGATTTGGGAGCAGGCTGGATGGATTTTGGAGCAGAGGGGTTGGATTTGGGAGCAGGCCGGATGGATTTTGGAGCAGGCTGGTTGGATTTTGGAGCAGGCTGGTTGGATTTGGGAGCAGAGGGGTTGGATTTTGGAGCAGGCTGGTCGGATTTTGGAGCAGGCTGGATGGATTTTGGAGCAGGCTGGTTGGATTTTGGAGCAGGCTGGTTGGATTTTGGAGCAGGCTGGTTGGATTTTGGAGCACAGGGGTTGGATTTTGGAGCAGGCTGGTCGGATTCTGATCGGATGCTGCCGCTGGAAGTTTCCCCGCCGTGCCCCGAGAGCCGGGACAGAGCGGCGGCGGCCTCGGGGCGGCTCCCGCTGATCGCGGCTGGGCAGGAAACGCCTCCGCAGCTCTTCCTGAGCGTCCGGGGGCGGGAAGGGATCCAGCTGTGCGCAGAGGTGAGGAGGGATCCAGCTGTGTGCAGAGGTGAGGAAGGAAGGGATCCAGCTGTGCGCAGAGGTGAGGAAGGAAGGGATCCAGCTGTGCGCAGAGGTGAGGAGGGATCCAGCTGTGTGCAGAGGTGAGGAAGGAAGGGATCCCTCGGGGGGGGACACGGGAGCCTTTCCCGTGCCCGGGGGATCGAACAGCCACGGGCGTGCGGCACCTGGGGACACGCGGGTGTCCCTCGGGGGTGGCCTCGGACCAGGTGTGCAATGACAGGTGTGCAATGACACACCTGGAATGGACGGCCAGGGGCAGGGCCAGCCCAGCCCGGGGAGGGAGGCAGGGCAGCAGCAGCTGCGGCAGGACAGATGTGGCAGGACAGATGTGCCGGGAGATAAAACCGCCCGGGGCGGCCTTATCGGGGACAGACAGGGCCGGGAGGGGCTCTGCCGGAGGGGCTGGGGCTGGGGGGCTGGGGCTGGGCACCCCCGGAGCGTTTGTGGCTGGAGAGAGAGGGGCAGGGCAGGGCTGGCCCAGGAGCTCCCCTGGCCGTGCCCGGCGGGGCTGGGGGCTCCGGGGGGCTCCGGGGGGCTCAGGGGCCGGGCTGGCACCGCGCCCCACACTCGCTGCAGAGGGATGGGACCCCCCGGGGGTCCCCGGAGAGGGACAGCTCACGAGAGCATTCAGTGCCAGGGGACAGGATTTGCTGCCCTTTCCTTTCCTTTCCTTTCCTTTCCTTTCCTTTCCTTTCCTTTCCTTTCCTTTCCTTTCCTTTCCTTTCCTTTCCTTTCCTTTCCTTTCCTTTCCTTTCCTTTCCTTTCCTTTCCTTTCCTTTCCTTTCCTTTCCTTTCCTTTCCTTTCCTTTCCTTTCCTTTCCTTTCCTTTCCTTTCCTTTCCTTTCCTTTCCTTTCCTTTCCTTTCCTTTCCTTTCCTTTCCTTTCCTTTCCTTTCCTTTCCTTTCCTTTCCTTTCCTTTCCTTTCCTTTCCTTTCCTTTCCTTTCCTTTCCTTTCCTTTCCTTCCGGCCCCGGTTTCCCGGGCAGGCTGAGTCGGTACCGAGTCTCCCGTCCCCACCCGACACTGATCCCAGTTCCCTGGGCAGGCTCAGCCGGTACCGAGCCCGGTCCCGGTTCCCCGGGCAGTTCAGCTGGTACCGAGCCCCCTCCCCACCCCACACCGGTCCCGGTTCCCCGGGCAGGCTGAGCCGGTACCGAGCCCCGGTCCCGGTTCCCGGAGCAGCTCAGCCGGCACCGAGCCCCCCGTCCCCACCCGGTCCCGGTCCCGGTTCCCGATCGCTGCCGCAGCAGCGGCGCGGGGCCCGCGGTGTCCCCGCCGGTCCCGTCCCAGCCCGGGGTGGCTCAGGGCAGCGGCGCCCCGGTGTCCCCGCGGTGCCGGCGGCTCCGGGAGCGGCCGTGGCTGCTCCGGCTCAGCAGCCCGGCCGGGTTTGCTCCGGGACTCGCTGCCGGTGCTGTGGGAATCCGCTGGAGGTTTTATCTCCCGGGAGAATCCTGCGGGTGCGGAATTCCTTCCTCCGGTCTGGGGCCGGGCTGGCAGTGACCCGCGGTCCGGGGGCTTGGGGGACACGGAGCGCGGGGCGGCTGAGCCACCCCCGGCACTTCCCCATCCCAGGAGCCGTCCTGCCTCCCCTTCCCTGGGCCTTGACACTCCTGGGCTGCCCTGAGACCTCGGGAAGTGGGGAAGGGGGATGGGACAGTGGGGTGGGACAGTGGGGTGGGACAGTGGGGTGGGACAATGGGACGGGACAAGAAGCACCTCAAGATATGTGATCCTTTTCTCTGAAATTCCCGAGGAATTTCCGGTGTCCTCATTGTCCCCATAGAGCAGCACCCCATGCCCTGTGTGCAGTGTCCCTGTGCCCCCCATAGAGCAGCACCCCATGCCCTGTGTGCAGTGTCCCTGTGCCCCATAGAGCAGCACCCCATGCCCTGTGTGCAGTGTCCCTGTGCCCCCCATGGGGCAGCACCCCATGCCCTGTGTGCAGTGTCCCTGTGCCCCCCATAGAGCAGCACCCCATGCCCTGTGTGCAGTGTCCCTGTGCCCCATAGAGCAGCACCCCATGCCCTGTGTGCAGTGTCCCTGTGCCCCATGGGGCAGCACCCCATGCCCTGTGTGCAGTGTCCCTGTGCCCCATAGAGCAGCACCCCATGCCCTGTGTGCAGTGTCCCTGTGCCCCATGGGGCAGCACCCCATGCCCTGTGTGCAGTGTCCCTGTGCCCCATAGAGCAGCACCCCATGCCCTGTGTGCAGTGTCCCTGTGCCCCCCATGGGGCAGCACCCCATGCCCTGTGTGCAGTGTCCCTGTGCCCCATAGAGCAGCACCCCATGCCCTGTGTGCAGTGTCCCTGTGCCCCATGGGGCAGCACCCCATGCCCTGTGTGCAGTGTCCCTGTGCCCCCCATGGGGCAGCACCCCATGCCCTGTGTGCAGTGTCCCTGTGCCCCATGGGGCAGCACCCCATGCCCCGTGTGCAGTGTCCCTGTGCCCCCCATGGGGCAGCACCCCATGCCCTGTGTGCAGTGTCCCTGTGCCCCCCATAGGGCAGCACCCCATGCCCTGTGTGCAGTGTCCCTGTGCCCCCCATAGAGCAGCACCCCATGCCCTGTGTGCAGTGTCCCTGTGCCCCATGGGGCAGCACCCCATGCCCTGTGTGCAGTGTCCCTGTGCCCCATAGAGCAGCACCCCATGCCCTGTGTGCAGTGTCCCTGTGCCCCCCATAGAGCAGCACCCCATGCCCTGTGTGCAGTGTCCCTGTGCCCCCCATGGGGCAGCACCCCATGCCCTGTGTGCAGTGTCCCTGTGCCCCATAGAGCAGCACCCCATGCCCTGTGTGCAGTGTCCCTGTGCCCCCCATGGGGCAGCACCCCATGCCCTGTGTGCAGTGTCCCTGTGCCCCCCATGGGGCAGCACCCCATGCCCTGTGTGCAGTGTCCCTGTGCCCCATAGGGCAGCACCCCATGCCCTGTGTGCAGTGTCCCTGTGCCCCCATAGAGCAGCACCCCATGCCCTGTGTGCAGTGTCCCTGTGCCCCCCATAGGGCAGCACCCCATGCCCCGTGTGCAGTGTCCCTGTGCCCCCCATGGGGCAGCACCCCATGCCCTGTGTGCAGTGTCCCTGTGCCCCATGGGGCAGCACCCCATGCCCTGTGTGCAGTGTCCCTGTGCCCCATGGGGCAGCACCCCATGCCCTGTGTGCAGTGTCCCTGTGCCCCATGGGGCAGCACCCCATGCCCTGTGTGCAGTGTCCCTGTGCCCCCCATAGATCAGCACCCCATGCCCTGTGTGCAGTGTCCCTGTGCCCCCCATGGAGCAGCACCCCATGCCCTGTGTGCAGTGTCCCTGTGCCCCATGGGGCAGCACCCCATGCCCTGTGTGCAGTGTCCCTGTGCCCCATAGAGCAGCACCCCATGCCCTGTGTGCAGTGTCCCTGTGCCCCATGGGGCAGCACCCCATGCCCTGTGTGCAGTGTCCCTGTGCCCCATGGGGCAGCACCCCATGCCCTGTGTGCAGTGTCCCTGTGCCCCATAGAGCAGCACCCCATGCCCTGTGTGCAGTGTCCCTGTGCCCCATGGGGCAGCACCCCATGCCCTGTGTGCAGTGTCCCTGTGCCCCATAGAGCAGCACCCCATGCCCTGTGTGCAGTGTCCCTGTGCCCCCCATGGGGCAGCACCCCATGCCCTGTGTGCAGTGTCCCTGTGCCCCATGGGGCAGCACCCCATGCCCTGTGTGCAGTGTCCCTGTGCCCCATGGGGCAGCACCCCATGCCCTGTGTGCAGTGTCCCTGTGCCCCATGGGGCAGCACCCCATGCCCTGTGTGCAGTGTCCCTGTGCCCCCCATAGATCAGCACCCCATGCCCTGTGTGCAGTGTCCCTGTGCCCCCCATGGAGCAGCACCCCATGCCCTGTGTGCAGTGTCCCTGTGCCCCATGGGGCAGCACCCCATGCCCTGTGTGCAGTGTCCCTGTGCCCCATAGAGCAGCACCCCATGCCCTGTGTGCAGTGTCCCTGTGCCCCATGGGGCAGCACCCCATGCCCTGTGTGCAGTGTCCCTGTGCCCCATGGGGCAGCACCCCATGCCCTGTGGGTTCCCCGGCCACCTCTCATTGTCCCAAGGGTCACACCAGTGTCCCTCTCCCTCAGTCCTCACGCCCCTCGAGCTGCAGCCGCCCAGGGACTTTTGCAGCCCTGTCCTGCAGCCCAGGGTCCCCTCTGTCCCTGTCCTGCAGCTGAACTGAGGGACAGGTCCGGTGTCAATGTCCCCCAGGCCACCACAACCCCTGTGTGGGGTCTGTCCCTCTGTCCAGCAGCGCTGTGTGGGGTCCCAGCTGCCCTCAGAGGGAGGGGTCTGTGCCTCCGTGCCTCTCCTGGGCCCGGGTGTTGCTGCCCACAGCCCCCACCCTGGGGTCTCTCCCTGCTCCCCCCCGGGCGCTCTGCAGCCCCCCCGTCCCTGTCCCCGTCCCTGTCCCTGTCCCATCCCTGTCCCTGTCCCTGTCCCTGTCCCTGTCCCATCCCTGTCCCTGTCCCGCCTCTCCCTGCGCGGTGCAGACCCCGCAGCCCCCCCGGGACAGCTCCGCCGGACAAAAGGAATCTCAACACCGCCGGAGTGGGGACAGCAGGAGTTTAACTCCCTAGGCGGGTTTGTCACCGCCGGGACACGGGGCAAAGCCCCACGCGTGCCCAGGCCCCCCCCGTGCCCCGCCGGGGGTCAGTGGTGCCGCGGGGGGCTCTCGGCCAGGCGCGGCGCGGTGGTGACGGTGGTGGTGACGGTGATCCTGTTCACCGTCAGCCCGCCCGAGGGGTAGGAGTCCAGGCACGCCTCCCGCCTGTACTCGGAGACCTGCCGGGCGGAGAGGAGCTCCCACACCGACACCCTGCGCTCCTGGCGCGGCCCCAGGGTGATGTAGGAGCCCTCGGAGCGCAGCAGGTCCGCGGTGTGCGCGGGGAGGGCCCCGAGGTGCCGCTCCAGGCTGTGGCCGGCCGGGCTGCTGCTGGTGGTGCTGAGCAGCTCCGGGGTGGGGAGTGTCCCCCCGCGGTACAGCTCCAGCAGCTCCTGCCGCTTCTCCTCGGGGATGTGGTGGGAGCAGAGCAGGTCCCACTGGGACACCTGCCTGCCCTGGAACTCCCCCACTGACACCTCGGCTGGGGTGGCCTTCAGGGTCTCTTCCCAGGCCCTGTCCCCGTGCAGGGGGGTGGGTTCAGCCTCTGTGGCCGCTGGCTCTGCCCTGGGACCACCCTCAGGTGCCGCTGGCTCTGCCCTGGGACCACCCTCAGGTGCCGCTGGCTCTGCCCTGGGACCACCCTCAGGTGCCGCTGGCTCTGCCCTGGGGCCACCCTCAGGTGTTTCTGGCTCTGCCCTGGGGCCACCCTCAGGTGTTTCTGGCTCTGCCCTGGGGCCACCCTCAGGTGCTGCTGGCTCTGCCCTGGGGCCACCCTCAGGTGCCGCTGGCTCTGCCCTGGGGCCACCCTCAGGTGTTTCTGCCTCTGCCCTGGGGCCACCCTCAGGTGTTTCTGCCTCTGCCCTCTCTCCCGCTGCTGCCCTGGTCACGATGGTGGTGACCACGGTCTTCACCTGCTCCAGGCTCAGCTCACCCGCCTGGTAGAGCTCCAGGAGCTCCTCCCTGTTCTCCTGGGGGATGTAGCGGGAGTGGAGCAGCTCCCACAGGGAGACCCTGTGGCCCCGGAACTCCCCAGCCCCTACATGGACCGCTGTGGTTTTCAAGGTTGTTTCCCAAGGTTCCTCTCTGGGGTGGCCCTCACCCTCCTCTCCTGCTGCTGTCTCGAGGTCCCTGTTGGAGCTCTTGACCGTAATGTGGAGTTTCCTGCCTGCAGATTCTTTTTTCTTAATGAGAGCGGTGACAACCGTCGTCATCTGCTCCAGGGGCAGTGTCCCCCGCATGGTACAGCCCCAGCAGCTCCTGCCTCTTCTCCTCAGGGATGTGGTGGGAGCAGAGCAGGTCCCACAGGGACACCTGCCTGCCCTGGAACTCCCCCACTGACACCTCGGCTGGGGTGGCCTTCAGGGTCTCTTCCCAGGCCCTGTCCCCGTGCAGGGGGGTGGGTTCAGCCTCTGTGGCTGCTGGCTCTGCCCTGGATCCACCCTCAGGTGCTGCTGCCTCTGCCCTGGATCCACCCTCAGGTGTTTCTGGCTCTGCCCTGGGGCCACCCTCAGGTGCCGCTGGCTCTGCCCTGGGACCACCCTCAGGTGCCACTGGCTCTGCCCTGGAGCCACCCTCAGGTGTTTCTGCCTCTACCCTGGGACCACCCTCAGGTGTTTCTGCCTCTACCCTGGGACCACCCTCAGGTGTTTCTGGCTCTGCCCTCTCTCCCGCTGCTGCCCTGGTCACGATGGTGGTGACCACGGTCTTCACCTGCTCCAGGCTCAGCTCACCCGCCTGGTAGAGCTCCAGGAGCTCCTCCCTGTTCTCCTGGGGGATGTACCGGGAGTGGAGCAGCTCCCACAGGGAGACCCTGTGGCCCTGGAACTCCCCAGCCCCTACATGGACCGCTGTGGTTTTTAAGGTTCTTTCCCAAGGTTCCTCTCTGGGGTGGCCCTCACCCTCCTCCACGGGGTCCTTGTTGGAGCTCTTGACCGTAATGTGGAGTTTCCTGCCTGCAGATTCTTTTTTCTTAATGAGAGCGGTGACAACCGTTGTCATCTGCTCCAGGGTCAATAACCTTTCGCGGTACAGCTCCAGCAGCTCCTGCCTCTTCTCCTCGGGGGTGTAGTGGGAGCAGAGCAGGTCCCACAGGGACACCTGCCTGCCCTGCAGCTCACCGGCCGGCACGCTGACCGTGGTGGCCTTCAGGGCGCCATCCAGGCCTGCTGGGCCATCCCCTCCATCCTCGGCCGCCGCTGCCCCGCGTGGGCTCCGGGTGTTGGCCACCAGCGCGGCGTTGGCGGCCTCTGCCCGGTCCACCATGGCGGTGACCACCGCGGCCACCTGCTCCGTGGTCAGGATCCCCGCCCTGTAGAGCTCCAGCAGCTCCTGCCGCTTCCCCTGAGGGACGTACTCGGAGAAGAGCAGGTCCAGCACGGAGACGTTCTGCCCCCGGAGCTGCCCGGCGGTGACGCGGACGGTCGCAGACTTCAGGGACTTCCTCAGCTGCTGCTCCTGGGCCCGCGTGTCCCCAGCCCGGGGTGACGCCCTCCCCTTCTCCTCGGGTTTGGCTGTGGGTGGGCCCAGGGCCGCGTTCTCCCCTTCTGCCCCCGTGACGGCGGCGGTGAGGACGCTCACCATCTGCGGGAGTGTCACCCTGCCCGCCTTGTACCCCCTCAGCAGCTCCTCCCGCCGCTGCTCGGGGACGTAGCGGGAGAAGAGGAGCTCCCACAGGGACACCTTCCTGCCGTGGAAGCCGCCTGCCGAGACCTCGACCGTGTGGGACTTGAGGGAGCGCTCCAACTCCAGCTCCTGGTCCTGCTTCTGCTCCTTCTCACGTTCCTTCTGGGAGTTGGAGGCGCTGCCGTTCTCAACGGCTTCGGGCAGCCCCTCCCTGGCGGTGGCCTTGGGGGCCGTGTTGGCGCTGTGGCCCTGGGCCTCAGCCCCGGTGACCATGGCCCGCAGGAGGTCGATCATCTCCGCCACGCTGACCGTGCCCGCCTTGTAGCGGCGCAGGAGGTCCTGGCGCCGCTGCTCGGGGACGTAGCGGGAGAAGAGGAGCTCCCAGGCGGTGACGCTCTGGCCCTGGAAGAGCCCCACGGCCAGCGTGGTGCGGGCGGCCTGCAGGGCTTTGCGGGCATCCTCGCTCAGCTGGTAGAGCACGGAGCCCTTGTCCATCAGCTGCAGCATCAGCAGCCCCGTGTCCGGGTCGGGCACGCAGCGGCGCAGCAGCTGCAGGTACGTCAGGTTCTCGTGCGTGTTGGGGTCGAAGCAGCTCCGCGTTTGGTTCTCGGGGTCGGAGAGGATCTGGTTCATCTCCTGGTCGAAGTAGCCGCGCTCATGGGCCACCTCCACGGGGACACGGTGGCCGCATGCGGGGTCGATGATGCCGCCGGTGGCCACCTGGGCCTGGAGCAGGCGGAGGGCGTGTTCCCTGATGATCAGCCCTTGGTTCATGGCCTGGAACAGGGAGATCTTCTGTCCCGTGTAGGGCTCCGTGTACCCCCTGACCGCCCCCTCCGCCGACAGCAGCTTCTGGTAGAAGTCGCGGCCGATGAGGCCCTGAGCCAGCGCCTCCTTCACCGAGAGCCGCTGGTTCCCGACGGGGTCGGTCAGCAGCCCCGAGGCCGCCTGCGCCTCCAGCAGCACCAGCGCCGTGCCCGGGGTCAGCAGCCCCCTCAGCATGGCCTCGTGGACGCTCAGCTTCTTCCCCTTGGCCTGGAGGAAGACTCCGGCGATGAAGCTGCTCCCAGCCCCGCCCGTCCCTCTGTGTTCACCCGTGGCCGGGCCGCTCCCTCTACCGCTGGGCTCGTTGCTCTGGGAGCGTCCACTCATCCTCTGCATGGTCTGTGGGGCAGAATCCCGCTGCTGTGGGGCGCTGGGCGTGTCTGAGGAGGGAGAAGCAAACAGCCCGCGGTGAGACACGAGCCCGTGCGCGGTGTTCGCAGCGGGCCGGGGGGAAACCTCTCCTGGAGGTGCTTGGGTTATGGGGCCAAGGATGTGTGTTCTATTTCGTCTGCTGAAAGCAGCTGGGGAGATGTTTTTCTCTGGAGGGAGGGGGGCAGATGCCCTCTGATAATGGGCCAGCTGTTCAAACCAGGTGGGGCAGTGTTTCTTATCTCTTTCACCACCCATCCTCCCTCCAGGGGGATATCTGCTGCTGATGGGCCATGAAGGCTCACTAAGGGCATGGCATATTCCATGCTGAGATGCTCCACCCGGTGGGAGGAGCCAACCATTCCCAGCCGGATAAAAAGCTGAGACACAGGAGCACAAGTTATCTGGTTCCACTGGATTCCTGGAGTGAGACTGGACCCTTCTCTCTCAGGATCATCTCTGCTCCAGTGGGACCACGTCTGCCACTCCAGGAGGACTCACTTTTGGACTGCTCCAAACACCCTGACCAGCAGGGTGTCAGGTTGTATTGTTCCATTTATTTTATTTTACCTTTTTTTTTCCTCTCTTCTATTAAATTGTATCTCTGACTGAGAGTCTCGCTGGTTTTGCTTTCAAACCAGCACACCACAGGAGCCTGGGGAGAAGCAGAGAGCAGCATCTGGGGCTTTGCTGCTCCCTCAGAGCCGCCCCAGGGCCGGGGCGCAGCCGGGGCGGGCAGAGAGCTGTCACAGGCTGGGGGCAGAGAGCTGTCACAGGTCGGGGGCAGAGAGCTGTCACAGGTCGGGGGCAGAGAGCTGTCACAGGCTGGGGGCAGAGAGCTGTCACAGGTTGGGGGCAGAGAGCTGTCACAGGTTGGGGGCAGAGAGCTGTCACAGGCTGGGGGCAGAGAGCTGTCACAGGTCGGGGGCAGGGAGCTGTCACAGGCTGGGGGCAGAGAGCTGTCACAGGCTGGGGGCAGAGAGCTGTCACAGGTCGGGGGCAGAGGCATGGCACACCCAGGAGCGTCACCTCGGCAGCACAGGGACACCTCAGGCTCAGCACAGCCCCCGGGGACCCGGCTGCTCGCTCAGACCCGTGGCCTCAACCCCTTTCCCCTTCTGTCCCTGGTGACACAACCACCACTGAGGCTCCCGGGTGCCAGCACGAGGCAGGAGTTTCAGCTGGTTCCAGCTCTCATATTTTCCAGATCTGGTGTGGAACCCTGAACTTCATGCAGTGTCAGCCGGTTCTCCTCACAGCTCCGCCACAGAGAAAAATCCCTCTCCAGCCCCGGAACCAAGGACACTAGCTGCAGCTTTAGACCCCCAAAAGTATAAACAGCAGTGAGTTTGGGGGAGCTGCTGGGAGGAGGTGACCTCATCACCTGAAGCTGGAATGGGACAATTAACCCCAACATGCAAAGGGACCAAAACTTATAAAGGTGAAAACTCGTGACCCGTTGTCCGTCTGCCTCGGCCAGGCCCTTGTCCTGCCCAAGGTGTATCCTCTGAAGGATTTCATATTTAATTTGGTATTTAATCAATGCCGACTTTATTCCTTTAACTCTGCCCGGCCTCTGTTCCAGGCAGCCCCTCCAGGCTTCGCTCCCTGGAGCTGCCCTGGGACACCCAGATCTCTCTGCTGGTCTCTTCCCAGGCCATGCCAGGAGACAGCCGTGGCTTCCTGACAGATGCCACAGCCTCAGAGAGGTGCTGGCTGCTGCTGCCAGTGATTTTCTGCCCTCTGAGAGCATTTCCCTGGCTGGGGCTGTGCTGTCGCTGGCTGGCCCTGTGCTGTCCCAGGCTGGCCCTGTGCTGTCCCTGGCTGGCACTGGCTGTCCCAGGCTGGCCCTGTGCTGTCGCTGGCTGGCCCTGTGCTGTCCCAGGCTGGCCCTGTGCTGTCCCAGACTGGCCCTGTGCTGTCCCAGGCTGGCCATGAGTTGTCCCAGGCTGGCCCTGTGCTGTCCCAGGCTGTCCCTGCGCTGTCCCTGGCTGTCCCAGGCTGTCCCAGGCTGTCCCAGGCTGTCCCAGGCTGGCCATGAGCTGTCCCTGGCTGTCCCTGTGCTGTCCCTGGCTGTAGCTGGCTGTCCCAGGCTGTCCCTGTGCTGTCCCAGGCTGTCCCTGTGCTGTCCCTGGCTGTTCCTGGCTGTCGCTGGCTGTCCCAGGCTGTCCCAGGCTGTCCCAGGCTGTCCCTGTGCTGTCCCAGGCTGTCCCAGGCTGTCCCTGTGCTGTCCCTGTGCTGTCCCAGGCTGTCCCTGTGCTGTCCCAGGCTGTCCCAGGCTGTCCCTGGCTGTCCCAGGCTGGCCCTGTGCTGTCCCTGGCTGTCCCTGGCTGTCCCAGGCTGTCCCTGGCTGTCCCTGGCTGTCCCAGGCTGTCCCTGTGCTGTCCCTGGCTGTCCCAGGCTGTCCCAGGCTGTCCCTGTGCTGTCCCTGGCTGTCCCTGGCTGTCGCTGGCTGTCCCAGGCTGTCCCTGGCTGTCCCAGGCTGTCCCTGTGCTGTCCCAGGCTGGCCATGAGCTGTCCCTGTGCTGTCCCTGGCTGTCCCAGGCTGTCCCTGGCTGTCCCAGGCTGTCCCTGGCTGTCCCAGGCTGGCCCTGTGCTGTCCCAGGCTGTCCCAGGCTGTCCCAGGCTGGCCCTGTGCTGTCCCAGGCTGGCCATGAGCTGTCCCAGGCTGTCCCTGTGGTGTCCCAGGCTGTCCCAGGCTGTCCCAGGCTGTCCCTGGCTGTCCCAGACTGGCCATGAGCTGTCCCAGGCTGGCCCTGTGCTGTCCCTGGCTGTCCCTGGCTGTCGCTGGCTGTCCCAGGCTGGCTGTGGGCACAGTGGGACACAGGGTGACAGGCACAGCCCAGCCAGTCTGTGTGGCCCTTCCTGGGGGCCGTGTGACCCCACAGCCCCTGGCAGTGCACAGGGCACGGGAACGGCCTCAGGGAGGGACGAGTGGCTGCTCAGATCCTGGGACAGCAGCAGGTCCCAGCTGGGAGAGACCTTCCCTCCTCAGACCTTCCCTCCTCAGACCTTCCTTCCTCAGACCTTCCCTCCTCAGACCTTCCCTGCTCAGACCTTCCCTCCTCAGACCTTCCCTCCTCAGACCTTTTCCTCCTCAGACCTTTTCCTCCTCAGACCTTCCCTCCTCAGACCTTCCCTCCTCAGACCTTCCCTCCTCAGACCTTCCCTCCTCAGACCTTCCTTCCTCAGACCTTCCCTCCTCAGACCTTCCTTCCTCAGACCTTCCCTCCTCACACCTTTCCTCCTCAGACCTTCCCTCCTCAGACCTTCCCTCCTCAGACCTTCCCTCCTCAGACCTTTCCTCCTCAGACCTTCCCTCCTCACACCTTCCCTCCTCAGACCTTCCCTCCTCAGACCTTCCCTCCTCAGACCTTCCCTGCTCAGACCTTTCCCTCAGACCTCCCCTGCTCAAACTTTCCCTCCTCAGACCTTCCCTGCTCAGACCTTTCCTGCTCAGACCTTTTCTCCTCAGACCTTCCCTGCTCAGACCTTTCCTGCTCAGACCTTTCCCTCCTCAGACCTTTCCTCCTCAGACCTTTCCCTCAGACCTTTCCTCCTCAGACCTTTCCCTCCTCACACCTTCCCTCCTCACACCTTTCCCCCTCAGACCTTTCCTCACACCTTCCCTCCTCAGACCTTTCCCTCAGACCTTCCCTGCTCAGACCTTTCCCTCCTCAGACCTTCCCTCCTCAGACCTTTCCCTCCTCACACCTTTTCTCCTCACACCTTTCCCCCTCAGACCTTTCCTCCTCAGACCTTCCCTCCTCAGTCCTTTCCCTCCTCAGACCTTTCCTCAGACCTTCCCCCCTCAGACCTTCCCTGCTCAGCCCTCCCCTCCAGCTGTGCTGGGGTGCCTCTCTGGGTCTCCGCTCGCTCTGGGTGGGCAGAGCCCCCAGTCCCCGTCCTGTCCCCCTCCTGCCCTGCCAACCCGGGCTCTGCATCACCCGATGTGGCAATCACAGACCCATCACGGGACACCGGGAGGGTTCGGGTGAGACCTCAGGACTCACCCCGCTCCAGCCCCCGCCACAGGCAGCGATGCCACCCACTCCCGGGATGTCTCACGCTGTCACCCGCTCCCCTGTAAACAAAACTTTCGGCATCTCCAGCGCCGTGCGGCGACGGGGCCAGGTGAAAACGGCAGAACCGAAACCCCGAGCAGCTCCTGGGGAACACCCATGGCCCGTAAACCGCGGTGAGTGACACTAATGACACCTCCCGCTGCTATCGGGGCCGGAGCTTAACTCCCCGACTGTTGGTTCACAGCTGGAGACTCTCTGAGTCATCGCTTTTGCCCCGTTTAAATGGCTTTTGCTCCATTTAAATGGCTTTTGCTCCATTTAGGGGTTGGATTTGTGCCGGGGCAGAGGCGTCGCGGTGCGGGAGAGATTGACCTCGGCAGCTCAGCCCCGGCTCTGCGGGGTCCCTGCGGTGGCTCTGCCGTGTCCCTCCAGCCCCCGGCAGCAGCTCCTGTCCCTCCGGGGACGCAGCCGGGAGGTGACGGGCCGGTCGTGCCGCCCAGCCGGGGGTGGTGGCACCGCGTCCCGGAGAGCGGGGTCACTCCCCGCAGTGTCACTCCCCGGGGTGTCACTCCCCGGAGCGCGGGGTCACTCCCCCCAGTGTCACTCCCCGGAGTGTCACTCCCCGCAGCCGTGTCCCCTTTGCGGGGCTCGGCTGTCGTGTGAACGCCCCGAGTGGCGTCCCGGGCGCCGCCCGTCATTAGCCGCTCTCTCTCTAATCAGCCGGGGCTGGGCTGCACACGCAGCTCCCGCGGCTCTCAGCCCCCGGCCGCAGCCCGGCCCGGCCCGGGAGGCTCCGGTGGGAGCGGTTTTATTCCAGGGGCTGGAAAAGCCGCCGGAGTGGCCCCGCAGCGCGGGGGTCCCCGGCCCTGCCCGCGCCCCCGGGGAGGGAAATCCAGCGGCGCCCCCAGCCCCGCAGCCGCCCCGCCTGTGGATCCTGGCCAAGCCGCGGCCGCGACCCCGGGATCCCGGAGAGTCCCACCGTGCCCCACCGTGCCAGCCACGGCTCCGGGATCCCGGAGAGTCCCACCGTGCTCCAGGGCTCCAGCCACGGCTCCGGGATCCCGGAGAGTCCCACTGTGCCCCAGGACTCCAGCCACGGCTCCGGGATCCCGGAGAGTCCCACCGTGCTCCAGGGCTCCAGCCACGGCTCCGGGATCCCGGAGAGTCCCACTGTGCCCCACTGCTGCGGCCCCTGGATCCCACCGTGTCCCACTGGATCCCGGAGAGTCCCACCGTGCCCCAGGGCTCCAGCCACGGCCCCTGGATCCCAGCGGGCCCCACCGTGTCCCACCGTGCCAGCCACGGCTCCGGGATCCCAGAGAGTCCCACTGTGCCCCACTGCTCCAGCCCGGCCCCCGGATCCCAGCGAGCCCCACGGCTCTGGCCCCTGGATCCCAGCGAGCCCCACGGCTCCGGCCCCTGGATCCCAGCCATCCCCACGGCTCCAGCCCTTGGATCCCAGCGATCCCCACGGCTCCAGCCCTTGGATCCCAGCGATCCCCACGGCTCTGACCCCCGGATCCCAGCCATCCCCACGGCTCCAGCCCCTGGATCCCAGCGATCCCCACTGCTCTGACCCCCGGATCTCAGCGATCCCCACGGCTCCAGCCCCCGGATCCCAGCGATCCCCACTGCTCCGGCCCCCGGATCCCAGCGATCCCCACGGCCGCAGCCGCCCCCTCCGGCCCCGGCGGGCTCAGGCGGGTCCCGCAGCCGCGGCCGCTTCCCCCCCGCACTCAGCTCCTCCATCCCTCCGTCCCCTCGGCTCGGCTGGAGCGCTGGGGACGCCAAACGCAGCACCCGGAGCGGCAGCTCCAGCCGGCCCTGGTGCCGCTCGGTCACTCGTCCCTTCCCAGAACGGACCGAGTTCTGCTGGAGATCTCCTGCCCGCCGGTCCCGGGAGTCCCAGCCGCCGCCCCCTGCCCGCGCTGCAGTTTGGGACAGAGGTGAGGTCCCCGCTCCCCGGGCAGGTCCCCCGTGGTGGCCTCGGTGACCCCCGGTGGGCTCTGTCCTACCTCCTGGACGTGTATCGTGGGTGGCCGGCAGGCTCCGATCCTCCTCCTCCTCTTCCTCCTCCTCCTCCTCCCGCCGCCTCCCAGCCAGGTGAGCGGAGGAGGCGAGGGCCCGATTTAAATCCTTCCCTCCCCCGCCCCTGGGGCCGGCGGGGAGGCCCTGCCCTGTGCTGACACGGGAGCAGAACCGGAACGCGGGCCGGGCCGAGCCAGGACCGGGACCGGCGGTCCGGGAGGGCAGCACCGGCACGGACACGGAGCCACAGCCCCGGGATGGACACGGAGCCACAGCCCTGGGATGGACACGGAGCCACAGCCCCGGCACGGACACAGAGCCACAGCCCTGGGATGGACACGGAGCCACAGCCCCGGGATGGACACGGAGCCACAGCCCCGGTACGGACACGGAGCTACAGCCCCGGGATGGACACGGAGCCACAGCCCTGGGATGGACACAGAGCCACAGCCCCGGGATGGACATGGAGCCACAGCCCTGGGATGGACACGGAGCCACAGCCCCGGGATGGACACGGAGCCACAGCCCCGGCACGGACACGGAGCCACAGCCCCGGGATGGACACGGAGCCACAGCCCCGGCACGGACACGGAGCCACAGCCCCGGGATGGACACGGAGCCACAGCCCCGGCACGGACACGGAGCCACATCCCTGGGATGGACACAGAGCCACAGCCCTGGGATGGACACGGAGCCACAGCCCTGGGGATGGACACGGAGCCACAGCCCTGGGCATGGACACGGAGCCACAGCCCTGGGATGGACACGGAGCCACAGCCCTGGGGATGGACACGGAGCCACAGCCCCGGCACGGACACGGAGCCACAGCCCCGGGATGGACACGGAGCCACAGCCCTGGGCAGGGACACGGAGCCACAGCCCCGGCACGGACACGGAGCCACAGCCCTGGGATGGACACGGAGCCACAGCCCCGGGATGGACACGGAGCCACAGCCCCGGCACGGACACGGAGCCACAGCCCTGGGATGGACACGGAGCCACAGCCCCGGCACGGACACGGAGCCACAGCCCCGGCACGGACACGGAGCCACAGCCCCGGGATGGACACGGAGCCACAGCCCCGGCACGGACACGGAGCCACAGCCCCGGCACGGACATGGAGCCACAGCCCCGGGATGGACACAGAGCCACAGCCCTGGGATGGACACGGAGCCACAGCCCCGGCACGGACACGGAGCCGCAGCCCTGGGATGGACACGGAGCCACAGCCCTGGGCAGGGACACGGAGCCACAGCCCCGGCACGGACACGGAGCCACAGCCCCGGGATGGACACAGAGCCACAGCCCTGGGATGGACACGGAGCCACAGCCCCGGCACGGACACAGAGCCACAGCCCTGGGATGGACACGGAGCCACAGCCCCGGGATGGACACGGAGCCACAGCCCCGGCACGGACACAGAGCCACAGCCCCGGGATGGACACGGAGCCACAGCCCCGGCACGGACACGGAGCCACAGCCCCGGGATGGACACGGAGCCACAGCCCTGGGCAGGGACACGGAGCCACAGCCCCGGGATGGACACGGAGCCACAGCCCTGGGACGGACACGGAGCCACAGCCCTGGGATGGACACGGAGCCACAGCCCCGGCACGGACATGGAGCCACAGCCCTGGGATGGACACGGAGCCCTGGGATGGACACGGAGCCACAGCCCCGGCACGGACACGGAGCCACAGCCCCGGGATGGACACAGAGCCACAGCCCTGGGCACGGACACAGAGCCACAGCCCTGGGCAGGGACACGGAGCCACAGCCCTGGGCATGGACACGGAGCCACAGCCCTGGGCACGGACACGGAGCCACAGCCCCGGCACGGACACGGAGCCACAGCCCTGGGCACGGACACGGAGCCACGGCCCCGGGATGGACACAGAGCCACAGCCCTGGGATGGACACGGAGCCACAGCCCCGGGATGGACACGGAGCCACAGCCCTGGGATGGACACGGAGCCACAGCCCCGGGATGGACACGGAGCCACAGCCCTGGGCACGGACACGGAGCCACAGCCCTGGGATGGACACGGAGCCACAGCCCTGGGATGGACACGGAGGCACAGCCCAGGACCCCAGGGGTGGCCGGGGCTGGGGCACCAGGGGCAGTCCGAGGTGTGGGACTCTCCTCTCTCCACGTGGCTTCTGGAGCCGGCCACCGCTGTTTTCTGACAGCACAGCTGCTCTTGGACAGCCCTGCCCGCTGTCGAGGGCTCTGCACGGGTCTGGGCTGGTTGGATCTGCCCTCTTGGCTGGTTGGGAGCTGCATACACTATCCTGCAGCTGTCCCTGCACCCCGGAGGGACAGAGCCAGCCTGTCCCTGTACCCCGGAGGGACAGACCCAGCCTGTCCCTGCAGCCACCGTCCTGCAGCTGTCCCTGCACCCCGGAGGGACAGAGCCAGCCTGTCCCCGCAGCCACTGTCCTGCAGCTGTCCCTGCAGCCCAGCCTGTCCCTGCAGCTGTCCCTGCAGCTGTCCCTGCACCCCAGCAGGACAGACCCAGGCTGTCCCTGCAGCCAGGCCTGGCCGTGCCTGGGCTGGCAGAAGGGGCAGTGCTGGCCGTGGCTGTGCACGGACCCACCCCTGTCCCCCTGCACAGGTGTCTGTGCTCGGTGTGTGCGTGGCTGCGTGGGCTCCCGTGTCATCCCGTGTGCCTGGAGCCGCGTGGGTGCTGTGTGACTCTGGGTGTGACAGTGTGGGCTCTGGTGTCACTGTGTCACCTCTGTGTGTGACGGTGTGGGCTCTGGTGTCACCTGTGTCACCTCTGTCAGTGACAGTGTGGGCTCTGGTGTCACCTGTGTCACCTCTGTGTGTGACGGTGTGGGCTCTGGTGTCACTGTGTCACCTGTGACAGTGTGGGCTCTGGTGTCACTGTGTCACCTGTGACAGTGTGGGCTCTGGTGTCACTCTGTGTCACCTCTGTGTGTGATGGTGTGGGCTCTGGTGTCACTGTGTGTCACCTCTGTGTGTGACAGTGTGGGCTCTGGTGTCACTGTGTCACCTGTGACAGTGTGGGCTCTGGTGTCACTCTGTGTCACCTCTGTGTGTGATGGTGTGGGCTCTGGTGTCACTGTGTGTCACCTCTGTCAGTGACTCCATGTCCTGTGGGCCTGGACCCCTGGGGCAGGGCACGTGCCAGGTGTGGGTGACATCCCGTGAGCAGGGGCACGGGTGACACGGGGGAGCTGCCACAGCCGCCTGTGTCCCGCCTGGCCGTGGGTGTCTCGGTGTCTCCCCGTGCTTGGGGACACGGGTGACGCAGGGGAGCGTGTGCCCGTGGGTGTCTCGGTGCCTGGCCCGGCCCTGCCGCTGCCGCTGCGGCTGCGGGATCTGCTCGGGGAGCGCATTCCTGCCGGCGTGGGCGCTGCCCGGACCGGCTGATCCGCACGCCCGGAGCTTTTCCCTCTGACTCACCGCGGGGTTTGGCTCCGGGGGACGCACCGGGGCACCGGGGAGCCCCACCTGGGCTCCGGGGGACGCACCTGGGCCCCTCGGGGGAGAGGGGGCGCAGGACCCAGCCCCGGTGTCCCCGGTCCCGGCTCTGAGCCCTTCCCCGCCCTCAGCCCGCCCGGTGCTGGGTCACTGCGGCACGGCTGGAGCTTCACTGGTGGCGTTTCTCTGGTCGGGGGCAGAGAGCGGCAGGGCCAGGGGGGCGAGTTTGAACTGGGAAAGATTCATTTAGAGAAGGTTTGGGGAGGAAATCCTTCCCTGGAGGGTGGGCAGGCCCGGCACGGGGTGCCCAGAGCAGCTGTGGCTGCCCCTGGATCCCTGGCAGTGCCCAAGGCCAGGCTGGATGGGGCTTGGAGCAGCCTGGGACAGTGGGAGGTGTCCCTGCCATGGCAGAGGTGGCACTGGGGGGGATTTGGAGTCCCTACCAGGGCAGGGGTGGCCCTGGGTGGGGATTTGGGGACATTTCAGCTGAACCCAGCCAGTGATCCCGTGGTGACTTTGTGATTTCCCCGCAGGCTCAGCCGTTCCAGCTGCGCTGCACCAACGCTTCCTCCGGGGCTGCATCCTTGGCAGGAGAGAGCGCCGGGGTGCGGGGGTCACCCGGTTTGTGTCCCCGCAGAGCCCGGGCCACGTGTCACCTCAGCCCCGGTCCCGTCACAGCCCTGCAGAGCACAGGGTGACACTGCAGAGCACACGGTGACACTGCAGAGCCCGGGCCACGTGTCACCTCAGCCCCGGTCCCGTCACAGCCCTGGAGAGCACAGGGTGACACTGCAGAGCCCGGGCCCTGACTGCTCTGAGCGCCTGCACGTGTGGGACGTGTCCACAGAGCAGCTGCATGGAGCTGCTGTCCCTGTCCTGCTGTCCCTGTCCTGCTGTCCCTGTCCTGCTGTCCCTGTCCTGCTGTCCCCACCAGGACCTGCTGTCCCTGTCCTGCTGTCCCTGTCCTGCTGTCCCCATCAGGACCTGCTGTCCCCTGGCTGCCGCTGTCACCGGTGACAATCATCACCTCGGTCACAGTGTCACCTCCGCCAGCCCCGGGGCAGCCCCAGCTCCCCGAGGAGCCTCCAGCAGGGCTGGGACACCTGGAATCGCTGCTGCCCCTCCCAGAGCACCCCCTCCTCAGTGCAGAACCCACCAGGGCCTTCCCTGAGCTCCGAGGGGCTCATCCCGAGCTCCTGGAACCAGCTGGGTGAGGGGGACGGGCTGTAAGGTGTCCACCCCTCGGGGAAGCTGATCAGCAGGAGGCAGGGAGGGGACAGCAGCACACCTGGGGAGAGCAGCACACACCTGGGGAGAGCAGCACAGACCTGGGGAGAGCAGCACACCTGGGGACAGCATCACACACCTGGGGACAGCTCCTGTCACATCAGGAGGGACTTCCTCACCCTCCACATCTCCCTGACCCTTCCTGAGGAGGGTCCAGCCAGGCGGGGGTTGGGCTCTGCTCCCATGGAACAGTGACTGGACAGAAGGAAATGGCCTCAGGTGGTTGGGAGTTATTCATCTTTATAACACATTATTATTATTATTATTATTATTATTATTATTATTATTATTATTATCGTCATCATCATCATCATTTTGGGGTGTTGGGTTTACCTTTCAGGTAAAGGGCTGTGCAGCCCTGGTGGTGCCCTGTTTTTCTCTGTTTTTCTCTCTTTTTCTCGTTTTTTTTTTTCTCTCTTTTTCTCTCTTTTTCCCTGTTTTTCTCTCCTTTTCTCTCTTTTTCTCCCTTTTTCTCTCTTTTTTCTCTGTTTTTCTCTGTTTTTCTCTCTTTTTCTCTCTTTTTTTT
Organism: Phylloscopus whistleri; assembly: GCA_017589585.1. NCBI lineage: Eukaryota > Metazoa > Chordata > Aves > Passeriformes > Phylloscopidae > Phylloscopus > Phylloscopus whistleri. The sequence goes on along the minus strand of JADMLD010000376.1, from coordinate 16,278 downwards.
TCTGTTTTTCTGTTTTTCTCTCTTTTTCTCTCTTTTTTCTCTGTTTTTCTCTCCTTTTCTCTCTTTTTCTCTCTTTTTTTTTCTGTTTTTCTCTCTTTTTCTCTCTTTTTCTCTCTTTTTCTCTCCTTTTCTCTCTTTTTCTCTCTTTTTCTCTCCTTTTCTCTCTTTTTCTCTCTTTTTCTCTCCTTTTCTCTGTGCTTTTCTCTCTTTTTCTCTCCTTTTCTCTCTTTTTCTCTGTTTCTCTCTGTTTCTCTGTGCTTTTCTCTCTTTTTCTCTCTTTTTCTCTCCTTTTCTCTGTTTTTCTCTCTTTTTCTCTCTTTTTCTCTGTTTCTCTCTGTTTCTCTCTGTTTTTCCCTGGTTTTCTCTCTATTTTTCTCTCTTTTTCTCTCTTTTTCTAAAGTCCCTTCATCCTTCTCCATTTACCTTTTCTAACAGAGTTTCTCACGGATTTTCACACCAACAACCCCTTGTTGTTGTTGTTGTAACTCCCATTTTTACACTCTTCTCTGAGGGTTTTACCTCAAACCAATTGATGGCTTTCCTGGCCAAGGCACTAATTAACGCGATGGTTTTATTAATTACTGTATTTGTGCGACTGGGAGAACACAAAGAGCAAAACGGGCTCATCTCCAAATCACAAAGACAGGTTATTTACACACACACCAAAAGGATAAAAATAAGGAAAAAAGGAAAGAAAAAACCACAAATGAAACTTTCCCAACATCCTCTCCTCCTTCCGCAAGCGTTCGCTTTCCCACACCCAAGATAAAAAGACAAAAACTGTGATTTTGGTCAGTTTTACTGTTTAAAGATAATCTTCCATCAGTTCTTGAGGAAAGGAGCCTCTCCTGGTTCCACAGAGACATCGCCTGCAGGGACCTGAGAGGAACCTGAGGAAATGTAATATTTAATTTAATTTCATTTCATTTCATTTCATTTCAATTCCATTTCATTCCATTCCATTCCATTTCATTTCATTTCAATTAATTTCATTTCGATTTCATTTCATTTCAATTCCATCAGATTCTATCGGCATTACCAAAATCCCGTTCCGTTCTCTCAGCAGTCGAACCACAGGTCAATTAAAAACCTGACTGCTAACGAGTCTGTGCTTTCTAACCAAACCCAAACTGTGTTAACCCACAGCAATTCTCGTGAGGAGGAGATGTTGCTGGGCTGTTGGATTGCCCAGGGTGGTTGGAGAGGACAATTTCCATCTTCCAATCCACGGTCACTGCTGGAATTCTATAAATGTCGAGGTCTGTAAATAATAATTTAATAATAATAATTTAAAATAAAATTAAAAATAAACTGCCCCCTTTTTCTGCCTCGGACACCTCAGTGCCTGAGCGCCGTTCTTTCATCTCGTGCTGTGACAACTGCAGAGGAAGATTTTCATCCTCCAATCCGTGGTGACTGCTGGAATTCTATAAATGTTAAAGTTTGTAAATAAACTGCCTTTTTTTTTGCCTTAAACATCTCAATGTGTGAGCGTCGTTCCTTTTGTGTTGTATTGTGACAGTTGGAGGGGAAGATTTTCATCCTCCAACCCGTGGCGACTGTTAGAATTCCATCAATGTCGAGGGCTGTAAATAATAATTTAATAATAGTAATTAAAAATAAAATTAAAAATAAAATTAAAAATAAAATTAAAAATAAACTGCCCCCTTTTTCTGCCTCGGACACCTCAGTGCCTGAGCATCGCTCCTTTCCTGCCGCGCAGTGACCCAGCTGGGCTCGGGCAGCCCCCGCCCCGCTGCTCACCTGCCGGCAGGTGTGGGGCAGGTGCGGGGGTCCCGGCCGGAGCAGCCACACCCGAGGCCGGGAGGTGCCGGTCCCGGGGGTGTCCCGGCCCCGGGGGGTCCGGGAGGGTTCGGTTCGGGAACCTCCCGGAGCTGAGCCCGCTCCCGGCTCCCTGAGCCCCCGGGGCGATTTCTTAATTTCTGCCGGGAAAGAAAGAAAGAAAGAAAGAAAGAAAGAAAGAAAGAAAGAAAGAAAGAAAGAAAGAAAGAAAGAAAGAAAGAAAGAAAGAAAGAAAGAAAGAAAGAAAGAAAGAAAGAAAGAAAGAAAGAAAGAAAGAAAGAAAGAAAGAAAGAAAGAAAGAAAGAAAGAAAGAAAGAAAGAAAGAAAGAAAGAAAGAAAGAAAGAAAGAAAGAAAGAAAGAAAGAAAGAAAGAAAGAAAGAAAGAAAGAAAGAAAGAAAGAAAGAAAGAAAGAAAGAAAGAAGAAAGAAAGAAAGAAAGAAAGAAAGAAAGAAAGAAAGAAAGAAAGAAAGAAAGAAAGAAAGAAAGAAAGAAAGAAAGAAAGAAAGAAAGAAAGAAAGAAAGAAAGAAAGAAAGAAAGAAAGAAAGAAAGAAAGAAAGAAAGAAAGAAAGAAAGAAAGAAAGAAAGAAAGAAAGAAAGAAAGAAAGAAAAAGAAAGAAAGAAAGAAAGAAAGGCGATTTCCCGAGGAGGGCGAGGCACAGAGCCCCTGCATCTGCCCCTGCAGGAATTAAGAAAACAAGAAAGAAAGAAGAAAGAAATTAAGAAAGAAAGAAAAAATGAAAGAAGAAAGAAGAAATTAAGAAAATAAGAAAATAAGAAAGAGAAATTAATTAATTAATTAAGAAAGAAAGAAAGAGAAAGAAGAAATTAAGAAAGAAAGAAATTAACAAATTAAGAAAAAAAAAGAGAAAGAAAGAAAGAAAGAAGGAAAGAGTAAGAAGAAGGAAGGAAGGGAGGAAGGAAGGGCGAGGCACGGAGCCCCTGCATCTGCCCGTGCAGAAAATAAGAAAACAAGAAAGAAAGAAGAAAGAAATTAAGAAATTAAGAAAGAAATTAAGAAATTAAGAAATTAAGAAATTAAGAAATTAAGAAAGAAAGAAGAAAATAGGAAAGGAATTAAGAAAAAGAAAAAGAGAAGAAAAAAAGAAAGAAAAGAAAGAAAATGAAAGAGAGAAAAAAGAAAGAAAGAAAGAGAAAGAAATTAAGAAATTAAGAAAGAAAAAGAAAAGATAGAAAGGAAGGGAAGGGAAGGGAGAGAGAAAGAGGGGAAAGTTTTCACCACCCGTTACCCACCCATGGGGTTGGGGGCACACAAACCAAGAATCCCGCGGGTTAATTTAATTTCCATCAGCGGGTTAATTAATTCCCATCCGCGGGTTGATTTAATTGCCACCCAGGCTCAGGAGGGCGCGCCCGGGTGTTTCCCTGGGCAGCAGTTTCAGTTTCACCCCGCTGGGTCAGCGCTGGGAATCGCCTGCCACCCTCTGGAGGCAGCGTCCGGAACGAACCGGGGGGTGCTTGGGGGGTCTCGGGGGGTGTCCGGCCTCTCCGAAGGCGGTGATGCTGTTTGTCCTTTGCTCCTGGTGCCGGCACAGCCGAGTCAGAAGGAATCCTCACCAGGGGATTCTGGCCAAAATCCGGCGGTTTGGGCATCGCTCCCGGGGGATCCGGGACACGGGGGGCGCGGGGCTCGGCCGGTTCGGCAGCGTTCGGTCCGTGAGAAAACCCCGCAGCGCCCGGGGCCCCGTGCCCGGCCCGGCCCGACCCGAGCTCCGGCGGAACCGGGGAGCGGAGCCCCGGGGAGCGGAGCCCCGGGGAGCGGAGCCCCGGGGAGCGGAGCCCCGGGGAGCGGAGCCCCGGGGAGCGGAGCCCCGGGGAGCGGAGCCCCGGGGAGCGGAGCCCCGGGGAGCGGAGCCCCGGGTGGCTGCGGGGGGCTCGGGACCCCCAGGGCTGCGGGAGCCGGCGGGGCTGGACCCCCTCGAGGGGAGCGTCCCCTTGCAGGTGTGGGACCCTCGGCAGGGTGGGACAGGGCGGGACCCTGACAAGGTGAGACCCTCGGGGAGCGTCTCCTTGGGAATGCGAGACCCTTGGCTGGGTGGGACAGGGCGGGACCCTCGGCAGGGTGGGACAGGACTGGACCCTCGGCTGAGCGGGTGTAGGAGCGCGGGAGGGACGGAGATGGGAGATCTCTGGGGTCAGGGCTGCTCTCGGAGCAGTGGGGTTTATTTATTGCACTGGGCCTGGGGGAAGGGGCCCTGCTGGGAGCTGCAGCTGCAGCTCAGAGCAGAGAGGGAAGAGCAAGAGAGCGAAGTCAGAGGAGTGAGAGGAGTAAGAGAGGAGCTGAAGAGAAGTAAGAGCATGAAGTTCCCGTTCCAATCCATTAAATTTCCTTCTACACTGAATATTCCAACTCACACCAACCAATCCAGTGCAAGACACAAACGCTGCAGCATTTACACAAACCCTACAGCATTTACACACAAACCCTGCAGCATTTACACAAACCCTACAGCATTTACACAAACCCTACAGCATTTACACACAAACCCTACAGCATTTACACACAAACCCTACAGCATTTACACACAAACCCTACAGCATTTACACACAAACCCTACAGCATTTACACACAAACCCTACAGCATTTACACACAAACCCTACAGCATTCACACAAACCCTACAGCATTTACACAAACCCTACAGCATTTACACACAAACCCTACAGCATTCACACAAACCCTACAGCATTCACACAAACCCTACAGCATTCACACAAACCCTACAGCATTTACACAAACGCTACAGCATTCACACAAACCCTACAGCATTCACACAAACCCTACAGCATTCACACAAACCCTACAGCATTCACACAAACCCTACAGCATTTACACAAACGCTACAGCATTCACACAAACCCTACAGCATTCACACAAACCCTACAGCATTCACACAAACCCTACAGCATTCACACAAACCCTACAGCATTCACACACAAACCCTACAGCATTTACACAAACCCTACAGCATTCACACAAACCCTACAGCATTTACACAAACCCTACAGCATTTACACACAAACCCTACAGCATTTACACACAAACCCTACAGCATTTACACACAAACCCTACAGCATTTACACACAAACCCTACAGCATTCACACAAACCCTACAGCATTTACACAAACCCTACAGCATTCACACAAACCCTACAGCATTTACACAAACGCTACAGCATTTACACAAACCCTACAGCATTCACACAAACCCTACAGCATTTACACAAACCCTACAGCATTCACACAAACCCTACAGCATTCACACACAAACCCTACAGCATTTACACAAACCCTACAGCATTCACACAAAACCCTACAGCATTCACACAAAACCCTACAGCATTCACACAAACCCTACAGCATTTACACACAAACCCTACAGCATTCACACAAACCCTACAGCATTTACACAAACCCTACAGCATTCACACAAACCCTACAGCATTTACACAAACCCTACAGCATTTACACACAAACCCTACAGCATTTACACACAAACCCTACAGCATTTACACACAAACCCTACAGCATTTACACACAAACCCTACAGCATTCACACACAAACCCTACAGCATTTACACAAACCCTACAGCATTCACACAAACCCTACAGCATTCACACAAACCCTACAGCATTTACACACAAACCCTACAGCATTCACACAAACCCTACAGCATTTACACAAACCCTACAGCATTTACACACAAACCCTACAGCATTCACACAAACCCTACAGCATTTACACAAACCCTACAGCATTTACACAAACCCTACAGCATTTACACACAAACCCTACAGCATTTACACAAACCCTACAGCATTCACACAAACCCTACAGCATTTACACAAACCCTACAGCATTTACACAAACCCTGTAGCATTTACACAAAACCCTACAGCATTTACACAAACCCTACAGCATTCACACAAACCCTACAGCATTCACACAAACCCTACAGCATTCACACAAACCCTACAGCATTCACACAAACCCTACAGCATTTACACACAAACCCTACAGCATTCACACAAACCCTACAGCATTTACACACAAACCCTACAGCATTCACACAAACCCTACAGCATTTACACAAACCCTGTAGCATTTACACAAAACCCTACAGCATTTACACAAACCCTACAGCATTCACACAAACCCTACAGCATTTACACACAAACCCTACAGCATTTACACAAACCCTACAGCATTCACACAAACCCTACAGCATTTACACACAAACCCTACAGCATTCACACAAACCCTACAGCATTTACACAAACCCTGCAGCATTCACACAAACCCTGCAGCATTTACACAAACCCTACAGCATTTACACAAACGCTACAGCATTTACACAAACCCTACAGCATTTACACACAAACCCTACAGCATTCACACAAACCCTACAGCATTCACACACAAACCCTACAGCATTTACACACAAACCCTACAGCATTTACACAAACCCTACAGCATTTACACAAACCCTACAGCATTTACACACAAACCCTACAGCATTTACACAAACCCTGCAGCATTTACACAAACCCTACAGCATTCACACAAACCCTACAGCATTCACACAAACCCTACAGCATTCACACACAAACCCTACAGCATTTACACACAAACCCTACAGCATTCACACAAACCCTACAGCATTCACACACAAACCCTACAGCATTCACACAAACCCTACAGCATTTACACAAACGCTACAGCATTTACACAAACCCTACAGCATTTACACACAAACCCTACAGCATTCACACAAACCCTACAGCATTTACACACAAACCCTACAGCATTCACACAAACCCTACAGCATTTACACACAAACCCTACAGCATTTACACAAACCCTGCAGCATTTACACACAAACCCTGCAGCATTTACACAAACCCTATAGCATTCACACAAACCCTACAGCATTTACACAAACCCTGCAGCATTTACACAAACCCTACAGCATTCACACAAACCCTACAGCATTTACACAAACCCTACAGCATTTACACACAAACCCTACAGCATTCACACAAACCCTACAGCATTTACACACAAACCCTGCAGCATTTACACACAAACCCTACAGCATTCACACAAACCCTGCAGCATTTACACACAAACCCTACAGCATTTACACAAACCCTGTAGCATTTACACACAAACCCTACAGCATTTACACAAACCCTACAGCATTTACACAAACCCTACAGCATTCACACAAACCCTACAGCATTTACACACAAACCCTGCAGCATTCACACAAACCCTACAGCATTTACACACAAACCCTACAGCATTTACACAAACCCTACAGCATTTACACACAAACCCTACAGCATTTACACAAACCCTACAGCATTTACACACAAACCCTGCAGCATTTACACAAACCCTACAGCATTTACACAAACCCTACAGCATTTACACAAACCCTACAGCATTTACACAAACCCTACAGCATTCACACACAAACCCTACAGCATTCACACAAACCCTACAGCATTTACACAAACCCTGCAGCATTCACACAAACCCTACAGCATTTACACAAACCCTACAGCATTTACACAAACCCTACAGCATTTACACAAACCCTACAGCATTTACACAAACCCTACAGCATTCACACACAAACCCTACAGCATTTACACAAACCCTGCAGCATTCACACAAACCCTACAGCATTTACACAAACCCTACAGCATTCACACAAACCCTACAGCATTTACACAAACCCTACAGCTTTTACACACAAACCCTACAGCATTCACACAAACCCTACAGCATTCACACAAACCCTACAGCATTCACACAAACCCTACAGCATTTACACACAAACCCTACAGCATTCACACAAACCCTACAGCATTCACACAAACCCTACAGCATTTACACAAACCCTACAGCATTTACACACAAACCCTGCAGCATTTACACAAACCCTACAGCATTCACACAAACCCTACAGCATTTACACACAAACCCTACAGCATTCACACACAAACCCTGCAGCATTCACACAAACCCTACAGCATTTACACACAAACCCTACAGCATTTACACAAACCCTACAGCATTCACACACAAACCCTACAGCATTTACACACAAACCCTGCAGCATTTACACAAACCCTGCAGCATTCACACAAACCCTACAGCATTCACACAAACCCTACAGCATTCACACAAACCCTACAGCATTCACACAAACCCTACAGCATTTACACACAAACCCTACAGCATTTACACACAAACCCTACAGCATTTACACAAACCCTGTAGCATTTACACACAAACCCTACAGCATTTACACAAACCCTACAGCATTTACACAAACCCTACAGCATTCACACAAACCCTACAGCATTCACACAAACCCTACAGCATTTACACAAACCCTACAGCATTTACACACAAACCCTACAGCATTCACACAAACCCTACAGCATTCACACAAACCCTGCAGCATTCACACAAACCCTACAGCATTTACACAAACCCTACAGCATTTACACAAACCCTGCAGCATTTACACAAACCCTACAGCATTTACACACAAACCCTACAGCATTTACACAAACCCTACAGCATTTACACACAAACCCTACAGCATTCACACAAACCCTACAGCATTCACACAAACCCTACAGCATTTACACACAAACCCTACAGCATTCACACAAACCCTACAGCATTCACACAAACCCTACAGCATTTACACAAACCCTACAGCATTCACACAAACCCTACAGCATTCACACAAACCCTACAGCATTCACCCCCAGCCTGTAGGAATCATTCCATTCCCGTGCTGTGTTACATTTTAAACCCTAAAAATGACTCTTCGGACCCCTCCTGCCAAGCTGGCAGGGTCTGCTGTGACCCTTGGACTTTTGGTGAGGAGCAGGGCGTTGTTTAATTAATAAAAGGATTAATTACCTTCATCAGCCACACTGTTGCTCTCCAGCTGTCCAGGAACTGAGGCTCTAAACATCGAAACTCACTTTCAATTCTATTTCACTGACAGGTTTCACATTCTCAAAACTTAAGCAGTCATGTTTATAAGGTGTTGGGGAGGATGAAGCAGGAAGCCCCTGCAGAAATGATTTATTGGTGAAAGATTCTAAGAGCGTGAAACCTGCAAGAGAAATAGAGTTAAAAGCAAGATTCGAGCTATAGAATGCTAAGCAGGAAGGTGGTGATTAAATTAGCTGAATCGATTGCCAGGGCTCTGGTGATTGAGCAATTCTCCTCCCCAGACAAAGGGATGCAAAAGGGGGTTGGACCCTGCCAGGTAGCAGGATAAAAGGTGGTTTTCCAGGTTTTTAGTATGTAGATTAGTACGGTAATGCAGTAGTTCTCATAAGCTGTGTGTAAATTCTGTAGGTTTTGTATCCTGTACTGGTTGGTTGGTGCTAACCAGAATATTCAGCATAGAAGGGATAAAATGGGATGTAACAGGAAATTCCCGCTCTTGCTCTCTTGCCCCCTGAGACTTTTAGACTCTCCCTGTTGCTGCTCCCTTCCCTTCCCTCGGTGCTGGTCAGTTTGCCTTCCCCACGACCAATAAACCACGAGTCCTAAGAGCATCTCGGTCTCCGGATATCTCTCATCGGACTCCACTGCAGCTCGTTTCTAATAATAAGGCTTTCCTTTTCCATCTTCCCCAACAGGTGGGACCCTCGGCAGGGTGGGACCCTCGGCTGGGTGGGACCCTCGGCAGGTGGGACCCTGCCAGGGCGGGGCCCTCGGTGGCGCTGCTGTCACCTGCCCGCCAGGTACCGCCGCCCCCGCCCCGCCTCTCCCCGCCCGGCCGTGCCGCGCAGGGCGGGCGCCTCGGGAGGAAAGAAAAACAAAAATTGTTCCTTTTGCAAAGCCGCAGAGCGGCCCATCCCCGCGCCCAGGGGACAAAAACGCTCTTTATTCGGGCCGGGAGGGGCTGCACAACCCCGATCTCTGTGGGAAAGGGACTGTCAGGCGTCCTCTGCCCCGGCTGGCGGTTCCTGGGAAAAAGGGATGGGCCGGGCTCTTCCTGGAGCTCAGAGCACCTGGCCTGGGGCAGGGCCCGGGAGGGGACAGTCCGGGGGGCTGGGGTGGTGCCAGGGCGGCAGGGAGGGGGTCGGGGTCACTGGGGTGGTGCCGGGGTCACTGGGATGGTGTTGGGGTCACTGGGGCCACTGGGGCAGTGTCGGGGTCACTGGGGCAGTGTCGGGGTCACTGGGGTGGTGTTGGGGTCACTGGGGTGGTGTCGGGGTCATTGGGATGGTGTCGGGGTCACTGGGGTGGTGTTGGGGCCACAGGGAGGGGGTCGGGGTCACTGGGGTCGTGTCGGGGTCACTGGGGCGATGTCGGGGTCACTGAGGTCACTGGGGTGGTGTTGGGGTCACTGGGGTGGTGCTGGGGTCACTGGGATGGTGTTGGGGTCACTGGGGTCACTGGGGTGGTGTCGGGGTCATTGGGATGGTGTCGGGGTCACTGGGGTGGTGTTGGGGACACAGGGAGGGGGTCGGGGTGGCACCAGGGGTGACCACAGCTGCAGCTGCTTCCCGCACCCTTTCCAGGGAACTTCTCTTATCAATCCTGGTTCTCTTATCACCTGGTTCTCTTATCACCTGGTTCTCTTATCACCTGGCTCCCTGCGTTCCCCTGGGCAGCTGTGGAGCAGAGCCAGGGGAAGGATCCCAGCGCAGATCCGGCCCAGGCTGCCCCGGCCACGCTCCTGCTGTCCCCTGAGGGAACTGGGACAGGAATGGACCCAGCTCTGCTCATCCAGTGCCGCTCCGGGAGGGCCCCAAGCCCCCCAGAGCCCCAGCTGTGGGGGCACCGCCAGGGCCCCCCTTGGGCACAGATCTCGGTGGGGCTGGGGGGCTCTGCCCAAGCTGGAGCTCCAGGGCCCTTCCCCGAGGGTCCCTCGGTGCTGTGCCCCCCTCCCAAGCCACAGTGACAGAAGGTCCTGGTGGAAGGTCCTGGTGCTGGCAGGAGGTCCCGGTGCTGGCAGGAGGTCCCGGTGCTGGCGGAAGGTCCCGGTGCTGGTGGAAGGTCCCGGTGCTGGCAGGAGGTCCCTGTGCTGGCAGGAGGTCCTGGTGCTGGCAGGAGGTCCCGGTGCTGGTGGAAGGTCCCTGTGCTGGCAGGAGGTCCTGGTGCTGGCAGGAGGTCCCGGTGCTGGTGGAAGGTCCTGGTGCTGGCGGAAGGTCCCGGTGCTGGCAGGAGGTCCCGGTGCTGGTGGAAGGTCCCGGTGCTGGCAGGAGGTCCTGGTGCTGGCAGGAGGTCCCGGTGCTGGTGGAAGGTCCCGGTGCTGGTGGAAGGTCCCGGTGCTGGCAGGAGGTCCCGGTGCTGGTGGAAGGTCCCGGTGCTGGTGGAAGGTCCCGGTGCTGGCAGGAGGTCCCGGTGCTGGCAGGAGGTCCCGGTGCTGGTGGAAGGTCCCGGTGCTGGTGGAAGGTCCCGGTGCTGGCAGGAGGTCCCGGTGCTGGCAGGAGGTCCCGGTGCTGGCAGGAGGTCCCGGTGCTGGCGGAAGGTCCCGGTGCTGGTGGAAGGTCCCGGTGCTGGCAGGAGGCCCCGGTGCTGGCAGGAGGTCCCGGTGCTGGTGGAAGGTCCCGGTGCTGGTGGAAGGTCCCGGTGCTGGCAGGAGGCCCCGGTGCTGGCAGGAGGTCCCGGTGCTGGCGGAAGGTCCCAGTGCTGGCAGGAGGTCCCGGTGCTGGTGGAAGGTCCCGGTGCTGGCAGAAGGTCCCGGTGCTGGCAGGAGGTCCCGGTGCTGGCAGAAGGTCCCGGTGCTGGCAGAAGGTCCCGGTGCTGGCAGGAGGTCCTGGTGCTGGCGGAAGGTCCCAGTGCTGGCAGGAGGTCCTGGTGCTGGTGGAAGGTCCCGGTGCTGGCAGGAGGTCCTGGTGCTGGCAGGAGGTCCTGGTGCTGGCAGGAGGTCCCGGTGCTGGCAGGAGGTCCCGGTGCTGGTGGAAGGTCCCGGTGCTGGCAGGAGGTCCCGGTGCTGGCAGAAGGTCCTGGTGCTGGCAGGAGGTCCCGGTGCTGGCAGGAGGTCCTGGTGCTGGCAGGAGGTCCTGGTGCTGGTAGAAGACCCTGCTGAGGGCAGACATGGCGAATCCTGCCCCAGGAGCTGTCACCCGGTCACTGCCCCCAGGACGTGGCTGCTCTGCCGGGGCTGGCCGAGCCCTCCCCACCCACTCAGCCCCTGGCCAGCAGCTCCTCGGGGGGACGCAGTGGTCACAGTCGTGGTCACACTCGTGGTCACGGTGGCCGGAGCGGGCATGGGCAGTGGCCTCTGGGGACCCACGGTGCCAGTCGTGGCAGCTGCTGGTGCCTGGCCAGGCAGGACGGCCCTCCAGGGATGCACCCGTGAGGGCTGCACGGAGCAGAGGCAGGTGTGCTCTGCCAGGGGCTCAGGTGTGCCAGGGGCTCAGGTGTGCCCCTGCCAGGGGCTCAGGTGTGCCAGGGGCTCAGATGTGCCAGGGGCTCAGGTGTGACTCTGCCAGGGGCTCAGGTGTGCCAGGGGCTCAGGTGTGCCCCTGCCAGGGGCTCAGGTGTGCCAGGGGCTCAGGTGTGCCTCTGCCAGGAGCCCAGATGTGCCAGGAGCCCAGGTGTGCCAGGAGCCCAGATGTGCCCCTGCCAGGGGCTCAGGACCCACGGAGCCATGGAAGGGTTTGGGTGGGAAGGTGATGCCTCAGGGATTTCAGCTCTCACAGTTTCAGACCCTGTGCCCCCTGAGGGTGCAGCTCTGAGCCCCCTCCCCACACTCACTGCTCAGGGTGACACCCTGGATTTCAGATTTCATATTTTCAGGTTCTGTGCCCCCTGAGGGTGCAGCTCTGAGCCCCCTCACCACAGGGCTCAGGGTGACACCCTGGATTTCAGATTTTATATTTTCACATTCTCTGCCTCCTGAGGGTGCAGCTCTGAGCCCCACGCTCACCCAGCTCTGCACAGAGCAGGGACACAAACCAAATCCTGTCCCTGCTGAGCACCAACTCTCAGCCCCAAAGCACAAACAAGGGTGGCTGCAGGGAGGAACAAGAGGGATGGGACCTCACAGCCTGGAGCTGGAACTGGACAATTAAACCCCAATGTGCAAATGGAGCAGAACTGATAAAAATGTAAAATCTCGTGATGGGGCAGCCATTTTGTGTGGCCATTCCTGACCCACCCTTGGGTGCAGCCGTGGTCAGGCTCCTGTGATGCCCAGGGTGGGTCCAGGAAGCCTTTTAATAAATCTCTACTTTAATGAATATCTCCTTTAATGAATATCTCCTTTAATAAATATCTATTTTAATAAATATCTACTTTAATATATATCTACCTTAATAAATATCTCCTTTAATAAATATCTATTTTAATAAATATCTACCTTAATAAATATCTCCTTTAATAAGTATCTATTTTAATAAATATCTACTTTAATAAATATCTCCTTTAATAAATATCTATTTTAATAAATATCTGCTTTAATAAATACCTACTTTAATAAATATCTACATTAATAAATATCTATTTTAATAAATATCTACCTTAATAAATATCTCCTTTAATAAATATCTATTTTAATAAATATCTACTTTAATAAATACCTACTTTAATAAATATCTACCTTAATAAATATCTCCTTTAATAAATATCTATTTTAATAAATATCTCCTTTAATAAACACCTACTTTAATAAATATCTACATTAATAAATATCTCCTTTAATAATTATCTATTTTAATAAATATCTACTTTAATAAATATCTCCTTTAATAAATATCTCCTTTAATAAATATCTTTATTCTCCAGCTCTGTCCAGCCTCTGTTTCAGGTCAGCCTTCCCAAGGCATCCGGGGAACTCAAGGATCATCCAGTTCCAACCTCCAGGGCCCCGGGCAGGGACACCTCCTGCTATCCCAGGCTGCTCCCAGCCCCATCCAGCCCGGCCTGGGGCACTGCCAGGGATCCAGGGGCAGCCACGGCTGCTCTGGGCACCCTGTGCCAGCCCTGCCCACCCTCACGGGGAGGAACCTCTCCCCAGTCCCCAGGAGCCCAGGAGGTGCTCTGGAATGTTGTGTTCCTCTGGGGAATGGGTTTTCCCCCCCAGAACCCCCTGAACCCCCTGTGACCATGGAGTTTTACCCTTCCTTCCTACCCTGACCCTGCTGGCTCAGGTCCAGCTCTCTCCCCTGAGCAGAGACCAGATCAAGTCCTGCTCTTCCTTGTTCTCTCTCTCTGCCCTGGAACCCTTGGAGAACAAAACCCTGGACTGATCCCAGGAGGTTGGAGCCTCTTTTGGGATCTTTTACCCTGTCCCCTGAGATGTTCCTCCAAAGCCTCCAAGGAACTGAGCAGCCACAGGAGCCCAGGGGGCGGCGGGGGATATTTCACTGAGCACGTGGATTTTGCTGTGCTCTGCAGAGCTGGGGCACCCAAAGGGACCCAGGGCTTCCCCAGCAGGGCAGCTCTGGGCTGCAGGGAGGGGCAGAGCTGAGCCCTGGCTTGGGTTATGGAACCCAAAAATGTGTGTTCTATTTCATCTGTTGAGAACAGCTGGGGAGATTTTGTTTTTTCTTTATCTCTTGTAACTCTGGGGGAGAGGGGCAGGTGCCTTCTGATAAGGGGCCAGCTGTTCAAACCAGGTGGGGCAGTGTTTGTTATCTGTTACCACCCGCCCTCCCTCCAGGGGGATATCTGCTGCTGATGGGCCATGAAGGCTCACTAAGGGCATGACATATTCTATGCTGAGATGCTCCACCCAGTGGGAGGAGCCAACCATTCTTACCTGGATAAAAACTGAGACGCAGGAACACCAGGGATCTGGTTCCACCCAATTCCTGGAGGGAGACCAGACCCTTCTCACCATCCCTGGACCCCTCTCACCATCCCTGGACCCTTCTCACCATCTCTGGACCCTTCTCACCATCCCTGGGCCCTTCTCACCATCTCTGGACCCTTCTCACCATCACTGGATCCTTCTCACCACCACTGGACCCTTCTCACCACCACTGGACCCTTCTCCCCATCCCTGGGCCCTTCTCACCATCCCTGGACCCTTCTCCCCATCCCTGGGCCCTTCTCACCATCCCTGGGCCCTTCTCACCAACCCTGGGCCCTTCTCACCATCTCCGGACCCTTCTCACCATCCCTGGGCCCTTCTCACCGTCCCTGGGCCCTTCTCACCATCACTGGACCCTTCTCACCACCACTGGACCCTTCTCACCATCCCTGGGCCCTTCTCACCATCCCTGGGCCCTTCTCACCACCACTGGACCCTTCTCACCATCCCTGGGCCCTTCTCACCATCCCTGGGCCCTTCTCACCATCCCTGGGCCCTTCTCACCATCCCTGGACCCTTCTCACCACCACTGGACCCTTCTCCCCATCCCTGGGCCCTTCTCACCATCCCTGGACCCTTCTCACCATCCCTGGGCCCTTCTCACCACCACTGGACCCTTCTCACCACCACGGGACCCTTTTCTCTCAGGATCATCTCTGCCCCAACAGAACCACATCTGCCCCTCCAGGAGGATTTATTTTTGGACTGCTCCCAACACCCTGACCCACAGGGTGTCAGGTTGTATTATTCCATTTATTTTATTTTACTTTTTATTTTTTTTTCTCTCTTCTCCCATTAAATTGCATCTCTGACCGGGAGTCTCACTGGTTTTGCTTTCAAACCAGCACGAGCCCCTACCTGTGTCCCAGGTAGGCACAGGTGAGGCCTTTGGTGTTTCCCAGGTCCAGCTTTGCCAGCAGCTGACCCTCAGGTGTGGCCATGGGCACAGAGGGGCTGTGGGATGGACTGGGGATGGGGAGTTGGGGGATCCCAGACCCACGGAACCCCAGGATGGGTCAGGCGGGAAGGAGCCAGGGTGGGGGTCCTCAGGGTGGGTCACCACAGCCCACAGGGCACAGGGCTGTGTCCCCAGGGGGCTCTGGAGTGTCTCTGCTGGGGGACACTCCCCACCCTCTCTGGTCTCTGTTCCAGTGCTCAGTCACTGCACAGGAAAAAAATTCCTCCTGGTGTTCAGGTGGGACCTGCTGGGCATCGGTTCCTGCCCGTTGCCTCGTGTCCTGGTGGCTGCACCGCGGGGCAAAGCCTGGGCTGGCACCTCCCTGGGTGCCACAGGTGGCACAGGTCCACCTCGGTTGTCTCCTCAGGGCTGGCCAGGCCCAGCTCCCTCAGAGACGCTCCAGCCCCTCCTGTCCCCAGCCCCGGGACTGCCAGAGATGGGAACGGGGCTGGGGAGGGGTTTGGAGCCCCAGGAGGGGCTGGGGGAGCTGGGAAGGGTCTGGAGCCCTAGGAGGGGCTGGGGAAGGGTCTGGAGCCCCAGGAGGGGCTGGGGGAGCTGGGGAAGGGTCTGGAGCCCCAGGAGGGGCTGGGGGAGCTGGGGAGGGTCTGGAGCCCCAGGAGGGGCTGGGGGAGCTGGGAAGGGTCTGGAGCCCCAGGGGGGGCTGGGGAAGGGTCTGGAGCCC